>BMAC01000262.1:133318-246556 GCA_014905375.1 Phtheirospermum japonicum | reverse complement strand
TCCCAGGCTCGCCCAGACCGAGCCACTTCGAGCCATGCACGCCCAAGACAAGCCAACCAAGCCAAAAGGGCTAGCCAAGTGGCTAGGGAGCCCATTTCGGATCTGACTTGGTCAAACCCTGGAAATTAAGCCTTTAAATCCCAAATTGACCCATTTAAACCCAATTAAACCTAGTATAAATAGAGGACTAATCTCATTTTGTAAAAAACACCTCCTCCCAACCCAAGCTTGGGGTTGGGATTAAAATTTCTTTCTCTAGTTCTTAGATTTTATATTTCAAGTATTCCTTGGGTTTGTAAGCTCAAGAAGAATTCAAGTACTCCCTAGGATTTTAATTTCCTTGTAATTTCATTCAAGTTTTTGGATTCTCTCTTTAATTCAAGTAAGCTTTCTTTTATTTTATGCTTTGTTCTTCAATTTTATGCTTTTTGTCTTAGCTACTTGATTTCTTGTTAGATCTTACGAATCGTCTTTGGAATCTAGATGAGTGACACGTCTAGATCATAGATCGAGTCTTGGATCGTTTTTATTTTGAGTATTTTACATGCTTTATTTAGGTTTGTTTTTTCATGCATTGTTTCATGCTAAATCCTAGATCTACTTCTTGTTACTTTTTATTTTACGTAAATTTTTCAAATTTCATTTCTCTTTCTATTCATGCTTTTGATTTTTGTCAATTTTCATTATTCAAGTTTTTATGTTCATGCAAGCATGGTTGTACCTTGGGCTTTCATGATTGTACTTGGTGAGACATTGCTTATTTTTGCTTAATTTTCATTGTTGCTTGCATTTTCATATTTGAGGCATACGACGAGGCATCCGACCAACTTGCAATTTCATTTCCTAGTTTAGTTTAGTTAGTTTAATTGCTTTATTTTCATTTTTCCTCTATTTTCTCAAGCCACAAACACTTTGATTCGTCAATTGAATCGATTTCCGATAATATCAAGCCAAATGAACCTTTATTTTCAAAACCACTAAAAACTACTCTTTCATAATGGCGCCTTTGCGACTTGGCTTGGTTAAGGCTTTCGATTTGCTTGTAGTTTTATTGTGTTTCTAGCTTTCTTTTGTATTTGATGTTTTTGCTAATCATTTTAGGTACTTGTGGCTATGGTGAATACATTCCCAACATGGGAGGCAATGGTGCAAACCATGTTGGGAATGGGATGATGTATAATGGATTTGGCAACGTGGGAGGGCATGGTGCAAACCACGTTGCCAATGGTGGATTCGGATATAGTCAACCCAACATGGGAGGGCATGGTGCAAACCATGTTGGGTCGAGCAGCTTCATGGGTTTAAATGGTTCGTATCGAGGTTACCCTTACTCCTCAAATTCCGAACATGTATAATGGGGGCCTTGTTAATCCAAATGAGATCGTTAGTAACCAAAATCCGAATTCCACTCCGTATGAAGGATATGGTGCTTCTAATCACTTTCTGAATATGCACACTCTGAATTACGTTTCATATAGTGGTTATGATGCCCCGAATCAATTACCAAATATGTCTAATGGAAGATTTGCTAGTCCGAATGGGAATGTTGGTGGCCAATTTCCAAATCCCAGCCTGTATGGAAGTCCTTATGCTTACAATTTTGATCATGCCCCAATTGGTACCACTAATAGTGCTCATAATCCCAACCCGTATGAGTTATTTGGCGGTGTGAGCTCCAATGCCCGAAATTCCCTCCCTATCCTCGATATTCCACTTGATGCTCCTATTCCACCCTCCGATTTGAATCTCATAGAAATTATGCAATAATTGCATTCATTATCGACTACGTTGGCCTTGCTTGATGCTAAGTTTAATGCTCTTGATGCTACGATGGACCAATTAGCAAGCGATGTCAATATGCTAAATCGAGCTCATGAGGATTCCTTACTCATGGACATGATCCGAGAGTTGGTCGAACAAGCTTATATAAAGGAAAAGAGCCTTGAAGAGGAGGTTGGTCGGGAAGTCAATATTGAAGATTGTGGTGAGGATGATGAGCCCCTTGTTCTTAACGATGAGAAAGTTGTGCCTCTATGTGCCCAGGACTTGTGTGAAATTTATTGTTTATGTGTCATTGAGGGAAACGATGACTTTTTCGAGGGGTAGGTGGGGATAGTTGATGATAAGAGTGAGAAGTTTGAAAATCACCTCGAGGAAGAGATCATTTATGATAATATGGAAGAGCTTGAAGACTATCTTGAGGGGATCATGGAATTGTTCGAATTAGCCCCCGATGAAGACGAGAGGAGGCACAAGCTTGAGCTTAAGCCTCCCCCATATCCCTCCAAGCGTTTCTATTTGGAGGAGGAGATCAATCCGATTATCATCTTTGTCGATCCGAATCGAGAGGAGGAGGAGAGGATGGTTGAAGTGCTCTAAGTTCTTAAGGGTGCTATTGGGTGGAGACCCGAAGTTGTGAAGTGAGTTACCCCTTTGAACCCACATCTTGAAGAGATAGTGAAAACCGGGATTTGGAGATTGTTGTGGGAAGGCTTGATGTTTGTACTTTCCAAAAGCGATTGGGTGAATCCTATTGACTTGGTACCAAAGATTAGCGGCATGTTCATTTTTGAGGATGGAAGAGGAGAGTTGATGGCTACGAGGGATACAATGGGTTGGAGGATGTTGATCGATTCTAAGAAGTTAAATGCGACTACCAAGAGAGATCATTTACCTTCCCCGTTTATCTATCAAAGGTTGAACAAGATAGCCGGCCAATATTCCTTTTGTTTTCTCGATGAGTCATCGGGGCACTTCAAAACTACCATTCCACTCGAATACCTAGCCGAGACGAGTTTCATTTGCCCATTTGGAACGTTTACTTTTTGGCGAATATTATTTTAGCTATGCAATGCGCCGAGAATGTTCCAAAAAGTGGACCCTCCAGACAAGGTGGGTATTTTTTTGGTGGATCCTCTAGTTCTCTTTCCACCTTGACCAAAAAGGGCGTTCGTCAAGCTAGTGACGTAAAACAAGCGCTTCTTGGGAGGCAACCCAGTTCTTTTCATTCATTTTATTTCTTTCTTATAATATAAAAATCCAAAAACAATTGAAAAATAAAAAAAAAAAAATTGTTGTCTTTTGGTTCTTTTTAGTCCTTGTTTTGTTTTGATTCATGTGCATATTTTCTTGTGTTTTGACTTTGTGTGGTTTTCCTTTTTATTGTTTTGATTCTCGACTCCAACCTTTGCCGATTTGATTAGCTAGTAGCGTTCTTGGAGCCGGGAGACACAATCCATGCTCAGTTATCGCTTTGATTGCTTGGATGCTTAAGTGGACCCCACCGAGCTCAACCCAAACTCGCTCGGTTAAGGAAGCTTCTATTTCACCCTCCTTTTACTTGTTTTTCATTAAAATGCAATGAGGGCATTGCATGGTTTAAGTGTGGGGTGGTAGGGTGGGTGGTTAGGGTCCGGGTGTCACAAAGCATGATTTGTCTTTCTTAACTCGAGCCTTGGTGAAGTAACGCATTCTTGGCGAAGTGACGCTTACTATTTGCGCTTTTATATGGTTGAGTCGATTTTTGTGTCATGTGTGTCTATTACATGTTTAAGCAATCTCCATATGTTTGGAAGTTTGAATAGTTTACTTGTCGGGAGTTTACATGTTTATGCCCTCTTGTGTGAGGAGTTGAATTTTTGTGCTTCGTCCAAAACCGCCTATATATATATAATCAACATTTACTCATAAAAAGATTGCAACGCTCTAAAAGCTCTTTTGATTTTGTTTTCCAAAACCCGGTGCAAACTAGTTAGTAGCCTTGTGTGAATTATCAATTTTGCTTGCATTTTTATGGAAATTTAATTGAAGAGGATTGGTTTTGCTCGTACATGATTGGATTTGGAAATAACCTTGAGGCACATATATCGCCCTTATTCCGGCCATATCCAAATATATAAGCTACTTAAAATTCCCAAATGAGCCCCCCTTGAGCCTATATCTCGTTTCTTGTTAGCTGAGCTCGATTTTAGCTCTTATATCTTCATATATTGTGAGGTGAGAGTGTATATTGTTATTTGACTAGAAATGTGAGGGAAATCACTTGTGGGTTTTGGGTTTTGAGTTCCTTATACAAAAGAAAAAAAAAGAAAAAGAAAAAAATAAGAAGAAGAATACTCCAACACAAATCACGAAAAGTGATAAAGCGTGCATTTAAGCAAAAAGCCTAATGTTCAAAAAGGCTAAGTTTAGTAAAAAGAAGCAATTTCAAAAGCCTCTAAGTTTTATGAAATAAATTCGGAAAAGTGTGTGAGTATACAAAGGGTTTCGAACGAAAGTTTGGTGATTTGGGGAAGGTTGAAGCGATTTTAAGCTTCGGACTTTAGAAGTTAGGATTTCGTGTGTTATTGATCACGTTTGATCGTGTGTTAGCCATTATATCCAAATATTTCATACCTTACCAAAGAGCCAACATTAAACTCGAAATAAAGACCTCTTTCGATTCTTATTTAATCATGAACAATGGGCGATTTTGAGTTTCTAATTTGTGAAATCTTGACGAGGTGCATGCATTGTCCGACTCGAGCGTATACACGTCTCATATAAAGTGCTCAGTGGCACGTCTTGGGGATGGAATTGCCGGATTGCAGCTAAATTGGGCCAGATTGCGACCTCGATCGGCGGGAACGAATTTCGTAAAATTTGGACTGCAGACGCTGTTAGCGGTAACACGTAGCGGTTAGTTGTTACTGTTAACCATACCGCTACGTTCTCTGTTAAAGGCTCAAAAGTCTGCGTTAGGTCTAGCTAGCGGTAGCTATTAGCAGTAGCTTTCTAGCGGTAAGTCGTATCGTTAAACCCATGTTTGTTGCGGCTAGTGGTAGGTTCAGCGGTGGCTTGTTAACGGTATGGACTAACGGTTATAGGTAACCGCTACATTACCGCTAAGTCCCTAGTTTGGGCGAATTTTCGAATTTTCTGCACATTAACGCACACATAAATGTACCACGGCAATTGACACAGTATAAAGACAGAAGTAAAAAAAAATCGAAAGAAGAATTAAAGAAAAGAAACAGAAAATTAGCGAACGCTTGGGTTGCCTCCCAAGAAGCGCAACATTTAACGTCGCTTGCTTGACGCTATATTGTGCGATTAATTCCAAACTTGAGGTGGATCTCCCAACTCCACCAATCTACGGCCTCGAATCGGCAATCCCTTATCGTCATATCGTTTAATTCTATGCTTGTGGGCTTAGAATTTTGACTTCTTACTTCATCATAAAAAGTGGCTACTCCATACTCATCCATCTCCTTAATCAAAAATGGCCCACTCCATGCGGCCTTGAGATTGGTTGGATCAAACTTACGTTCGGAATTATAGAGAACTTATTGACAAACCTTGAACTTCTTATCATTAAACTTCTTGTCATGCACCTCATTCGACTCATTCTTCTTCTTCTTCCAAGCAGTGTTATATGCCTCACCCTTGTTCTTTGCACATTTAGAATTTTTGTAGGGGTCGAGGGAAACGTACTTCGAATGATTTAGTTGTGGCTTCAACTCTACCTTTGGCTCGATCTTATGCGCTTTATTCTTAACGTCCAATTCATCATTAAAATCTTCAAATTCGTCAATAATATCACTTATGTCGATTCCTAGAAACTCGATTAATTCCTCCCCACTCTAATGATCCTCGTCGTCCCCGACGACAAGCTCGCCTAGAGTGGTAACGCAGCAGAGGTCAAGGACGTAAGAATCGATTAAATCCACAAATGAAAATTCGTCTTGCATAAACGAAGAAGGAGTGTTATGGATATCTTGAAGGAAAAACATCACTGATTCGCCCAAGACGGACATGGTCATCCTCCCTTTGTTCACGTCTATTAATGCATGCGTAGTAGACATAAAAGGCCATCCCAACAAAATGGTGGGCTCCTTATTTTCACTTTGTAGTTCACCAATGTCCATAATAACAAAATCTACGGGCACCACCAGCTTACCTACCTGGACCAACACATCTACCACAATACCTAAGGGCAACCTTATCGATCGATCCTCCAATTATAGTCGCATCGTGGTTGGCTTCAATGGTCCAAGATCAAATTCTTTGTAAATATAATAGGGCATTAAATTAATGCCAGCACCAAGATCGAGCATCCCCCTTGCCATCAGTCTATTTCCGAGGGAAATAGGAATACAAAAACTCCCGGGATCCTTCTGTTTGGGTGGCAATGGGTTTTTTATAATGGCACTAACTTCTCTTGTCAAAGCCACATGTTGGTTTGCATCCAAGAGCCTTTCCCTTGATGCCAGCTCCTTGAAAAATCTCACATACGTCGGTATTGTCTTTATCACCTCTAGCAGGGGAAGGTTAATATTAACGTTTTTCAATAAATTATATAACTCCATGAATTTTTTATTTTCCTTGGTTGGACGTAGGCGTCTTGGGAAGGGAACATGATCATAAATCGAGGGTGCAACTTCATTGGTGTCGTACTTGATGAATGGGTTGGGTCGTTAATTGTTACAGGAGAGGGGTCTGGATTCGAATTATTCTTTTTCAATGACCCTGGAACATACGGGTTTGGTGATTTGTGCATCTGATCGATTGGGTTAGTTAAATTAGTTTGAATTTGAGTCGGCGTTGGAATATTGGCTACCTCTTCATTTTCATCTTTACCTCTCTCGATGTCGTTATCTATTACTTTTCCACTCCGCAGGACAGGAATAGCTGTGGCTTGCTCCGTCTGGATTGGAAGTCTATCCTTCTTGTTTGAAATCCTGGCCATATCGGCCGATAATTGACCCATCATTATTTCTAGTTTCCTTTGGCCAGACGAATTATCAAGAATAGCTTTTCTCATTTCCTTCATTTCATCTCTAACTTCATTTCTAAACTGCACGAGTCCATCCCGGTTTCTAATAGTCTCGGCCACTTGATTCTGCCGCCAAACCAACAACTGATCATTAGTTTGAACTGTAGTTGGCACTTTCCGTTCTCCCTATGGAAATTATTTGGGGATGGTGGTGGTTTCTGCCCCGAATGTTGTTGGTTCGAAAAATACTGGATGGCATTAACGTCTTCGTGCTGTTCATTGTTGTTTGGACACATGTCTGCTAAATGTTCGGGGGATCCGCGTTGGTAACACATCGCAGCAGCCTTCTTAGAAGAGGCCTTGCTCGCCTGCTCAGCTTTCCATGATGCTAAGTGCTCGTCAAATACTTCCATACACTCCTCCTTGACAAATTGACCATCAACTTTATCAGTCTTGGTTGTGGATACCTCATTTACTTTTAATTCACGAGGTCGAGAGTTGGTTTGTCTAGATTTTTTGCTTTGCTTCTCCAACACTCGTTTCACCTCGAGGGCCGTTAAATCTCCGAAATCTCCTCCTGCCGCTATTTCAACTTCCCTTTTCCCATGTTCCAACAACCCATCAAAGAAAAATAGGTTAGTAATCTCAGGGGAGTAGTTATGGTGGGGGCATGCTTGCAAAAGTGTCTTGAAAATAGCTCTCCCTCCAACTGTTCAAATGTAGCAATTTGCCTCCGAAAATGCCCGTTGTTTGTCCCAAATAATATTGATTTAAGAACTTCTCGCTTATCATCTCTCAATCAATTAACGATCTCGGTTCTAGGGATAGGAACCACGTTTTTGCTTTGTCTTTCATGCTATAGGGGAAACAAATCATTTGAACCTCCTCCTGGTTAAGGCCATTGACCACAAATCTCCCCACTTCATCAACAAAACAGTTTAAAAATGCTAAAGGGTCTTCATGAGCATTTCCGTGAAAAGTTGGGAGTAAGTTAATTTGATGCGGTTTAATCTCCACCTCCCTTGCAGTTGGTCCAAGAACAATAGTAGACCCAAAAGGCACAACCTTCAGACGTGCCAAATCGTGATGTCGAGGTGCTCAATTGCCCCTCGGCTCTCCAACTCGGTCATTAGCTCTCTCGTATCAATTGTCATATGCGTTCCTCTCGTAATTATTTTTGCGCTCGTATCTCCCTTCAAAATTGTCCTGTCCATAGCCATGGTTCTGATTTCCCAACCAAGCATCTACTCGTCTATGATTGTCAACATACTCTTTATGCTGATTATGGACTTCCTCATTCCTCTCCTCGTCTTGCTCCTTATTCCCCATATTTTGCTGGAATCCAGCCCAATAAGCTCGGGGCTGCACTTGGCCTTGCAAATGGATTAGATCACTATTGTATTCATCTCGATTGCGATGTGGAGGTCTAGGTGGTCCATTACCGACATTACCATTGCGAACAGAATGTTCTCCTAACATTTCTTCAGGGATATTATCGCAAATAAAATCAGTAGGTATAGAAGAAACGCTCTCGGGAATTGAAGCGGGCCTTGGTCTCGGTGGACTTGAACGATGGATGTTGTCAATAAATGGTGCAAGATCGAGTTGAAGTGGTCGTCTACCTTGCATAAAGTCAACAACAAGTCAACGTACCAAGTGGCAAAATCCAAACCAAGCGCAAATAAATAAAGAACGACTAAATAGAAAATAAAACAAAAAACATCCTCGAATCCTACTTGTTATCCCCGGCAACGGCGCCAAACTTTTGATTCAAACTTTTATGCACCCCGTTCATTTATATTTAATTTAAAAACATTCAAGCTTGATCGCAAGAGTACGAGGACACTTGTAGGGTGGGAAGTTGACTCAAGTCGATTCTCTCGAGGATAACGATTCGGTATCTCGGATGTTTTTCTCAATAATATTAAGCACATAAACTTATAAAAATTGGGGGTTTTGTTTGTTTTTGATTATTAACTACTAAATTGAAAAGCATGAACTTAAATAAAAACTAATTAACTTAACTAATTTTACCAACTAGAATTTAAAAGGATAAATTAATCTAATTATAATTACTTAAACTTAAGAACTAAGAAATTATATAATGGTAAATTAGTCTAGATTTAAAACGCGGCAATAATCAATTATCATAAACGAATCTAGTAGCATATTTAGCAAAAGCGGATCTAAAAAGCATACGGAAACTCAATTAACATGAAGCAAGCAATAGCATGAATAATCTAGCACAAACGGAATTAAATTGCATAATAACGTTAATTGATTCGAATCTCCAATACTTAATCATGAATCGAATAACTAAATTAAAACTGAAAACTTCTAACTTGAATTGATCAACCAAAGCCAAGTTCATAAACCAACTCAAGAATATCAAAAAGAAGCAATTATCCAATATTTAAACTATGAAAATTAAAACTAAGAAAATAATAAAAAGATAAGAATACTTATTAAGTCTAAGAATTGCAGAAAATTCTCCAGCTACTCCGAAGAAAATGGTTGATCTTGGTCAAAGAACGGGCCGCGGGCTATCGAACGTCTTCGGAACTCGTAAGCGGCGAATCCTTGATCTTGATCTCTAATCTAAGCTATTTGATGTTAAGAATGAGATTCTAACCCTAGGAATACTTTTTGGTAACTTTATAATGACTATAACATGCTGCAAAGTCGGATTAATGGTGTGGTATTTACAGAATTCTGATATCTTGGAGGACAAGTCACATAAGTCGGTTACTGGGTCCAATAACGGTAGCACTTAGCGGTAAGGAGCTACCGTTAAAGCTATCGTTAATGCCTTTGTTGCCTTCTAGTGGTGATGGTAGCGGTAGGGTGTGGTATCGTTAAACTTATCATTAAGCTCTCAGTCCACCTTCAGCGATTACGTAATGGTGCAGGTAACGGTGTGGGTAACGGTATGGTAACCATTAGGTGTAACGGTAAGGCTAACGCTAGGTGCTAACGTTAACTTCAAAAACTTGTTACTTCTTCGCTGGAACGCTTGGTTCTTGTCTCTTAATCATCAATCTTCATCTCTTACGTGCTGAGCTCCTCCGGTTACTTAGCTATAAGATGAAAAATAGAGATAATTCACCTATATGCAACAATTAAGATCAAAATGCGGTAAAATAAGCTGGAAGTAAAAATATACGAAATTAAGCTTAAACTGTCCAACTTATACCAAAGATAAATAGAAAAAAAAACTAAAATACTAATAATAATAAGGACAAATATGTGTTAATCACTGGCTTAACCACCAACGACTAGAAGAATTCTCCTCTCCTTAGTCTTTGAGCCAAAGCATTAATTAGGAGCTCCTTGGATGTTGATGGTACCTCCTACTTACCATCCGTAAAATGCTTTATATATCCCCGTAGACCCTCTCCTTCTTTTTGCTTTAGGCTGAATAGTTCCAATGACATTTTTTCATACTTCCTGCAGCTAGTAAATTGTTGTAGAAATGGCGAACTGAATTCGTCAAAGTTTCTTATAGATCGGGGTGGTGACTGGAAACACCAGAGCTGAGCTGACTTTTTAAAAGGCGTAGGAAAGACCCGACACATCACTGTGTCAAAGAATTTATACAAGGTAGCCGCGTTCTCAAACCGGTATAAGTGGTCCCAAGGATCGGTCGATCCATTATACCCAAAGCCTAAAGATCGATAGGAGACTGGGAGGTCGTCCATCATGACGTTTTCCGTAAATGGGGTGCTTCGTCATGCTTGCCCTGCTACATTGCCTGCCATTTTTTGCTTGACTTCCTTGACCTCCCTTTTCAAATTATGCATTTGTTCAGTAAGATCTGGTTTACTCTTGCTCGAGGTGCCGTTGTCTGAGCCAAAAGAACTTTCCTTTTCTTCCCGGACCGGGGTTTTGGTCGTGCGCTGAGGGGTTCTGACTGGCTCTGCTCCTGATGGCTGAGCTGCTTTAGGATGAGCTGGCGAGAGCTCTGCAAATTTTCTCTCCACGGCTTCCACCACTTCCTTGCCTATGAGGTCAAATATTTGTCTTAAAAATGAATCATTCACTGACCCGCCATCGGCGCGTGAAGTCATTCCTTGAGGGGGTTGTGGTGTGTCTTGCCTGGCTATCATTGGTGGCTCTGCTGGTTCCGAAACTTCCGTTGGTGTGGCAGAACTTGGCGTGCCACCTAACTTCGCCGCCAGATTTCACCTGATTCCGTCTGTCTCCATGAATTTTGTCTCACGTCTTAGCTTGGTCATGTACTTCCCACAGCCGCCGCAAATTGTTTCGCCCAGAAATATGAGTCTTGATATCACCCGATTCTACCTTGCTGCTAGCCTGACCTGTCCAAAAAACAAGTTAGAAAGGACCACCGGGGGAATTCTGGTGGAATCCTCTCCATTGCTTAAGTCGTTAAGCATTTTAATAAGGGAGTGAGTAATAATGAGTATTCAGAATGTCATATCTCTGCCTCTCTTGACCGGGATATTCATACTCCAATTTGGTTAGGGACTTTTCCAAGATCCCAAAAATAAGCCCTTGAATCTCGGGTCGTTATTCAGACGACCCAAGCAGGTTATCCTTTTTGGACGAACAGAGCTCCTCAAGCCCGGTCACAAACTCTTATACATCCCTGACATGATCACGATAAAACCCTATCCAGGAGTGAGGTCAGGTTAAGGCATGTCTTCCTGAACTATCTATATAAGCTCAGTTTCATCTGTCCCTTCTTGATCCCTTCCCCTTCCTTAATGGTGTGAGGCAAAGACTCGGCTCGCCCCAAATTGTCTTAATTAAGCTGTTTCAAGGCTAATAATCTCTTCAGGTTAAGTAGGATTAGGTAATACCAGCTCCGTAGATGCAGCTACCCCTTTCACGACTACACATAAATTCATATAATTATTATAAAAAAATGGCACCCTGTACCATATAACACAATTCTCCCTTTTGAATTTTTTTTTTTTCAAAAGTTAGGAATTGATTGTGAAAAAACTTAAATTCAAAGGAAAAATGTTGAATACCCATACAAATAATAAATGGATTTATTATTTTTAAGTCAAAATCCATAGATCTGGACTTGTAAATCTAAAACTTTTAGGGTGTTTATGCAATTTTTTCTAAAAATAGAAAATAACATTTTAGAACCTTAGAATCACCGGAGGTTGTGAATTGAATGGGCTTCGAGTCCAGGTCCTTGAAGAAGTCATCGCCGATTTGGGTAGTTTTGACCGATCTTGAATCTATAACCTTGGATGACGGACATGTATCTCTCATTGTCACGACTCTCCTCCTTCAGCAATGGGGCAAAGTGGATGGTCCAGACGGCATCGGGTTACAGAGGCTGCAAATTTTTTGAGTGAGGGTTTCAAAATTAAAGATCTATGATTTATTGATAAGGCGGCTTATCAGTTTTTCTGCTCAAGAGTATTGGTGGTGCTTCGTATATAAGATTGTCACTTATAAAATTAAATTTTGGTTCTTTAGGAAATCCCTTCCTGAAATGGCAATAATGGTGGTGCTTTTAATCAGAGCCGACTCTTTTATTATTATTGGTGGCACTTTCTAGTTATAAAGAGCCACCTGAAAAATCTTTTTAGATAAAAAAAGTGCCACCTTTGTATATTTGGTGTCGATCTAAATTGGAAGCGCCACTTATGAAGCGACTCAAATTTGTTTTTCTGCACTAGTGGAATTTGATAAACACTAGTTTTATGTACATATTGGGACTTATTTGATTAGGCTTGAACTACTATTTCTAAGTTTTTAATTTTCTTTTTACTTTAATTCATATTATTTAGATGCTATTATGTGTTCGGTAATTTATGTAATTTCTCCAAGATTCTTGGAGTTATTTTGGATGAATTTGGCTCAGAAAAGCACAGATGGACAAAGGGTGAAGGATTGGACTAAATTTATTAAGAGAAGATACCATTGGGCAATTATTGTAGCAGGCCCATAAAGTCAATGAGTCAATAGGGCCTAGAAATCCAGTAATGACTCCGCCCGCTACTGCAGTCTGTTTCATGACGACCATTCGCGACCCCATTCACGATCGCAAACAGTTCATAAATCGTTATTGATACATTTTAAATGCTGATACTTGAATTGGACTTATAAAAGGTAGCCTAAAACTAGTCCAAATTCATCAAGCTTCACCCCATTGAGCTGGAGAACAATTCCAATACTAAGAAAGAGTGTTAGAGTGAGGATTCGGAGGAGAAACACGAAAAACACGAAGATCAAAGGATCGAATCCATACAATCCTATTGTTTTTTATTGTTTATTTTCATTTTCTTATGAACATAACGTGTGACGATTGTTTAGATAAATATTTGATTATGTCTAGATAAATGCATCATATTTTGGCATTTAGAAATAATGAATAATTGATGTTTTGGTATTTCTTTCAACCAAGTATGATCCCTTTGATATTTTTATGCTTTTAACTCATTGTTGCATAATTGATTGACAACCTCTTATGCTTGATAGTTCTAATTTCTTGACAAAGTTTTATAACTTGTAGGTTTGATAGATCGAATCAAGAGAGAATATTTATCACTAGGATTTTCAAGCACAAATCACTCTAATCAAGAAGATCGAGAGGTTTGAGATTAGAAGTGATGTTTTATAAATCTTTTAAGCTTCAAGGAGTTCGAAGTATGATTTCGAATTGAGACGTTATTTCAAACTTGGAATCTAATGTTCAATCACTTTGAGAGGAGGATTAAACCAAAATTATGATTAACATATTTTAAATTAAATCACAAACAATACCTGGTTGATTGAGAAGAATTTACATTGAGAGTTCATTATGCCCCAAACCCCGAAATATCTCCTTATCATTTGATTATCTCAATTACTTGCTATTTGTTATTATTCTTGGTGAATTGTGATTGTCATTTTTATGATGGTATATATTCTAAAAATAATTACCCAAATTGTTTGTAACTAGTGCAATACAAATACAAAATTTTAATTACTAAATATATTCAATATAACCTAAATTTAAAAAAGACACTGAGGTACAAATTTGGGTAATTATTATTTTTTTTTTGTGTGTGTGTGTGGTTATTATTATGTTTTCTATGTGCGTGTGTGTATTTACAACAATATAATTAGAATATAATAAATTAATATTAAAAAAATTAAAATTACCTAGGAATTTTGAATTCCCTCGCGAAATTAGTTAAGTCACCGAGCGATGTTGAATTTCGTCAGTAAGTTAACGTGGAGTTCATATTCCCTTGGTATTTGAGTAAGATAATTAAAATTAATTTAAAAAAATTAATTAATTGATGTAATGCCATTTCATACATTTATATATTTTTGACCAATGCGTCACCATCTAACTATGCAGTTTCTTACACTTAAATAATAGCGACCTTGCACATTCCTTTTATGTTCTTTTTTTGGCACATATACCAACAAATAATTTTAAAAAAGAATACACACACACACTAGTTTAATACCCGTGTATTACACGGGGTTTATCAATAGATAAATATAATTTTTTTTTGTGATAATTACAAATTCTTATGTAAAATGAAAAGTTCAAATGATGTATTATTAACCCTTGTCTTTTACATGTCTAATTTATTTATTAATTATTATAAATATCAAATATATTTTTTCATGTTTAGATTTAGTTCGGTAATGATTTTATTTACATACTTATAAAAATTCAAAAGAAGTCACAATCTAAACCCATGCCTAATTTCTATTTATTAATTATTATTACGTTATTTTGTATTTAAATATTTAGATTAAATTCGTTAATGATATATTTACATACTTTGAAAAAACAAACGAATGCCATACTCTCAACTCGTGTCGTATTGTACTGATGTCTAATCAATATTTAATAATAATTATTATTATTATAAAAATTATTATTATATAATTTTATGTTTTTATGTTAGCTGAATTCATTACTAATATTTAGTTACATAATTAGACTATTTCAAACAAATCTTAATTTACCTATATTGAATATTTAAAATTACGAAATTAAAATTATATTAACTTTTATTATAAACACTACTTATTTAATAATTTTCATAATAATTTTTTAATTTAAATTAATCTTATGTAATTTATCTTTTAATTAAAATAACTAACTTAGATCTTTTCTACTAATTATATACGACTTATTTGTATTTTTATATTAGGATAATAAAAGGAAAATATTGAATTAGACAAAATATAATAAAAAAATATAAAATTAGGCTAAATATAATGAAAAGATTAAATTAGGTGAGATACAATAACAAGATAATATTAAATTATGTAGATATTAGGCTCGAATGAAACCTGAGCAATCGAAACACAATAATTTCTTATTTGCCAAACGAAGCATGCGAAGCAGACACACGCATATTATGCGGGATTTGAAAAGGAGTAATATCCATTAAAAATATCAAGAATAATATTGAAATGATACATAAAAATTGTAACATTATTTGTTCTATTTTAACAATAAATAAATCTTACATACAAATCAGAACTTAATTGTTCTAATTATAGTAAGATTGGTTTTCACAATTAAGAATTTTTATTTTTTTTACCGTGAGTCACGAAATTAGTTGTGAAATATCAAAAACATTATTTGTTCTAATCACAGTAAGACTGATTTTCACAATATAGAATTTCAGAGTTTTTTTATACTATGAATCACGAAATTAGTTGTAAAGTATATCAAAATACCCTAAATTTGACGGGAAAACCCATAGAAAATTGTGATTGAAAAAAATATGAAATATAAAACACTTGCGTGCACATGTGAATATGTGATATAAAAAATTAAAATTTATAAGCACTGATAATTTTATTGAAAAAACGTCGTGCATCTAACTTGTAGTATATGTAATATTATTTTCTTTTCTCTTTTTTTTCTGCGTAAGATACTAATTTGTTCATATAGATATAATATGTGTATCAATGCATTATATTGGAATTAGATAAAGAGATTTAGAATATATTTAATATTCATTTTCCTAGGTATAATAATTTATTATTATTTGTAGTATTATGATTATGTTATTTTTGTTGTTTTACTTTGTTTTTGTTTTTTTGTATGGTGTAACAATAGGTTTTCCACATATATTTTTAATTTTATTTTCAATTCATTATATTAGGATTAGATAAAAAATTTATGTTTATATTTTTTATATTTATTTTCAGTTTGTAATAATTTTATATAACTCATATTTTTCTTAAAATAAATATTTAGAATTATAATAAAATTATTTCAACTTTTATTGTAAATAAAGATTAATTCAAATTATATAGATTTTTTCTAATTAGATATAACTTATTTATATTCTTATATTAGAAGAATAAAAGTAAGATATTGAATTGGGTAAAATATATTAAAGAAAATATTAAATTAGGTAACATGTAATAAAAGAAAAATATTGAATGAGGCAAAATATAATATTAGCTAAGTATTAAATTAGGTAAAATATCATAAAAGGAAAAATACTAAATTCACCCTATTTGTTAATGTTGTTGACACCCTAACCTATGTGTCAATTAGTCATTGCTCCGGATGACATGTGTCAGCTTCTAATGGTTTTTATTAGAATGTTACCAATCTGGGATTTTTTACCTGGGTATAAATAATAACTTTTTTCCATATTTCATTATTCATTACATCTACACTGTTTTCTTTTCTAATCGTCATTACATCTACAACGCAGTCCTTTTTTATCAAAAAAAAATATATACAAAATCCCAGATTGCTTTCTTTTCAGATCTGCAATTTCTTTTTCGGATTAAACTGCACGGGTAAAATACAAAATTGTAATGATAGATCTATTCCAAATATCCGACCTCAAACATTTTGTTCAGTTTGCGTTTTTCCGATTTCCTTTCATATTTATCAGTTTGTGTTGTTTTTTTTTTTGGTTTTAAAAGATTTATATATGCATATCTTCAGATCTGTTGTTTCACTTGCAATTTGAATTAACTGGGAAATATGGACTATTCGGTATTTTATTTCGTACACAAAGGTTAGTAGTTTGGATTTTTCTATTTGTTTTCTTTTTGCAATTCTTCATACATTTTTAGATTTAGGTCATAGACCTATGTTTTCGATTTCCAATAGTACAAATTTCCGATTTCAAACATGTTGATCAGTTTACGTTTTTCATATTGATCAAAAGTCTTTTTTGATTTGCTTTCATATTGATCAGTTTGCGTTTTTATTTTTGTTTTAAAAGATTTAGGTAATAGATCTGCGTTTTCGATTTAAAATAGTGCAGATCTGATGTGATGAGAACAAATATATTTTCTGATCTGATGCTCAGTGATAATTATTCTTTAATTCTATTGATTAGTTGTTTGATTTTTTTGTTGTTTTATTTTCTAGATCGAAAAAATAATAATAACTAAAATTATGTTAATGAATATCTTTTTATTTTATTTTCTTTGTTTATGAATTGGTTGCATTCATCCGAATTGAATCTGGATTTTCATTGCAAATCAATAACTATGATTCAGGCAAATCAGTTAATTAATCAATTATTATTAATAGAATAATAATAATTATTCAGTAATTAGTGATTACTCATTGTATTAGGGCTTCTTCTGAAGATCCATATTAGGATACGATTTGTATTAATTGTCTTTTTTTCTTATTTATGACAAATTCTATTTTAGATTTTTTTTATTGTAAATTAAATTAGAATCTTTATTTCGTATATGATTAGGATACGTTTTTTTATTTTTTGTAATAGTCACTAGAATTAAATGTTTTTCGATTATTTTCACATATTTTTGTTGAATATAAGATTTTTTGATTTCCTTTGTTATTGAATTTTTGTTTTGATTTTTGTTGAATATAATTTTTCCTTTGTTATTTCATAGATCCATATTAGGATACGATTATTTCACAGATTTTTGTTTTGATTTTTGTTGAATATAATTTTATGTTTCAAAAATCTTATTAGATGTATATCTATCAGTAACTTATCTTGAATGTCTACTTTCAACAGAATGCTTTTATTCTTTTTCAGTTATTGCATGAATTTTGTTATAATTTTTTTATGTAATATATATGTATTTACTTGTGTTATTAAATATAAATTAATGTCTATGGTTAAGTTTTTTCTATAATCGCTTAATTAAGAAATTTACTATATCATGCACTCAAGTAAATCATTACATGGATTAAAATAAGATTTCAAAGAAATATATATATATATATATATATATATATATATATATATATATATATATATATATATGATATTCACGGTCATCTTCGAATTTTATAGTTTAATTTTTTTTTTTTGTATTCACATTCATCTTCGAATATTATTAGTTTAAATATATTTTTGGTATTCAAGTACGATGTTCTAATATTTTACAACTTGGTAACCACCGCCAAAATTTTTTTTAATTAATATAAATTATTTAGTTTTATTTTAATGGGCTTGTATTCATTAGAGATTATAATTTATTTTAAAATATGATCTTACATATGTCAAGTTTTAAAAATTACATGAATATATAGACATTAATCTTAAAATCTTCCCATTAATTTGTATCTAAGCTTTTATCAATCTATTATCCATACCTTTTATAATTTTATAAAAATATTCTTTATGTAACATACTTTTGTTGATAAAATAACTTGAGAATCTATAATAAATATATGGATTATCAATTAAAATCATTTATGTAGTAATTTCGTTGCTTTGAGAATTCCCTAATTTCTTGGTAATATATTCTTTAAAATCGTTTAAGATTTTAAAATAAATATTTTGTAATTAAAATTTTCTTTAAATATTCTTTAAGATCGTTGCTTTAAGAATTATCTACATAACAAGTTGTCATATTCAATTCAATTAAAATAACTATTTTATAATTAACAATAACATATATTACTCATCGAAATTGATCTTCATGTTAAAAAGTCTAGGATAACATAATTTGCTTAATTATACGCATAAATACTGCCAAATCAAAGCATTTATATTTGTACAAAACAACATAAATCTCTAAGAAAACAACTAATTAAAATAATAAAAGATATTCTGAGTCTGTTTTCCTTAAATATAGTATATATATTAATTAAATATATATCTATCAAAATACCTATTGCCCCTAAAAATATCTAATAGACGTAATTAAATTAACAACTAATTATATTATAAATAATTTGTTGAATTAGTTAATTCCAACCGATTGATTTGTAATATAGTATAAATATATATCTACAAAAAAACCTCTTGCCGCTAAAATCGATTATTTTTTACTTTTATTATTTGTTATTATTATATGTTAACAAATCAATCAAATGATATGAAAAAAACAGTTGGAGCCCATCAAACAGATCTTTTACGAATAATATATAAATTTTACTGATATTTGAATTCAGAAATGCAAACGATTTTTTACCTACAGTGAGGCTTTTGTAAAATTAGAAAAATATGCAATCTTAATGTTTATTGTTGTCTATCATAAAGTTTCAATGTATCCATTTTATTTATTTTCTCTGTGGTTCAAACAAAAATCCAAACAAAGTTTATTTTGAATTTATAATTAGATTTTGAAGAAAGTCATTACTTTATATTTTAATTATATTTAAACCGATGTCTGTGGTCCAATATTTACAGAGATCTTTTATTGTTTGGAAGTTTTTTTTATGGGAACTCAATATCAAACAAATATATTGGATTTCATTATATATATAAAAATGTTTAATGATGAATTACGACCTCTATGTATATAATTTTTCTTAATTTGACAGTGTACTTACCTAAATTAAAAATAATAATAGTTCTTACTTATTAATAGAAATTCCGCTTAATTGGTTATTTAATAAAGAAAATTTCAGAATTTACATACTTAATTTTAGAATTAACTATATAGAAACTTTTTAAAGCATGAAACTTAAATGATCACATTTACATATATAACTTTTCTTACCTAATAGTATATCTACGTCCATGTATTTTCCTAAATATTAGGTTAATTAACAAAAAGTTTAATTTATAGTAATCATGAACGGAAAGTCCGCATAATATGTGGTAATAACACACACACACATATATATATATATATATAGGGGTGGGTTTACATGGGAACCAACCCCTGTGTGGGAACTAGGAACCTGCTAAATTACATAGTATGTGATGTTATTTATGAATCATGTACATGCTAATAAGATAATAGTAAAAATCAAGGGAACATAAAAATAGCAATGTGAAAATATAAGTAGCATTTTTCAATATTTAAATTAGCATCACATATAATGTAATATAGCGGTTCCTGAAGTTCCCACACAGAGATTTGGTTCTCACATGATCCTAATCCTATATATATATATATATATAAAGACTAGCGTTTAATAAATAGTAGCCTGGAAGTTTTCCCACCAAAATGTGTTCCTAAATTGGGTAACACATTTTATGGAAAGTTTCAATCATTAATTTAATTACTAAATAAATATTTATGGTTATAGATATTATTTAATTACGTACCAAATAACTGGATAATGATTTGAGATATGTAAAGATGTTTCCAAAACCATAATTTCCTATATACATATTGTCTCTAAAATATATTGATATAAATATTAAATTAATTAATATCTATGATTATAATAATTACATTACATTTTAGGGTAGATATTACATTATATTGTGTTTATCATTTTCCTTAGTAGGATAATCAATATTTTACAGTTTTTGTAGTTGATCTATAAAATATATTTATGTAGTTTTAAAAATATAAAAAGAAATATATTTTATAAATAGTATATACAACTTTTCCCCCGCCAAAAGTGTATTTCAAAATTATTAAGTGTTGAAGAGTGTTGAGTTTGCTTATTAACTTAGGCATCGGAGGGTCTTAACGGGCCTGACATCCGACCCGTTCAAGGCGTTGTTGTGCAGGACCACCCATGTCGCCAAGAGATTCGCGGGAGGCTTGGTAGGTCGCTGTGACGTTTCAGAGAGATATTCAGGTCGCTGATCTCTATTTTGAGGTTAGTACCCCCTATATTTGGTAGTTCAACTTTTTGGACTTATCACTGAACATTACCACCGTAGTTGATAACGACCCCTGCAAAAATAGATTTTCCAAAGCATAAATCAGTTCAACACACATTTTCTCATGGAATGAGCAATATTTTCAAATACTTGAAGGAGCAAAAAGCACTTTCAATTCGAAAGGATTTTGAGTTTGCTTACAGGGTTTTTTGAAGTTTTGACAACACACTAAATAAAAGGGAATATTATTAACGAGCAAGATTTCTTAAAAAAGGAATATTATTAACAACACACTAAATATAAAACTTGTTGAAATATTTTTAACAACACAACAATTTGTCATTTTTTAATGTTTTTCATGCTTGTGCATTAGCAATGTATCTCACGTTTCTTAGCAACAGAGGTGATTACGAATAATATTAGCAGCATGATGAGATTACGAATGATCCTTCTTTGATTACGAAAAATATTTCTATTTCGTTAGAGTGGACATGGTGTAGATAATTAAGAAGCACGAATATTTATAGGTAACGGAAATATTGCAAAGCTAATAGAAATATCTACCTATAATCCCTACGAAACAGAAATATTTTTTTTGGATAAAAGTTAACATTGGGATTAAAATTTCAACGAGGGGCTAATAAAATCATCCAACCTCAATCCCATAAATAATCCAATCATCATAATACATTTATTAAAATCTTACTAGTATTGTTACCCGTATGATGCATTTTAATATTATTTTTTATTTTGGATAAATGGTAATAGAAAATACAACGGGTATGTAGAGACTCGAGCTTCTCTGGCTCGTCAGTTGATTTGATGGTTCATTAGTTAACTTTGATATTTGGTCCATCAATTTATCAATTGTGGACCACGTAAATAATTTTTCTTCTCGTCCATATTTAACAGTCACATCTTTCCTTCACTTAATTTCACTTCCAAATGGAACAAAGACACTAAAGTAATAAAAATGTCCCTCCAAATTATTATTTTTATGATATCCAATTATTAAGTTTATTAATTATTATATAATTCTATTTCTAAGTTTATGAAATATCATAGGATTTATATTTTTAAATATGATATTTGAATAATATATATTATTATTATTTTAATTTCTGGCTAGGGTCAGCAACTAGTGGTTCATTAGATGACATCTTCCTCGTTAGTTTATCTTTTTTCTTGATCAAATATTAAAAAAAATTAGCTCAATCGGTTTATTCTTTTTGGTCACGTGTTTAATTCTTGATTTTTTTGATTGTTCTCATTCTTTATATTTTCACATTTTCTATTTCACTTTATTTTTTCTATATGGACTAAAAAATCAAAGTAATAACAACCCTAACATATTTTATCATCTTTCCATATTATTATTTTGTGATATTCGATTATTTATTATGTGAATTAATATATTATATTTTTCTATAATATTCGTAATTCAATTTCTTAATTAATATCCCTATAGAATTTATATGCTTGTTTTTTTTAATCTTATATGTACTATGTACTATTATATAAAATCATGTATTTATAATATAATAACTTTTTAGATAGATAAATAGAGACATATGGATATGAAATCATTCTATTAAAAATTTTGAATTAGATGATTTAAATAAATCTTAACATATATAGAAAATTAATCAATTGATCCCATATAAATAAATTAATTAATCAGTCAATCGCCCAAAATTGATAATTTGAGAATATTTAATCAGAACCACCATTTATTCCGCACAAAACTGAAAAATAAGATCGAAAATTAATAAAAAAACGAATCACAAATCACACCAACAATAATAAAATAAGAAAAACTTAATACACACGCACACACATATTCAATTGATAATAATATATCACTACTCATGCAACACTGTACATTGCGCATAAACTACAGAAATACCCTAATCATTTTATATTTATGGAAAATCATGATTCTGGACAATAACGTCAAATCCTAAAGCAGATCGGGCATAACACTTTCATCAATTTGATGTTTTTGTACATATTATTCCAGCATATAAAGTCACATTAATCGAAATAAAAAAGAGAACGATCCGTTCATGAATTCATATGATCAATTACTCAAACAATACAATAACTATTGCATTTTGCCAATTAGAATATATTTATATATACTCAGATTTAAGTTGGAGAGATATTTCAAGGGTAAAACCAATACATATTATTAATGATGATAAGGTTTAAAAATGATATGATTGTTGAAATAATAGGGCTCTACAAAAAAATATAATTAAGATCGACAAAAGGTTCACTCAAATGTTGTTACATATAAACAATATAAACTAACACCTTAGTAAAATAATACGGTGATAAGATTATCATGTATTGCAATTTAAGTACAAATGATTCATCAATATAGTCTCATTCTTAAGATTTGAATGAGTGTTATAGCAGAAAACATCAAACAATAAACAAAAATATAATAGATAATTCGCTGATCAACCCTAAAAAACTCCATTATTTTGCATACACAAAATTAAAACTCATACGATCTTCGTCATTAACATCGAATAAAAAAAATATAAGACTTTCAATTAACTATAAAGAAAAAACATATGATTTCTAAAGAAGAAAAAATATCAACATACGAGAGTCGATTTTTTAAGTACTGCCACCACTAAAATTCATAATAAAAACAAAAATATATACACATACCATAAAATTCATAAGTATTGTCACTACTAAACTCGATTTATACCTGTTTCATTCAGCGACATTGTGAAAATCAGAAAATAAAATAAAGCTACAAATGAACATGTAACCCAAACAAAAAAAAAAAGATCTATACATATGTACTGTAAAAAAATTTAACTAAACAGGTACATTTTTAAACTTACCGATTTTTCGATCTTGCTTGACAACATAATCTCGTTGAACGTAGCTACCAAATGGGACTTACTAATCGGTCTCATGTGGATAATCAACCAAATACTGAAAAACCTGTGAATTCGAGAAGAACGATATATATCGAATTGAGAATTTTCATTGTTGGTCCATTACATTGGCCATATTCTAGAAAATGCATGTGATATTGGCCATCATCAAACAAAGTTCGCTAAGTATGCCAATTCATTGAAATTAGTCCTAAAAAAGCCAGATCATGGTTTTTTTATTGACATGACGTGATTCAATACTTTCTTATCATTTTTCTTAAATTTTAAACATTAAATTAAAAAAATACTTGGGAGAAAAACTCATTTTAGTCCATTATATTGGCCACATTCAAAAAAAGGTATGTGACATTGGCCACCGTGACATCACATCTGCTAAGTTGACCAATTCATCAAAAAAGAAAAAATAGAAAAAAAAAAAACTTGTCAATATATATATATATATATATAGAACCATCCCTAGTGTGAGAACTAGGGACAAATCCTAACCATTAATCTTAATGATCCAAAAGGCTGATATTATTCTTATATTATTACTAATTATTTATTAGCATATTAACATATGTGTATTTAAGGCATGTTGCAGCTGTGATTTATTCTAATCCTTCATAACAATGGATGATGATTTCTTACCTTTCTAAAACTCTACTCCATAAGTAGAAGTATAATTTGTTGCATAAGTAGCAGTGCAATATGTCACATAAGTAGCGGCCCATCGCATGAGTAGCAGTAGTAGTAGCAGTAGCGCATAAGTAATAGTAGAAGTAACGCATAAGTACCAGTGCAGTCTGTTGCATATAAGTAGCAGTGCAGTATATCACATAAGTATCAGTGCATTATATTGCATAATTAGCAGTGCAGTCGTATAAGTAGCAGCCGCGATTTACCTTATATACAAATATGTTAATAATAATTAGTAATAATATCAACCACGATTTAACTTATATAATAAACTGACTAAAATAATATACTCAATCTTGTCCATCAATCTCATCTAATTGTGTGGTGTTAGATGAGCTCTTGGTTCTCACATGGGGGAAAGGTTCTCATTTGAATCAATACACACACATAGAGATTTGTGTGTGTGTGTGTGTTTGGAAGGATTCTAGTGAGAACCTTGCCCTATGTGAGAATTATGAATCAATCTGAGCCTTTGTATCAAATAATATGGATGTATAAGACTAAATGGGATAAATTTTGCTGGCTTATAAAATGGCACCACCACACAGTATACAAAGCACTGTCTATGCACTATAAAAGTACTGCGATTTAGATTTTTCTTTAAATAACACAATTCAAATTTGGTCTAAAAGTCAATACCATGTAGGTAGATTAAAAGAAAACTCAATTATTTAAAACAACATAACTCACTCGTTTGTTATTCGTTGTAGAAGAAAAATATATCAAATTAATCGTCTTTGCATTATCTATAATTTAAGGTACATATTACATATGAGAAAATATAAGGAAAATATTGTTATTTTAAAAATATGGACATTACTAGTAGCGTAGATAACTAAATATTAACATCACTTGTTTGAAAGAATAACCATGCATTGCTCATTCATTAGCACCGTATATTATTAAAGGAAAATTACCAATTGATACACTTTTGAAAAAATATTATCCCATATAATACATCCAAATCTTGTATTCCTATTTAAGTTAAATATTTACCATACTCAAAAACCACATGCTAAATGGACTATGTTGGCCATAATTTCCAACCTAACATAATCACCGTTGTGTTTGGGATGAAGCATGATCTGTGCAATCTAAATTATCTCACACAAAAATAGCGCCTCTTTTCATCTACTCTCCACTCTCCGATTGTGCTCATCTATTCAAAAGAAAATATGTCTTAATTGCTCATATCCAGAAAAATATGCGATGAAAGTTGATGCGATTGGGTTCTCTTTTTTTTTTTTTTTTCTTTGTTGTACTTTGAGTATGTTTGGCGGATAAAGCTGATAAACTAGTTGGTAACTGATAAGTTATTTGAGAGTTGATTGCTGATAGCTGATGACTGATAGCTGAAAAGCTAGCTGATCTAAATAAAAGCGTTTGGCAAATTTAGATGATATGCTGGCTCAAAAATATAAAATTACACAAAAGTACATGTTTAAAATAATAGTGATAATACTATGTTTTATTTATTTTCATATAATATTAGGATATTAAATTTAATTATTATTGTTTCTATTACCAATTTCGTTATATATATATAATTTTTAATAATTGTAAAATACTTTTTTTAACAGATTGGAGAGAGGACTTTCTTATTTACTTTATACACCAATTTATAATCAAGCTAATAATAATAATATAATAATAATAATAATTATTATTATTATTATTATTGTTGTTGTTTCACAATACTAAAATAACTCTAGATATTTATCTAATTAATAATTATTATTATTTTCAATAATTGCACAATACTTTATTTCACAGATTGGGGAGATAATTTTATTTTTTAATTCCCTTTATACACCAGTTTATAATCAAGCTAATAATAATAATAATACTAATAATAAATAATA
Organism: Phtheirospermum japonicum; assembly: GCA_014905375.1. Taxonomy (NCBI): domain Eukaryota; kingdom Viridiplantae; phylum Streptophyta; class Magnoliopsida; order Lamiales; family Orobanchaceae; genus Phtheirospermum; species Phtheirospermum japonicum. Next base: position 220,368 of record BMAC01000262.1, on the reverse strand, counting down.
TAATAATAATAATAATATTATTATTATTGCACAATACTAAAATAACTCAAGATATTTATCTAATTAATAATAATAATAATCTCACAATACTAAAATAATAATTAGATATTTATCTAACAATTAATAAAGTGGTGAATTAAAAAATAATAATACCTAACAAAATAATAATGTAGTTTTCTAAAAAAATAAAAGGGTTAAAATAGGAATAAAATCAAAAAGTTCCATGAGTTTATTTGAAAAACTTGTAATAGTAGCATCTGAGATAAGCTCAAACTTTTGAAATAAGCTCATGCAACCAAACAAGGCTTATTTAAATACAGAGAGCTTTTAAGTCCTCAAAATAAGACATAAGCTAGCTTATTATGCTTACCAAACATACACTTTGTTAATTGTATTTGTTTGGGGGGCACTATTTTTATTTCTTTTTTTTACAACGTAGTTTGGGAATTTTTTGGTTGTAGTCAGGGGCGGACCCACCTTAGTGCTTGAGGGGGCCACGGCCCCCCCAAATAAATTCCAAAACCACAGTACTATTTATAATTTTTTGTTATTTGTAGTTATATATATATATATATATATATATATATATATATATAATATATATATATATATATATATATATATATATATATATTGACCTCCCAAAGGTTATAAATATGTAACTTGGTCTAGTGGTTTCTGTGCTTAATCTCTTCTCAAATGATTCATTGTTCAACTCGTACTCTTGCCCATTTTTTCTTCTATATATTTTATCTTTGTTTTTATATTCTCTTTATCATTTTTTTTTTCTTTTTAGTTCCCTTCTTTTTTATTTCTTTTTATACACTAATTCATGTATTCTTTATCCTTCCTTTTTATTTTCCTCTTTCTAATTAATCAAATTTTAAAATAAAAATATAGAATTAAAAACATCACCCCTCTTTTTTATCTTTGTTTTTATATTCTCTTTATCATTTTTTTTCTTTTTAGTTTCCTAAATTTTTCTTTCTTTTTACACACTAATTCATAAATTTCTTAACCTTCATTTTCCTTCCTTTTTTTTTCCTATTTCTCATTAATTAAATTTAAATACAAAAATATAGAATTAAAAATATCATCCCTCTCTCTTTCTTTTTATTTTTCTGTTTCTCGTTATTTTCCTTACAAAGCCATAATATAAAACTAAAAAATCACCAATTTCTCTCTCTTTTTTATCACATTTTCTTTTTTTCTTTCCATATTCTCACAAATTGATGGTGCCAACTTTGAAGTAAAAATATATCTTTCTTATTTTCCTTCACCCCTCTCTACCTTTTTTTTTCCTTCTTATTTTTTATTTCATATTCCCTCTAATTTATCGTAACACCAAAAAATTAAAAATATATATATTTTTTCCCTTCATATAACACAAATCAATTCTCGTAACTTCACCAAATTATTTTTATCTTTTAATACGCGACCTCCCCAAATTAAGAATTCTGGATCCACCCCTGATTGTAGTACCAAGTTTATTTCTAATTTAATTACCCACTGTTGAGTTTTGGTTATAGACAACTAGTATTTGTATGTGAAAATACTAGTTTATTTACCATGTAAATTATATTGTTGTTTACGGTATGAATTAAACTTAGTTTGTACTTGTAAATCTTTTTCCATACTATTGTATATCATGAAACCTGTAATTCTGTTAATGATAATAATAAGTAATTTTATACTAATCTGCAGTTTACTAATACATGATAAAATAATCAATATTGTTAATGCCTGGTAGTATGTAATTCCAAATTAATTTGTAGTACCAATTTCTTGAATGGTACGATGGAGTTTTATATAGTTGGGTATTGAAATCTACATGTTGGTCAAGATTATAGTATGAACTAAAGACTTAGTTTGCACTTGTAAATGTTTTTCCATACTATTGTGTATCATGAAATCTTTAATCCTGTTAATGACAAGTAATATGGCTTCCATACTAATCTGCAATTTACTAATACATGATTTAAAAAAATTCAATACTATTAATGACAAGTAGTATGTAATTCCATATTAATGCACAGTACTGATTTTTTGAATGGTATGATATATTCTTTCTAGTTTGGGATTGTAATCTACATATTGGCTAAGATCGTAGTATGGAGTTTTTCTTGCAAGTAGTACAAAACTCTACATGCTAGTATATTGATGCATGTTAATTTATAGTGCGGATGTTCAGCATGATAGTACGAAGCTCGATATAGTTGGATATTGAACTCTAAATGTTGGTTGATATTATAGTATGGAATTTTGTTCTACAATTATACGAAGTCGTACAATTGTTCGGCCAAATAAAGTACACTTATACCATATCCTTGTAAAGGAAAAAAATAAAACAACCCAGTACACGCATCTAACAAAAAAATGGTCAAAGAAATATTCAATCAACTATCACTTGTTTGTCACAGTTTCTTCAACAATTTGAGAGTTTTTTCACTTTGTCTGTCGTTTTGTAAATCTATGATTTTGAAATGTGATGTTAAGACTCGTGATAAACAACACAAATATTAACATCAACTAGTTTGAAATATTGAACTTATAACACAACGAGTGTTATAATTGATGTTAAGTAACACCAATCAGAGAAATATAGAATGGCAGCGGAATGAAAATGAATAAACACACCTATTAAACTTTTAGTCCGTAAGTAAAAGTACTTACGGACATAGGTATACAAACCCAAAAACTATATTACTTAATTGTTCAAGAACAATTACAAAAGGTTTAAGCAATATATGAAAAACAAGTGTATAAATATTTGATACACAAATACTTGTTGCTACGAATGATTCGATCTCCTCCGTTGGTTACGCAACGTTGAAGATCTCTTGATTCTGACTTGTAGCTCCAAGTAGATCTTGTGTTTTGCTTCCTTGAGTACGTCCAGTGATCTTGCCTTCAAAACCTAATTACCGCGTGTCCAAGTCATTTGCGTTGTTCACCCTTATAAATAATCAAGACTCCTAGTCTTGATAAACACGTTAAGCTAGAAATAAGAAACTAAATAAAATCCTAACCTAACTTTAGGAAATAAATCTAGACTCCTAAATAAAACAAAGTCCAAGAAAGGCAAACATACAAAATGGAATATTGTCGAGAATAATATCCTCAACAATCTCTCCCTTTTGACTTTCTGGACACACACATAAATGACATAGGCAAGACACATAAGAACAAACTATCCCTGAGTTCAACGACTCCCCCTGAATAAACATTGTTTAACATCCCAAAACAAAAGAAATAAAAAAGTTAAAATAAATGAAGAGAAGCATGATCACTAAAAGACCATGAGCTCTCTTGGATCGTCAAGCAGACGACGATGTCCCTTCATCAGCCTTCCTCTTTCGCATCAATTTCTTGATCTTCTTTAACTTCTTATTCCTCAACAAGACCTTCTTCCTCCTCTTGCTTAAGCTGGCCAACACTTCGGAAGCTTGTCCATCAGTATCCTCAACAACCGCATCCGCATCCTCAACCTCTTAAGTCTCCCCAGATTCTCTCCCTTGTTCAGAAAGCAAAAGAGCCTCATACCATGAACCCCGTACGGCTTGAAGTTGGGCAATTTGATTGTCGAGTAAGGCAAGTTGAGCACGCATAACCTGAGGGTGGAGCTTGACGTGTTGTGATTTGTGTTGCGAGCCGCAGAACCGTCACCACGCACAACACCAGACCAAACAGGCGCTTACCAGGGCAAATTGACAACACAGGCACCCGACAGGTGTTGACTACGGAAAGTGAACCACTCAACCTCCTCAGTCAGCACATAATCCCCATATGGCATAAAATCTTGATGCTCCAGTATGATATAAATAAGAGACGGAAATCAAAGAGAGGAGACAGTTTTGGAAGTAGCAAACCTGGTGACCGCATCAAAAACTTGCTGATCAAAGTTGAACTTGATTCCACGACCAAGTTTGAACAGGAACTGTGCTTGAGGGCGAGTCAAGACAATCGCATTCTTGGAAGGAACACAGTTAAAAACAGCAATCTTATGCAGCATTGAGTAAAGGGAGGTCAACTTTGTGCTTGGTAGTTGCTCGCGCCACTTGGTCAACAGCCCACTAGAGAGGAAGTGGATGACCTCATCCATGTCATCAACAGTGGAATCACCTTGATAGGCCTTAGTCCCAAACAAATCATTTATCAAATCCAGGGTAAAGGAGTAGAGTTTCCCACAAACGTATACTTTTCCAAAATTCGCAGAGGCGAGATTTGCAACTAAGGGAAGTAGATTTGCATAAAATTCCACAACCACATTACGAACAAAGGGCATTGCGGTACATACCTTGGAATAAATGCCCCTATGTTCGAAGAATTCAATCAGATTCTGGCACTTGAAAAGCTCCATAGGTACCCGTCTCTCATTAATCATACCTCGATCATGATAGGTAGAAAACAACTCTTCTGCTGTGGATGTTAAAAACGACAATGAGAACGGAACCATGTCCTCAAGTTCGACTTCCGCAGAGGCAGGAGAGTCACTAGAGACATCTGCTGAACCAGATGGATGGGAGGCAGCAATCGATTCAGAACTAGAGGGTGCTTGGGTAGAAGCAGCAACGGGTGATGTTGGCTTTGGTGACATGTCACCGGTCCAACCATCACTTTGTGGAGTGATAGAAGACAAAGGGGTCTTGGATTTCTTCTTTGTTGTCTTCTTGGCGGGCATGAGGTCCCGAATAAAGATCTCGTTAGATGGATTGGGGGAATACTCAAACCCAAAATCAGGTTCAGGTTCAGGATGAACCGCAGGAACAGGAACGGCAGCAGGAGTATCATCAACAGGCTTGGAGGAACTGGAGACCTCTCTATTAAAAAAGTCCACAACTTCATACGTAGGAGAGGAGTATTCAGTCTCAGTCGATCAAGGTGACACTTTGATATTTGCAGGCGGATTTTTCTTGTCGGCAAGTTTCACAGTTTCCTTCCGGCGGAGAGACCTTATCAGTAATACAAGCGGAGCCGAGGTGGTCACCGGTGCAGCAGCAGGGGCGGAGGGCACAAACTCATCATCATCAGGGTCTATCATGACAGTGACATCCTCGGCCAGGTTCATGTGCTCGAGTGGCACAACTCGCCGTGGTCCGACCTGACTTATTGGAACTGCCGGCGGCACCATGCCAGGTGGGATGTTCCTCAGCCACTGGGACCGTTTCAAGGTTGGATCACCTACCCGCCCAAAAATTTCGGCAATAAGTGGCAGATTTGGCGGGTTATCGACGTCAATTTCATTCTCAGCTTGACAGGGAAAAACATGCGCCTCAGGATTTGCGTCGACGGGCGCCAGAATCAGAACAACATCCTAAGGTTGGAGAGGCGGTGAACCAGCTGGAGGTGTTGCAACCGGTGATGGGTTCTGGGGGACCGTGCCACTGATTTTCTCGCGAATATCCAGGCCACCGAATCTCGGAAGATTTATCGGTGCCTGGCTACCGGACAGTTTCCGTATGCCGGCAGGAAGCACTTGAGTTTTGCTCGGAGAAGACATCCTTCAAATTTCACAGAGAGAGCAGAATAGAAATAGGCACTTCGTGAAAGATATGGAGAAAAGTCGGAGAGTTGGAGATATTTAATCGCAAAAAGAATTTCAGAAAAGTGGGATAAGAAAACGGTAACAATCCCAGACTCTTAAACAACAAAAAAAAATGACCGTTGAAATAGGAGAGAGAAAAAAGAGTAAAAACCCTAATTTACCAAAAATCCTGAATTAACCCACACGGATTTTCTTTCCATCCAAAAAAACCCCACTCCCCTTTAATTTAGGAACCAATATCTCCACTCAATCAACCACAAAATCACGGTGAATCACACGACCCTAAAAAACATAAAATTGAATCAGAGCTAGAACTTTGAACCATTAACATAGGCGTAAAAAAAACGTACAAGGTGAACAGCCTCCTGCCACGTCAACCCTGTATTACCTATCCAGCTCTCCATTTTTAACACCACTGAAGCAACTGATCCACCAAACCCTTAACAAGATTAACAGAAATCAAAGAGAGACGCAAGCACAGGTAACAAAACACACAACAATTTGGCATCTTCACACAGTATGAATGTCTTAATTGATGCCTAAAAAAAAGTGACCTAAAAAGGTTAAGAACATACTTAATGGTTTTAGTGACTTGATCAGTGTTTCTTTTCATGACTGATGACATTACAACCAATATTACTTCAGGTGAAGTCAATGAAAACAGACTCCTTAACCCAAGTTAATGACTACGTCAAAATCGCTCAATGAGGTGAAATTTAAAGATTGGATCTTTTTTTTAATCCAGATTTTCTTCATCTTCTTATGGAGTTGAAGAGAATTTATCTTAGCAATTTATTTTAAACACCCCTTGTTTTTGGACCTCGGAGAAAACTATTTTCTGCGGGTAAGATCCACAATCACCTAATTCAAGAGGTTGGCCTTTTTGTCATCACTTTTATTACAACACAAGATCTTTTTGCACTTTCTATCAGACTCATTGCATTTATTATGTATGAAAAAGAAAAACAAAAATGCATGCAAAATATACAGATGTTGTGACCGATGACAGAAATGGTTGTCACAACATCAAATCCAACATGGACTAGGCAATACACATACCGAGATCTCTTCTCAAACGAGAGAAGTTCTCGAAATCTAGTACCTTTGTGAAGATGTTAACTAGTTGATCATCTGTCCCTACATGCTCAAGACTCACTATTTTCCTCTCAACCAAGTCTCGGATGAAATGATACCTGATGTGAATGTGTTTTATACGAGAATGCTGAACGGGATTTTTAGAGATATTTATGGAACTCGTGTTGTCATAAAGTACGGTCAGAATACTACTATGTAGATCGTAGTCTTCAATCATCTGGTTCATCCATAAGAGTTGCGTACACGGAATTCCAGCTGCGATATATTCAGCTTCTGCTATTGACAGGGATATACAGTTTTGTTTCTTACTGTACCACGAGACCAAGTTACTTCCCAAGAAGAAACAGCCTCCAGTGGTACTTTTCCTATCCACAATATCACCTGTCCAATCTGAATCAGTGTAACCAACAAGTTCAGTGCAAGTATCTCTGGTATACCACAAACCTAAATCAATCGTACCAGCCACATATTTAATTATTCTTTTTACATCTTTTAAGTGAGACTCTTTAGGGTTCGATTGATACCTAGCACACAAACACAAACTGTACATTATGTCTGACCTACTTCCAGTTAAATACAGGAGACTTCTTACCATGCTTCTATAAACGGTGTTATCAACACTGATCCCAACATCATCTCTCGACAGTTTGATGGTTTTCCCCAAAGGCGTTTTCTTATACTTTTCATATTCTAACCCAAATTTCAGAACAAGATTTTTATCATATTTGGTTTGTGAGAGAAAAATACCATCATCAAGTTGCTTAATTTGTAAACCAAAAAAATACGAGAGGTTACCTTCTATGCTCATTTGGAATGTTTCTGACATTCGAGCTATGAAATCTTTCACCATCTGTTCACTAGTGGATCCAAACACAATATCATCCACATAAATTTGAAACATAAGAATGTGCTTGTTGTATTTGAGAAGAAACAAGGTTTTATCAACTTCACCTCGTTTAAAACTTAAAAAGAGTAAATGTTGAGTCAACCTCTCATACCAATCTCTTGGAGCTTGTTTTAAACCATACAACGCCTTTTTTAATTTTAAAACAAAATTGGGTTTGTGAGGATCAACAAACCCTTTGGGTTGCTCAACATATACTTCTTCACTCAAAACACCATTCAAGAAATCACTCTTAATATCCATTTGATGTAGCCATATTTTCAAATGACAAGCAATAACAACAAGGAGTCTTACCGATTCTATTCGTACTACCGGTGCAAATGTCTCGTCAAAATAAATTCCATCAATTTGAGTATATCTTTGTGCAACCAGCCTTGCTTTATTTCTCACAATATTTCTTGCTTCATCAGTTTTATTCTTGAAGATCCACTTAGTGCCAGTGACATGTGTGTTTGCAGGGCATGGAACCAAGTCCCAAACATCGTTTTTAGCAAACTAACCCAACTCATACTGCATGGCTTTGATCCAGAACTCATTCTTCAGAGCTTCTTCCACATGCTTAAGCTCTGTATTAGCAAGAAACAAGGTCTGCCGAACTTGAGAGCAGTTAGTCGAAAGACAGACATATCTTACCATTTCTTTGAGATTTATCTGTATCTTCCTTGTGCTCCTCTCATCAATATCTCCAATAATTTGACCTGTTAGATGATACCTCTGAATTCTTGACGGAATATCCCTCTGGTACATGTCAATTTGATTATTCAGGTTGTCCTCATCTGAGTCTGAATCTGATTCAGGAGCTTCAGGAGTTGGTGTTAGGACTGGTGATGGGTCCTCAGTCCCAACATTGTCTGCTTCTTCATGACGTAATCAAGTTATCAAACTTCACATTGACAGACTCCATCATACAACGTGTTCTAAGGTTAAACAACCTATAAACATGACTGTTCTGGGAATATCCCATGAATACACATTTGTCACTTTTAGAGTCCAGTCTAGAAAGATGCATCCTATCATTCAGTACATAACAAACACACCCAAAGACATGGAAATAACTCAAATTAGGTTTTTTTCCCAACAACAATTCATAGGGTGTAACATTGACCCGGGTCTGAAATATACCCTATTGATTGTGTAACAAGCAGTATTCATTACTTCTTCCCAAAATCGTTTTGCAATTCCATTTGAGATAAGCATGGTTCTAGTCATTTCAACAAGAGATCTATTCTTTCTTTCGACTATACCATTCTATTGGGGGGTAATGAGTGAGGAAAACTCATGAGTTATACTCTAGGCACAGTTTCTTATACTCGTCAGTTTACTCAGTTTGCAAACAAAGGCACAGTTTCTTATACTCGTCAGTTGTTTGTTTGACTTCTACATTCAGACACAGGATGTTGGAATTAATGTTGCCAACTCGCATGTCGTCATCCCAGACAACATTAGAAAACAATGCAGGAGCTGACTTAGGTGAGTCAGAGTCATCTTCATCTTCATCAAACTCCTTTGAAATCAGGCTCTTTTTCCTCAATGTGTTAGCATATTCCTTATTGTAGTGTCCCCATCCTTCGCACTCATGGCATTGAACTTCACTAAGAGGTTTAGGCGAGTTCGCTGCCCTGGGCTCCGACGATGAGGGCTGAAAATTAGAGAGTTTTCGTCCAGCCAATTTTGGAGGTGGGTTCTCTGATTTGAACTTTGAAAATGTGCCCCCGATGTTGTTTCTTCTCCTTAAATGTTAGTTGAATCTTTGAGTGAGCATAGACACCTCTTCTTCTCCAAGAGTGGTATTCTCGATCTTGTCCAGCAAATCTCTCCAATCGACAGCTTCATTGTCATCATCCGAGTTGACATCAGTACTGAGGGCAACGTTCTTCTCTTTCGAATTGGAACCGAGATGTTCCATTTCGTACGTTTTGAGCGATCCAACCAGTTCATCAAAGTCTAAATTATCAGTGTTCTTCGATTCTTCAATGGCAACCACTTTAAAGGTAAACTTTTTTGAAATGGATCTAAGTAATTTTCCAACAAGGCGTGAATTTGACACGGGCTCGCCAAGTTCTCCACACTCATTTGCAATCTCCGAAAGTCTCATGGCATAGTCCATGATTGACTCTTTTTCCTCCATACACATTGCCTCGAAGGTAGCAGTTAGCATTCTCAGTCTTGACCTTTTCACACTTTGAGATCCTTCGCACACCCTCTGCAATGCATCCCACGCATCCTTTGCTGACTCGCACTTACTGATCACCTTGTAGTAGTTTGAGTCGACATATCTGCAAAGGGTGTTGATGCACTTGGAGTTCTAGTTTGAATCCGTAATTTCATCAGCGGTCCAGTCTATTTCTTTCTTGGTAAAGGTTTCTCCATCAGCATCAGTAACTCGTGGTTTCTTCCATCCAACTAGGATGGTTCTCCACGCTCGTTCATCGATGTTCTTGATATGCCACCGCATCCTCTGCTTCAAGAGTGAGTAGTTCTGTCCGTTGAGGATAGGAGGTTGTGAATTCCCTTGAGCGTCCATAAGTCAATGAATCTACAAACAAATAAGGATCGAAATACTTAATGTAAAGTACCCTGCTCTGATACCAATTGTCGTTTTGTAGATCTATAATTTTGAAATGTGATGTTAAGACTCGTGATAAACAACACAAGTGTTAACATCAACTAGTTTGAAATATTGAACTTATAACACAACAGGTGTTATGATTGATGTTAAGTAACACCAGTGATAACACCAATCAAAGAAATATAGAATGGCAGCGGAATGAAAATGAATGAACACACCTATTAAACTTTTAGTCCATAAGTAAAAGTACTTACGGACATGGGTATACAAACCCGGAAACTATATTACTTAATAGTCCAAGAACAATTACAAAAGGTTTAAGCAATATATGAAAAACAAGTGTATCAAAATTTGATACACAAATACTTTTTGCTAAGAATGATTCGATCTCCTCCGTTGGTTACGCAACGTTGAAGATCTCTTGATTCTGACTTGTAGCTTCAAGTAGATCTTGTGTTCTGCTTCCTTGAGTACGTCCAGTGATCTTGCCTTCAATACCTAATTACCGTGTGTCCAAGTCATTTGCGTTGTTCACCCTTATAAATAATCAAGACTCCTAGTCTTGATAAACAAGTTAAGCTAGAAATAAGGAAACTAAATAAAATCCTAACTTACCTTTAGAAAATAAATCTAGACTTCTAAATAAAATAAAGTTCAAGAAAGGCAAACATACAAAATGGATATTGTCGAGAATAATATCCTCAACATTGTCTTTGTTAAGTTTAATCATCCATAGCTTTCTTTCACACTAAATGCTTCACGAACTACACAGTCATTCCTACATTATGTTTTCTCAAACAATTACTGTACATGTGAATACATGAACTGCCTGCAATTAGATTATACATTACTTAGAAGTTAATAGAAATATTTAAAAAAAAAAATCAAAATGTTTTTAATTAAGTGGTAGTTATTTAAATAACAAAACAGAGTAGTCTCATATTGAGTTTTGTACTGCACACTCATTAGTTAGTTAAAAAAAAAGTCTTTGGCTTTCAAAACTAGAAGTATTTGTTCATAATTTGAATCATAAATCTAGTTTTGTGCAATTTTCGAAACTGGTGTTTAATTCTAATTGCTTGTATAGAATTTGTATTAATACACATGAATATATACAACCTAGCAGTTTAGATTCATATTGAATACAAATTATCTAGTACGAACTCATATTGAAATCCATACTTCAACCTTTTGTAGTTATTTTGTTGGGAAATTTAATTATAGGAACTTCCTTATTTTTCTTTTGTAGTTATTTGCCTTTCTTGGGCACAAAATATATTAGGATACAAAGTATTTCAGGACTCTAGATTTCTTTCCTAATTGGAGTTTAGGACTTTATTTAGTTTTCTAAGTACTTATCTAACTTGTTTAACAAGACTAAGAGTCTTGTTTATTATAAAGAGACGGACGCAGCAATTAAGAAGCAGAACAGGAGACGTAAGATTCTTTGGAGAAAAACACGGACGCACGCTGCATTCAAGAGAAGAAATCGGAGAACTGGTCTCGACGATTTCAAGAAGCAAGAACACAGAGCGTCAGTCATACTTGGAGCTGGAATTCGGATCAAGAGTTCTTCAACGTTGCGTAACCAACGGAGGAGAATATATCTTACGGCAACAAGTATTTTCGTATCGAATTTGATACAATTGTTTTCATATATTATTTAGTACTTTGTAATTGATCTTTGAACGATAAGTAATATAGTTTTCGGGCTTGTATACCCAAGTCCATAAGAACGTTTTCTTACGGGCTAAAAATTTTTATCTCTGTGTTTAACTTAATTTATCCGCTGCGTTTATTTTTATCTGTTTTTTAATCTGTTCAGTAAATCGATGTTGGAAGTGGTGTTATATCACCAGTCACAACATCTGTTATCTGCATACGAAATTTTATTTTCTTTAAAATTAGAGAACTACAAAACTACATATTTTTTCAAACTAGAAAGTCAAGATAGTAATAGTGTTCAAAACAGATTGATTTCTACACAAAATACATACTACCTTATTGAAACCTTCGACAAATTCAGAAATCATGGTACATATAATTATTTTCAAAATAAAAATAAAAATTACTAGTTTGGATCTTACAACAAAAATGTATAAGAACAGATACATACAACAAAAATGTACAAGAACAAGAATATATAAGTACAAATACATACTACCTAGTATTAGGAAACTAATACAACATAGTCAATGTAAATAATGACAGGGTAGTCTGGAATATGTATTATAAATTAGTAGTATGAGATATATAGTCAAGAATTTGATGTACTTTGAGATTTTAGTTAAAAGTATTTTTTTCAAACTATACATTTAATTCCAGGCTACATAATTGAATTTCACACTATTATTTCTTTCTTTTTTCTTTCAGACAAGTTAAAATGGTAAGCGTAGTTAAAAGCATAGCAGTATGATTCCGAACATAGTAGTATATAATTCATACAATTTGTACGAAATTCAGTATGTAAGCATAATCTCATACTAGTTTACACAATTAGATGCAAATAATAACTACATTCACTCACTACATAGATATAATTGCATACTAGTTTATAAAGGATATTAGTATGCATTAGTATTGAATTACATACGAGTCTTCATTAGAATGTGTAGCATGTTTTGTAAGAAAGCCCAAGAGTTAAGAATTACATTGAAAGGCTCTTTCAGTTTATGGGATATTTGATTTTGGATTAGAGTCAAGAAATCAGCACCAACTTTGAAAAAACAAATTTTTTCTCTATAGCTAAGTTTGTAATTTTTTTTATTACTCTATTTGTTTGTCTACTTGCCCTTTTTTTCGAACAATAAAAAATAAAATTTAATATTCTACTCACACTATTTGCATAAACTCTTAGTCTAGTTCGACTACTCCATCGCGCCGAATACCCAAATTATACGAAGAGAAAGTTCATAATTTACCAGCCTTTACGATTGTCGAGCTAAGGCAAGCGACTAATTACATTGGATACTAGTACGCTATTCCAATTAGTAAAAAATACTTTGAAATCATTCTTAATTCCAGACTACACACTCGTCAATCGATTAAGCAAAAAGAAAAAAGAAAGAAAGAAAGCAAAACAAATGCAGCGTGTTTCTACCCAAAAACACATACTATGTGCCATCAATCCCTCTACAAATTCTTTTTCGAATCACATTTAAAAAAGTTCTGTTCTAAAAATCGCTATAGGCGCCCGCCTAGGCGCTAGGCGCCACCAATCCGCCTACGATTTTTAAAAATCGGCCAAATAAATCGCCGGGCGCTCCAGGCGCTGCCTCGGCGCCCAAGTTGGCGCTAGGCTAGTTTTTTTTTTTTAGGGCCTGAAACGACGTCATTTTTGGGCCTATTTTTTGATTATTTTGATTTTGTAATATATGTTATGATATTTTTATTTGAATAATTAACTTATGGATCTATATTGTTTTGAACTTTGAATCGAACAATAGTTTTAAACTTGTGATTATTACTTTTAGTTTTGAATTGTCATAAAATTTATTGTATAGCAGGTAGTATGTAGAACTATTAAATGCTTGGATGAAATATTGTAAATTAGGGTATTTATTCTCAAATTCTAGACCCCGCCTAGGCGTCCTAGGCGCTAGGCACTGGCCTGACGCCTAGCAGGCGCCTAGCGATTTTTAGAACATTGTAAAAAAGTTATTCAAACTTATCGGAACTTTCGACCAACAAATACAAAAATCATACTACATATATTAAAGAAAAGGAATAGTAATATGCATTTTTTATTACAATATGCATACTACCTCCAAATTTTCTTGACCTCAACATCAAACAAAGTAGTATGTATTTGGCAGAATTTTCAAACTGTGTTTTTCTATGGACTTACACAATATCTAAGAATTGGGCAACACTCTTGTTAGGCTGGAGTAACGGATCATCCGTTAGGCTAAAGTTTCATATCAATACATTATAGTGCAAAAATTAATACATTATAGTGCAAAAACTAATATATCATAGTATAAATATATCATAGTACAAAAAAACCAATATATCATTGCACGGGTCAGAGATATATGAAAAACTAATACTTTACAGTACAAAAACCAATACATTATAGTATCTAGTCGGATGGCCTAACGGGTTATGACCCATTAATCTGGCCTAACACAAATGTTTATCCTAAGAATTACACACCACCTGGGATTCATTCTGTCCGAAAACGTTTTTCTACTAATTTCATACTAGGTAAGTATGCATTTGTTCTACATGGTAAAATACAAATTTCAGTAAAAGTACTACACACCAATTTTTAGAAAAGAGAATTGAGTTCATAAATATATTCAATCCACACCTAAAAAAAAAATGAAAACATAAATAAAATTGACAATGAGTATCAATTAAAAATTCCATACTACCTTAATCGATAAAGAAGTAATTATGAGTGGTCCTCTTGGTTCATCTTCGTCCCCATCTCCTCGTTAATTCTTCGACAAAAGGGCTCACAAATAACAAATAACAATTATTAAACCCTACTACCCACCATATACAGTTTGGAATTATCTGTCATTGAGTGAAACCACCGCACGCGAAGAAGCTAATTTTTTAATATTATTTATGATTCAACCAGTTTTCCCCATGAATTTACCAAATATTCAGGCAAGATTTTTAAAACTCCCAACTCGAAAATGATATGGGAGAGAGATAGTGGTTAGGATAGTAAGCTTATATTTAGGGATTTTGTTTTTTCAATCCATTTGGTTACAGGGGTAGTATGGTCTAGTTAGAATTTAATATGAGTCTAGTAAGCTTGTATTCAGGGATTTTGTTTTTTCAATCCGTTTGGTTACAGGGTAGTATGGTCTAGTTAGAATTTAATATGAGTTAGTAGGAAGTTGAATTTTGACTTGGATTAATTGAGTTATATCTTTCATCTATTAGACCATATAAGAATTGTCCATATTATTAATCAACAATGCATATTATGAGTTAAAATAAATAAAATAGTAGAAATAATCTCCTCCATCCATTTAATGGGATCCAATGGTCATGATTAGTTCCTAGTTCTCACACAAGACAACGGATTGAATTAAATAAATCAAATAATAGAAATAATCTCCTCCATCTATTTAATGAGATCCAATGGGTGGGACTGATTCCTAATTCTTACACAGAGCAATGGTTCTCATTTGAACCCTTTCACACACACACACACACACACACACACACACACACACACACACATATATAATATATATATATATATATATATATATATATATATATATATATATATATATATATATATATATATATATATATATATATATATATATATATATACACACACTAGTTTAACACCCGTGTATTACACGAGATTCATAAAAAACTAAATATAAAAAATATTTGTGAAAATTACAACGGTTAAATTTAATATAAAAAATTGAAATAGTGTGTTCTTAACCCGTGCTTTGTTCAATTTATTAATTATACTAATTAATATTATATTTTAATATTTAGATTAAATTCGTTAATAATCATATTTATATACTTATAAAAACTCAAAGAATGTCACATTTTCAAACCGTTTATAATCTATATTAATTAATTATTATTAACTCATTTTAAATTTTTATGTTTAGATTAATTTTTTTAATAATTATAGTTACATACTTTGAAAAATTCAAAACGTGTCGTACTCTCAAGCCTTCTCGCATTATGCCATTATCTAATAAATATTAATTAATTATTATTATATAATTTATTTTTTATATTTAGATTGAATTCATTACTAATATTTATTTACATACTCCAATTATTGCAAACATATCATAATTTATCTATACAGAATATTTAAAATTTCAAAAATAAATTATTTCAACTTTATAAATACAATTTATTTAATTATTTTCATAAATAAGTTTTTTATGTAATTAGAGTTATTTCATATGTAATTTATCTTTTAATTAAAATATTTTTTCTACTAATTATATATGACTTGTTTATATTTTTATATTAGGAGTATAAAAGATAATTATTGAATTAGATAAAATATAATAAAAGAAAACTATTAAGTTAAGCTAAATATAATAAAAAAAATATTAAATTAGGCTAGAGACAATAAAAGAAAAATATTAAATTAGGTATATATTAGACTCAGATTACACATAAGAAACCACAACGTTAAAATAGATAAATATTAGTCTCGGATGACACATAAGCAACCGAAGCACCAAATATTTTATTATCCAAGCGAAGCATACGAAACAGACACATAGATTAGGATGATTTTGTATTAATATATACTTTTTAATACCCTGTATTACGTGAGACTTATTAAAAGATAAATATAAAAAATGTTTGTCATAATCATAGAGTTTTAAATTTAAAATAAAAAACCAAAATAATTTATTCTCAATCCGTGCCTTGTACATGTCTAATCTATTTATGAATTATTATAAATATTAAATAATTTTTTATTTGATGTTAGATTAAATTCACTAATAATCTTAGTTATATACTTTCAAAAATTCAAAAGTAGACACATTCTAAACCCGTGCCTAATATCTATTTTATTAATTATTATTAAATTATTTTATATATTAATATTTAGAATAAATTCATTAAGAATTATTAGTTACATACTTTGAGATATTCAAAAGGTGTCATACTCTCAACCCGTGTCGCATTGTACTGGTGTCTAATCAATATTTATTAATTATTAGTATATAATTTAATATTTTTATGTTTAGATTCAATACATTACTAATATTTAGTTACATATTTAGATTATTGTAAATAACTCATATTTTACCTATATAGAATATTTAAAATTCCAAAATAAAATTATTTTAAATTCTATTATCAATAAAACTTATTTAATTACTTTCATAATAAAGTTTTTTTTTGTAATTAAAATTATTTCATATGTATTTTATCTTTTAATTAAAATAACTAATTTAGATCTTATCTACTAATTATATACGACTTATTGGATAAGGAAAAATATAATAAAAGAATTAAATTAGGTAAGATACAATAAAAAGAAAAGTATTAAATTAGGTAAATATTAGGCTCGGATGACACATAAGCAAACGAAGCACCAAAATTTTTTATTTGTCAAACGAATCATACAAAGCAGACACATAGGTTAGGAAGATTTTACATTAATATATAGGGGTGATATATATATATATATATATATATATATATATATATATATATATATAGAGAGAGAGAGAGAGAGAGAGAGAGAGAGAGATTGATAGATTGATATATAAAATTCTAAACAATTATAGTAAGTATTTGTATTATTTATTCGATTCAGTTTGGATTTTTGGTTTCCATGTGTATTTAAATTTACACTTGAAATCCTTTAGAAACAAAACAATTACACTAATAATTTTCTTTTCTCTTTTTTAAATTGAAACGATAATAACTTTTTTTTTCTAACAAATTCAAATATCAATACATCCGACGACTGAAAAGTCCGTAGTCCACCAAGGAAAACAAACAAAAGATTCCCAAAACAAACATCAGAAGATCAGTCAAACAGATTGAAGTACAAAATCATGAAGAAAGAGGATACAATCCCAACCCGATTAACACAAAATGACACCAAAAGGATACATAAAATGAACAAAGAAAACAACAAACAAAAGCAAGGCACAACACAATCCACCACATAATAAGACTTAATCAAAGATGTGCCCCTGGAACAAGTAGCCCACTCGCCACCGAGTAAAGACATGACAACCATCCAAAACAACTATGGAAATAGCCAAAACATGACCTCATCTCAAACACATTGAATTCGGGTAGGAGCACGCTAAACACAAAGGTATGAGATATTACCATGTACTGTTAGACAAAAACAATCTTTTCGATCTACAGATTTCACCCCTCACCAGAACCAACAAAATAATTCGGGCACGAGCTACTACCGCGCACAATCCGACAAAAAGTAATTTTATTGGACCCAGTAGACTCCGCCCCTCACCGTTTACTATAACTATACAACGAATGGGAAAATAATTGAATATTAAGGTCAGTATGCATGTAGGCTTTTAGGTTCTTATAAGGTGACCTCACCTTTAG
Source organism: Phtheirospermum japonicum (assembly GCA_014905375.1). Taxonomy (NCBI): domain Eukaryota; kingdom Viridiplantae; phylum Streptophyta; class Magnoliopsida; order Lamiales; family Orobanchaceae; genus Phtheirospermum; species Phtheirospermum japonicum. The sequence goes on along the minus strand of BMAC01000262.1, from coordinate 202,200 downwards.
AAGGGGTGATCTCTTCTATAGGAGGGCGAGTTGTGTGTAGAAGTGGCGAGCTCTTGTATAGGAGTGGCGATCTCTCATATGAGGGTCGCGAGCTCTTACGAGGTAAATGGTATTATAACATCTCGGTATTAAGAGCTGGGTTTTATGGTTAACATGATCTTGGGCCCTGGTGAGCTAATATGGACTATGGTATGGGGTCCCGGCGGACTAAAGGCATGATACGGTTATTAGCCCATGGTTATTATGGTTTAACGACAGTTCTAATATCTATGGTAACTTAGCATGTAGGAGAAATTCTAATTCTAATTCGGTGGTTATTTATGGTATTGTGGTTTGAATAGGAGACGGGAACCCTAGATTAGGAACACGTCTCTCGTCTATATAAAGAGGACACGCGCCTCACTTTTTTCTCTAAGTTGATCTTTTATCCTACATTGAGCTCTCGCATATCATTATTAAAAAAGGGACTGACTTAAGCATCAGAGGGCCTATGCCGGGGCTGTCCATCTTGGGTTTTGTTTTATAGGTTGATCAGGTTGCCAGGAGTCTTCTCAAGGTCGATCAGGTTGGCAATCATGTATCTTAGGTCAGTACTCTCTTTTTTTGGTGAACCAATCTTTTTCGTCGCATCAAGTGGCACCGTTTGTGGGAAAGAGGGACATTGAGTCCTTGAGCAAAAGACTTGAGAATTTCAAAAAGCGAAACATGATGGGGAGAACCATCATATCTCAAACTTTAGATTTTGGCTCAGAGGCGAGTAAGGCTAAGGAAGTAGATAAGGAAAAGTAGGTGGAGGAAGAACAAACACCACCACAAGGAGAACCAGCGGATACAACGGTCACGAAAACACCACCACCATCACCATGAAAGGAAAAGGCACAAAACCTATGGGAGGAGAATAGGAAAAAAAACCCAGAGATAATTAAGCAAAGAGCTATCAATATTGGAACCAAAGAGTGGAAGAAGTTATCAAAGGTAAGGACTTTTCACGTTGACAAGGGATTCCTTGAAAGATTGATAGGATCAGTGCCTCCGAGCAAGTTAGAGAAAATTTTTGCAGGCCGAGATACGAGCTCCTCCTTTGGCCCGGGGTTAGTGGTTCCAGTCTGTACTCCTCCTTTTTCCTCTTAGACTCCTCCACTTCTCAAAGAGGAAAGATGAGGAGTACAGACCAGAACCACTAACCCCAGGCCAAATGAGAAGCAAAGAAAAGGAACCATGGACGACTGATCCTGAGTTGATTCAGACCACAAAAAAGAAACGGTATCGGATAGAATATCCATCATCGTATGAAGAAGGGGAAAGGGAGGAAAACACACAACTCTTGGGTAACAGGTCACGTAAAAAAGTTTACCAGCGTCACGCCCTGCGTAATATGGAAAAAGAGGAGGATGAGGTATTAGCTACATCCTGCGCGATGAGGGATATGAAAGAAGTGGTACGAGCGTTACAGAGGCAGGTCGCGGGAGTAGTAGGAGAGGATTCGAGAGGCCACCCATTCTCATAAGGGATATTAAGAGCAGCTTTAACTCATGGATATAAGGGGTTAGATTTCTATTATGAGGGGACATCGGATTCCACACGTCATGTGCAGAGCTTTTGAAAACGAGGTGACGCTGCGGCAGTACACTGATGCAATAGCATACAGAGACTTCCTATCCGCTTTAGGGGAGCTAGAACAAGAATGGTTCCATCAACTAGCGCCCGGGAGAATCAATAGTTTCCAGGTCTTGGAGTCGGCCCTATTTGAAGCATTTCACTAGCGCCAAGTTACACACAAAAACTGCATAATCTCTTTTCTCAAAGGTGCAGCGAGCTGGGGAGACTTTGAAGAGCTATGTATCCAGTTTTACTAAGACTACGTTCGAGGTGCCCGTTTCCACGGACGAAATGAAGGTGGGAGCTTTGCATCAGGGCTTGAGGATGGGAGGTCTGCAAACGTCATTCGCCAAGCGATCTGCACATACAATTGAGCGGGTCCTGGATAGATGCATGAACGTTATTAGTATTTTAGTTCATTTTTCTATTTGTTTTTGGTATAAGTTGGATGATTTAAGCATAATTCCGTATTTTTATAGTTCCAGCTTATTTTACCGTATTTTGATCGTAATTGATGCAAATAGGTGATGTTTCGTTGTTTTTCACCTTACAGCTAAGTAACCGGAAGAGTTCAGCGCGTAATTAGATGAGGTTGATGATCAAGAAATGGAGAATGAGCTTTCCGGTGAACGAGTAGCAAAAAGATCGAGAAAAGGAGACAGACGCTCTGTCGCATTGATTGAAGAGGCGTCGATCAACGCAAGGTCGACGCAACTTTCTGAAGCGTCAATTGAAGGCCGCGTCAGTCGACGCATCCGCCCAGCCGACGCGCACACCCAGACAGCATCGACGCCGAGACCCAGCAAGCGTCAGTCGACACAGCGTCGACGCGACGGCCCAGTTTCGCGATTTTAATGTTTCTTGCACGCCAAGACTTGTTATATCTATAAATACCCTCCATATTTCGGATTTTCAGTAGACACACGAAGACACACGAGAACACACAACAACGCACGACCTCCTAGGGTATTTTAGCTTAGAATAAACATATTTCCACATCTTATAACAAGTTTTGAAGATCGAGATTAAGGATCGAAGAACGACGAGTCTGAAACATCAAATTCACGTTTGGGATTCAATTTTCGCCCAAGATCAACGTTCACACTCCGGATTCGCTGGAGATTTTTACCGTTTTCAGTAGTTACAATAAGTACTCTAAATTCTTAGTTAATTTCGTAGTTAATTGCTTAGTTAATTCTAGTTTAATTAGTTTAATCGTTTCATGCTTAGATATTGGATATTGGATTAATTTAGTTTACTTATGCGATTGATTTATGTTTAGTTGCTCGTTCTTAGATTCATATGATACATTGCTTAGTGCTAATTTCTTATGTTCATGCTCTTAGATTCGTTAATTAGATTTTAATCATCGTTACTGCTCGTAGTTGATAAACTAGTTTAAAGTAATTAGTTTAATTAGTCATAGTTTAATTATTGCTTTAGTTTATAATGATCAATTCAAATTCTTCAAAAAAAACCCAAATTGTATGTATAATTTATTTGCTTGAGAATTGAAGAGAAATATCCAATAAGACCGAACAGTTGTCCTCGAGAGAATCGACTCAAGTCAAACTCATCATCCTACAAGTTCCTCGTACTCTTGCGAGCAAACTTACATGTTTTATTAAATATTTTAAAAAGGGATGCATAAAAGTTTGGTTCAAAATTTTGGCGCCGTTTCCGGGGACAACGAGTAGGAATTAAGGATAATTTTCTTTTTATTTTCTTTTTATTTTCTTTTTATTTTTTGCACTTGGTTTTGGGATTTCTGCCATTTGGTACGTTGATGTGTTGTTGAGTTTATGCAAGGTAGACGATCACTTCGACACGATCTTGCACCATTCATTGACAACATCCATCGTTCAAACCCACCGAGACCAAGACCCATTTTTTTCTGAGAACTTTTCTTCTACACCAACCGACTTTGTTTGCGACCAAGTTCCCAACACGATGTTAGGATAAAAGTCGATTCGAAGTAATGATTCCCCACCAAGATCACCTCCACGCCCAATTCGAAATGGGTATGGGAGTGAACCAATCGTTTTGCAAGGACAACCACTACCTCGAGCTTATTGGGCTAATTATCAGCAAAACGTGGAGAATGCGGGACAAAACGAAGGAATTAATCGGCAGCACAACGTGATCAATCACCAACCCAACATGGCGAATATGAGGCCAAACGAAGAGATGAACAACAATGCTATTCTCCAACACAACATCAAGAACATGACAATTAGGAATGAAGATTTTCTGCAGCATAATACGTATGATAATAATCAAAGCACGTGAACGATTGGTTGGCAAATCAAGATCATGGTTACGAGCAAAACAATTTCGGAAGAAGATTCGAGTGTGAGAACCATTAAGCATATGACGACCACTACGAGAGAGCTAATGACCGAGTTAGGGAACCAAGGGGAGATCGAGCACCTAGACAGCGCGATTTGGCACGACCAAAGGTTGTACCTTTTAGGTCAGCAATTGTGCTCGGACCAACCGCAAGGGAAGTGGAGATCAAACCGCACCAACTTAATTTACTCTCGACTTTTCATGGAGGTGCTCATGAAGACCCCTTGGCATTTTTGAACTATTTTTTTGATGAGGTTGGAAGATTTGTGGTTCATGGCCTTTACCAAGAGAAGGTACAAATGATTTGTTTCCCGTATAGCATGAAGGACATGGCGAAGTCATGGCAACTATCCCTAGAGCCTGGCTCATTGACTGATTGGGATATGATCAGCGATAAGTTTTTAAATCAATACTATTCGGTCCAAACTACGGGGCATCTTTTGAGGCAAATTGCCACCTTTGAACAGTTGGATGGAGAGCTATTTCATGAAATGTGGGAGCATTACAAGATGCTTTTCCAAACTTGCCCCCACCACAACTATTCTCCGGAGATGACCAACCAATTTTTCTTCTATGGATTATTGGACAACGGGAAAAGAGAAGTAGAGATAGCGGCAGGAGGAGATTTCGGAGATTTGACAGCCACCGAGTTGAGATGGGTGTTGGAGAAGCAAAGCGAAAAATCTAGACAAACCAACTCTCGGCCTCGTAAAGTGAAGGTCAATGAGATTTCCATTCCCGATCATGATTTAGATGACGGCAAGTTAGTCAAGGCGAAATGTGAGGAGATATTTGATGAGAAATTAGCTGCTTGGAAGGCCGAGCGAGCGAGCAAGGCCGCTGCTCAGAAGATGGCCGCACCATGTAACCAGTACGAATCCCCTCAGTATTTAGCAGACGAGTTTCCAAACAACACAGTGCAGCAAGAAGATGTTAACACAATTTAAAATTATTCAAACCAAAAGAAGTACACTCCGGAACGTGATAATCCTCTTTTCAAGTGGGGTCCAGGGAACCCAATATGCCACCTGACCCGCAATATCCTCCACCATAATATGCTCAAGCACCACTGCCACCTCCACAAAATAATACGCAAGGGCAGGTGCCTACGACATTTCAGTCAACGGATCAACTATTGGTTTGGCAGCAGAATCAAGTGGCCGAGACTCTTAAAAATTGAGATGGACTCTCTGAGGTTAAAAACGAAATCAATGACATGAAGAGGGCTATATCTGAGAATACAGTTGGGCAGAGGAAACTTGAAGTAGTAATAGGCCAATTATCAACTCACTTAGCCAAACTCTCAGACGAAAAAGGTAAACTTCCAAGCCAAGCAGAACAGGCATCGGCAGTTCATGTCCTTCGCAGTGGAAAGAAGATTGATAATGACATAGTGGATCAAGAAGATGAAGTCGAGGATAAAACACCAAATCTTGGAAAGGGAGATGATTTTAAACCAGTAGATCGGTTGCATAAATCATCTAATCGATATGTTCCTAGATCCATGCAAGGGGCGACTCCAAATATCTCACATGGCAATGACGACATTCTTAAACAATCACCACCGAAGCAATTGGCAACATTAATTAAAGATGTTGTTCCTTTTCGAAGCTGTTTGCGTCCAGCGAAAGAGAACAAGAGGTTCATGGAACTATACAACCTCTTGAAAAATGTCAATATCAACCTACCACTTTTGGAGGTATTCAAGACAATGCCCGCCTATGTGAAATTTTTCAAGGAACTTGCCTCGAGGGAGAGACGCTTAGCATCGAAACAATTCGTACCATTGCCGAAGGAAGTTAGCGCGGTTTTCAAGAAGCCATTGCCACCCAAGGAACGCGATCCTGGAAGTTTCTGCATCACTATTTCGTTGGCTAATGGACAAAAGGCAATAGGAATGTTAGATCTTGGAGCAAGAATAAATTTACTGCCATATTCACTTTATCAAGCGTTTGATCTTGGACCACTAAAGCCGACAACCATGCGCCTACAATTGGCTGATCGCTCAACCCGACGACCCTTAGGAATAGTTGAGGATGTTTTAGTACAAGTTGGAGAGCTCGTAATTTCGATTGATTTTGTGGTTTTGGACATGGGCGAAGTACTGGCTGAGAGCATTGGGCATACCATTTTATTGGGGCGCCCATTTATGTCTACCTCCCATACGCTAATTGATTTTCATAAAAGGAGGATGACCATGGCCGTTTTGGGCGAGAAAGTTACGTTTTCTCTATAGGATATTCAAAATACTCCTTCCCCTGCCATGATAGATGACTGTTCATTTGTTGATCCCGTTACATCATGCATTCACGAGCTTATGGGAGTCGTGGTTGTAAACGAGTTAGACGACGGGGACGACGCCGAATTTTGGGGGGAGGAGGAGGATACTCAAAAGGATGACTTCGATGAGGAGGTTGATGAGTTTGATGATGAGATGCGTTTGAGTGGAGAAGATTTGATCGAGTTATTAGGTATCGACATGAGCGATATTATTGAAGAATTTTGGGATGAATTAGATATAGAGTTGAAGCTACCGTTGAATCATTCTATGTGAAATTTCCTCGACCCTAACGAAAATTTCGTAGATGTGAAGAACAAGGGCGAGACATATGTCAACGATTGGACGAGGAGTAAGAAGAAATCGAAAAAATTCGCGCCAAAGAATTTAAAAACATGCAGTATGAGGTTGGGAAATTAGTGCGGTATAATCATGAAAGTAAATATGACCCAGCTGATTTTGGAGTTGCATGGAGTGGACCATTTTCGATAAAAAAAATTGGACGAGTATGGAGTAGCCACGTTGTATGATGAGGTCGGAAATTCATCCTTTCAAGTTCACAAGCATAGGTTGAAGCCTTGTTATGACAAACAAAAGAAGACTCGCGTTAACAAGTCGGTGGAGTTTGGAGATCCACCGTACGGTTGGAATTAAGCGAACAAATAGCATCGAGCAAGCGACGTTAAAATTTGCGCTTCTCGGGAGGCAACCCGAGCTTTTTGTATCCTTTTGTACCTTATTTTCATTTTATTTAATTTTTATTTTTGATTTTTATTTGTTTAGAACAGATGGAAGGACTCGAACGAAGATAATTGATCAAACAAGCGAAGAAAAATCAACCCAAACTACCGCCCACGTCGACGCCGAGACTTCCCACGTCGGTCGAGGCAGCGTCGACGCACCTGCCGAGAAACAGCATTCTGTCGCGTCGATTGGGCCCGCGTCGATCGACGCAGCGTCGATGCGAATCCCATACCCGGCCCAGAACGTGTTTTAAACTGGATTTTGACCCATGACCCGACCCTTATGCGTGTGACCCGCGGCTTTAAGCCCAGAATCATCTTATAAACGGCCTCACACCCTCTTCTCCTTCATTCTTCAAATTCCCAACTTCAACTTTTTCCTTCATCTTTCAAAAATTTTATGTTTTCAAAATTCTAGCAAACACTCACTAACTCCACCACCAATTCACAACAATTCGACCACCATACACCACATTACCCAGAATTCCACCTTCAAATTTGGTGTTCAAGCAAACTCTCAAAAACGGACTACAAGGGTTGGGGCAACTTTCGGGCAATTTATTCGTTTCTACGAAAAATCGACGAGGTAATTCGCTTGAAACTCTTTTGGAACTATTATTATCATTGTTTGGTTGTGTTGGGAAGTTGTTGGTGCAAGAATTCCTCAAGAATTTTTTTGGTTGAACACGTACGCCAAGTGTTCGACAAAATTCCCCAAAGAACAAAAAATTTTATTTTTCAAGAATCTTCATTCCCGTTCGCTTTCGTATTGTTTGATTATGTCTCGAGCAGGTAAACGCAAAGATATTTTGGGGAAATACGGAGCACCATTCCCAATTTACGAAAAAAAGGAAGGGGACGTTTTTAAAAGTATTAGAAAATGGGAGTTCGCCAGTCATCAGATTTTGAACGTCAACGGAATTGAGGAGGCCTCGAATGGATCGGAACACCATACCGACCTTTCCCGCTATGTCGAGGGCCTCGGTTGTGGGTACTTTGCCCAAATGCACTTGCCCGGATTTAGCGAGCTTATGCTCGAATTTTTCTCTACTTTGGCGATCCGGAACAACGAGACGTTCACATGTAGGCTAGGTGGAAATGACGTTTTTGTTAACGAGGAAATTTTTGGCAACATCTTTGGTTTCCCGACCGAAGGAGACCACCCGGTTGGAGTTCAAGGCTTCGATTTAGCCTCTTTTGGGGGGATGATCACCGGGGGAAACACGGGCGATTGCAAGCGATTTCCTTGCTCGAAGATTCAAGACGACGCCCTCTATTTCGCCTATAAGATCCTTGGCCACATCATTCTATGCAAGAACGAGGCCACCTACGCGACCAAGTCCGAGCTCTACGTTCTTCAATGTCTTCTCGATGGTCGTCAAGTTCGGCTTTTCCCATTGGTCTTGCAAGGTCTCTATAATGTTACTAAGGGTACGCCGGGAAGAAAGACGCCACTTCTCTCCTTCGCGCCATACATCACCGGCCTCGCCCATGACTTCGGGTTCGATCCGGACGGAAATGGACTAAGCCCACTCGGGACCACTTCACTTTCATTGACACGTGCCCCTGCACCCCGAGTGAGGTATTCGACTCAAGGAGGATCTTCGTCTCGACCGGACGACGACGATGGCAACACGGATATGGAGCAAGCGCGCCGTTCTACTTCGGGCCCGAGTCCCGATTGGAGCCAATTTTTTGAAGAAAACCGAGCATTTCAATTGAAGATGTTCGATAAGCTCCAAATCATCAACGAGAAGATTGATACGAACCATGAGCAAAACCGTCGAAGCTTAAGGAAGATGCGAGCTCGCATTTCGAGACTCGAGGAGAGATTTGAGGCGGCATACCCCGCACCTAGCATGGACGTCAACGAGAACCCCGAGGATGATGATTCCCGCGAGTTCTAATCTTGTATCTTTATTTTTATTATTACGCTTTATTTATTTGTTTGTTTTTGCTTGTTTTATTTTTTTAGGACAATTCATATCGCGCACGTTGAAGCAAGGCCAAATTGCACAAATCAACGAGTAGAGGCTCGACTACTATTATTTCAGGGATGTTTTCTTTTTCCTTCCTCTTTTTGAATTTTGGATGTATTTGTGGCAATCCGAAGATTGCCGGGATTTTTAGAGAGGGGGGTGGTTGAGTGTGATTTGTATTGATTAATTGTGTAATTTTATTTAATACTTAGCCTGTAATAATTATATGCTTAAGTGTGATTAATTGCTATTCCTGCGTGATAATTATGTTTGTATGGCTTGCCTGTCGAAGTTGACTATGTATGATTATTTGTTTTCGTCTTTGAGCGTGCATAAGTGCATAAATTTTGCAAAATTATTATTTATATATTGTAAAATGGTACTTGGACGCAATTGATTTCACAAACCTTAAAAGAAGCGTCAATTCAAAACTTTTTCATGCAAAAAGCCAGTGAGTAGCCTGAGTGATTATCATCTTTGCATGTACTTGAATAAGTTTCAGTCATGATATCTCTTTGAAACCGCTGTGTGTAGTCGACTTTGAAAATGAAGTTAAGGCACATACAAAACCCTATTCCGGCCATATCCATATATTTTTAGCCACTATAAATTCCGAATGAGCCAATCATAGCCAAATAATCCATGCCTATAGCCATGAGTGATTTTATTTTTGAGTCGATCCCTACTTACCCATTAAAAGCGTGGGGTAGGAGTTCGCTATTTTCTTGGTTATTAGTGTTTTGGAGATGTTGTTAGGATCTTATGATTTTTAGGACCACCATCCAAAAAAAAAAAGAAAGAAAAAAAAAAGAAAATTAAAAAAAAGAATAATACCCCATAAAAAATAAAAAATAATAAAAGGGGAAATAAAAAAATAATAGGATGGTGGATAGTGTTGATTAATTGCCTACGCGCTTGTAAAGGCTTGAGTCTAATTGTTTATTTTATGAGGCCTTATGTTTAAGAGACAAAAGAGTTGTGATTAAGTGGTTTCTAAGCTTCAAGTTGGTTTTACGGTTTGGGAGTTGGGAAATAGCCTATATTTAAAAGCCTACGTTATGAGTGTTTAGTGAGGTTTTTCTTTTGTACGAGGTGAAGCTATTGCTTCGTGTTTAGGTTAGGTTGAGTGAGTTATTGATCATGGTTGATAATGAGTTAGCCACACGACTTATATATTCCATACCCGTCCAAAGAGCCTTACATTACAACCCGCGAAGACCTTTTCTGATTCTTAGTAGTGACAACACACTTAATTTGCGATTGAAAAGAGATTGATTTCTGTGCTTATTTATTGTGTTTGTAATTGTATGATTTGAGTGTATACACGTTCCATGCAGAAAATACTTGAGGGCTTTGAGCGTACACATATATATACTATCCTTTGTGAGGAAGCATGATTCTATTTTGAAGCGACAATGTAATAATGGTCAAGTGTTTCACGTTGCGTGACTTGTACCTATATTTCAAAATTAATTATGTAGCATAGCACGACTCTTTGCTTGAACTTATTTTCATTCTAATTATACTTTGAGTTTATCGTTCGTTCGAGGACGAACAAACCAATTAAGCGTGGGGTAGTTGATTAACATGGATTTGTCCTTATTTTATTAGTATTTTAGTTCGTTTTTCTATTTGTTTTTGGTATAAGTTGGATGATTTAAGCATAATTTTGTATTTTTGTAGTTCCAGCTTATTTTACCATATTTTGATCATAATTGATGCAAATAGGTGATGTTTCGTTGTTTTTCACTTGAAAGCTAAGTAACCGAAAGAGTTCAGTGCGTAATTAGATGAGGTTGATGATCAAGAAATGGAGAACGAGCTTTCCGGTGAACAAGTAGCAAAAAGATCGAGAAAAGGAGACAGACGCTCTGTCGCGTCGATCGACGCGAGCGTCGACGCTCCGTCAACGCGAGACATGATCCGCGATGATCGACGCGGAGCCGAAGCACTGCCGACGCAACATTCTGAAGCGTCGATTGAAGAGGCGTCGATCGACGCAAGGTCGACGCAACTTTCTGAAGCGTCGATTGAGGACCACGTCAGTCGACGCACCCACCCAGCCGACACGCACACCCAGGCAGCGTCGATGCTGAGACCCAGCACGCGTCAGTCGACGCAGCGTCGACGCGACGGCCAGTGTCGCGATTTTAGGTTTCTTGCGCACCAAGACTTGTTATATGTATAAATACCCTCCATATTTCAGATTTTCAGTAGACACACGAGAACACACGACAACACACGACCTCCTAGGGTATTTTAGATGAAAATAAACATATTTCCACATCTTATAACAAGTCTTGAAGATCGAGATTAAGGATCGAAGAACGACGAGTCCGAAACATCAAATTCATGTTTGGGATTCAATCTTTGCCCAAGATTAACGTTCACACTCCGGATTCGCTGGAGATTTTTACCGTTTTCATTAGTTACAATAAGTACTCTAAACTCTTAGTTAATTTCGTAGTTAATTGCTTAATTAATTTCTTAGTTAATTCTAGTTTAATTAGTTTAATCGTTTCATGCTTAGATATTGGATATTGGATTAATTTAGTTTACTTATGCGATTGATTTATGTTTAGTTGCTCGTTCTTAGATTCATATGATACATTGCTTAGTGCTAATTTCTTATGTTCATGCTCTTAGATTCGTTAATTAGATTTTAATCATCGTTACTGCTCGTAGTTGATAATCTAGTTTAAAGTAATTAGTTTAATTAGTCATAGTTTAATTATTGCTTTAGTTTATAATGATCAATTCAAATTCTTCAAAAAAACCCCAAATTGTATGTATAATTTATTTGCTTGATAATTGAAGAGAAATATCCAATAAGACCGAACAGTTGTCCTCGAGAGAATCGACTCGAGTCAAACTCATCATCCTACAAGTTCCTCATACTCTTGCGAGCAAACTTACATGTTTTATTAAGTATTTTAAAAAGGGTTGCATAAAATTTTGGTTCAGAGACTAAATAAGAGCATAGATTACGCTTTAGAAAGGAGGTCGGAGAACCAAAAAGAGTAACACCCAGGAGGTTGGAGCCTAGAAGAGATAGAAGACGACCTGCTTGATCATTGTTGACCACGAGAGTAGAGGTTAGAGGGATAACAAGAAATGAAGGAAGAGTATGTAGGGAGGACACAAAATTCACACCCTTGGAGATGCCAAGATCAAGGGTGTTCACAGTTATAGAGAACCAAGTACCTGATTCCATCAGGTGGCTGGAGAATTATTCGGCAATTCATACTAACTCAAGATCTAAGTTCTTTTGCAAGTTTCACAACAATTATGGGCATTCCACTGAGAGATACAGACACTTAAAAGGAAGATATTGAGAGGTTGATCAAGGCTGGACATTTGAAAGAAGTGGTATATAAAGACAAGGAACCATAAGAACCAAGGCAGCCACTGCCAATGGGACCTCCAGGGGGACCCCCGCAGGCATAGGCGAGGGGACGACCAAGGCTGGAGGGACAAAAAAGGGCTGAGCAAGGGGGAGCCGCTGAAAATAATAGGAGAAGAATAAATATGATATCAGGCTGGCCAACTAATGGAGGCACAAACAATGTACATAAATGACATGTGAAGGCAGCTCGCCCAGGACCATTTGAGGTTGTTACAATTAAACGGTGACCTCCAGCAGCAGGACCTATTATTTCTTTTAGCCCATAGGAACGATGGGGTTCACAGGTGGAACATAATTATGCACTCGTAATTGAAGCTGAGATGGCAGGATATGAGAACGAAAGAGTGTTTGTGGATAATGGAAGCTCGATCAATATTCTCTACAAGACATGCTTGGAACAGATGAATCTGAAGGTAAAGATATGACCTGTGCAAACACCTGTCTATGCTTTTAATGGAGCGTAGGTCATCACAGAAAGAGAAGTGGTGCTCCCAGTTGCATAGTGAAAGGGTGAGCTACGGGTAGAGAAGAAGTTGAGGTTTTTAATCATCAAGGCTACTTGAGCTTACAATATCATACTATGGAGACTTGCCCTTAATGAATTCCATGCGGTTACCTCCACTTATCACATGAGTATAAGATACCCGGCAGGAGACAAGGTGGGTGAAGTGGTATCAGAGCAACAGGTCACCTTATCATGTTACCAGAAGACAATGAAGAAGGGGATGAGTGAAGGAAAACAAGAGCAAAGTAGTGATGTGCAAGAGGGAATACTTAGCTCTAAAAAGATGAGGGAGGAGGAGAATCCCATCCGACCACATGAGGAGCTTATGGAGATTGCATTAGAAGAGGGCAAACCGAAACATACCACCAGAATATGAACTTGGATGATGGAGAACATATGGGAAGAGTTGATTGCTCTATTAAAGGAATTTCAAGATATCTTCGCTTTTGGAGATGGGGAATTACCAAGAGTATTTCCTGAAGTCGTGTAGCACCACTTAAATGCAGATCTTAAGGTGCGACCTGTACAACAAAAAAGGAGACATATTGGGGCTGATTTAAACAAGGTGATTGAAGAGGAAGTGCAAAAGTTATTAGAATTCATCCACATCCGGGTGATCTAATTTCCAGAGTACTTATCCAATATTGTAATGGTACCTAAACCCGGAGGCAAATGGAGAGTGTATGTTGACTTTCACGAGCGGAATAAGGCCTTCCAAAAAGATTATTATCCATTACCACGCACTGACCAACTAGTAGATTCAACTTCAGGATGCGAGCTGCTGAGTATGATGGATGCATCATAGGGATATCATCAAATCCCATCGGCGAAGGAGGACCAACCTAATCAGGGAAGATGCTGGTGACCAAGAACCCATCTACTAGATCATCCCGATGTAAGAGGGGTTGAGCTAAACTATTCAGAACTCGAGAAAGGTGGATTTACATTGATCTACATGGCGAGAAAGTTGTGACCTTACTTTTTGGGTCACAAGGTCAAAGTCTGTACTAATTTAGCACTCAAATAGGTATTGAGTAATCTAAATGTATCGGGGCTATTGGTGAAGTGGGCGGTCAAGCTCGGTGATATGATATAGTGTATGAGCCGAGAACAGCAATTAAGGCTCAAGTGTTGGAAGGTTTTCTACAAGAGATGATACGCTCAACGGGGAACGAAGCTGAACAAAAAGCATGGTTGCAGCACGTGGATGGATCGACCATGATGTCAGGAGCAGAACTAGGAGTTGTTTTAACTACTTTATAAGGGGAAAACCTGGATTTTGCAATCAAGCTGGGGTTTAAGGCTTCCAATAATGAAGATGCGTACGAGGCACTACTTCAGGGGGTCAAGATAGCAAGTGAGTTAGGAGTAACGCAGGTAAAAGCATACACACACTCCTAGATGGTAACTAGCCAGTATGATGGGTATTTTGAAGTAAGAAGAACATATGTAGAAGTACTTGGGAAAACTTAAGGAGGGAGTGGCTAAATTTGATGAGTTCAGATTGGAACATCTATTGCGAGCTGATAATACTAGGGTAGGTTAGCTCGCCAAAATGGCAGGGACATTGGGCACTTGCAACACAATGACGGTTACTTTGATGGAGTTAGCTCACAGTAGTTTGGAAAATGGAAAGGAGGTTATGAAGATAGGAGAAGGAGAAGATTGGCAGGTGCCGAATTGGGATATTCTCGATAAGGTCGTTGCCGGGAATATGCAGTTGTCTATAAAAGAGTCCTGGACGGTGGCACGGTTTTGTTTGATGAATGGGTGTCTGTATAAAAGATCGCACTTTGGTCCGTACTTGAAGTGCTGATTCGTACATTTTTGTTACGAATCTGTACATAATCGAGTCTTGTTTTAGTCATTTTATTCTCTTTTTTGGGTTAAGTGTAGGTTGAATTGTATCGTTTTGCATATTTTGTCTCCTCACTTAACTTTACAACTTGTTGATCATTAATCGGTCCAAATGAGAGTGATTCTGTGTTTTTCTCATACAGCTAGAGCGTCCGGTGGATCCAAAAGCACAAGATAGAAGAAGCAACGCTCACAAGTAGCCCAAAAGGACACCCACCGATCGGACAACATATGCCTCCGATCGGTATAACTGAGGAAGTGCACACCGACTGGAGGAACAGGTGCACCGATCGAGCCCACGGGCAGTAGCTTTCGTCTGATCGGACAAGACTTCTATCCGATCGGACAAGAATGTTACACATGCAGATTACTGGAAATTTTCAGTTACGAAATGGCTAAGCTCGTTTAAAAACGGCAGAGGAGGCTAGGGTTTCGTATCATTCAGCCTTGGAGACCTTTTGGAGGCTGGAACAAGGTTATATAACCACAAAACACCCAAAGGTTTAGAGATTTGAAACATCTCTCATACCTCTATCATAAAATCATACAATACCGTATCAAGCTTCAATTCGCAGCAACCAACGTTCTTCGCTAGGATTCTGGGTTCGTGACAAGCTTCGGGATTCTACTCATTTCTTGGAGTGCACTTTCAATCGAATAGTTCAACCAAAATCAATAATCCAAAAACACAAAGGTGTGAATCCAAATCACCAAAACCTTAACAATCTACTAACATAACATTATCTAGCATACCATCAACTGTTCATATCCAATATCAAACCAAACCACTTTCAAAAACATCATATCAAAAGACGAGTTTAGAGATTACTAATCATTGAAATAATTTCAACAAATGATGACGATGAATGAGTGCACTCCAAGAAATGAGTAGAATTCTGAAGCTTGTCATGAACCAAGAATTCTAGCGAAGAACGTTGGTTGCTGTGAATCGAAGCTTGAAACGGTATTGTATGATTTTATGCTAGAGGTATGAGAGATGTGTAAAATCTCTCAACTTTTGGGTGTTTTGTGGTTCACTAACCTTGTTCCAGCCTCCAAAAGGTCTCCAAGGCTGAATGATACGAAACCCTAGCCTCCTCTGCCATTTTTAAATGAGCTTAGCCATTTCGTAACTGAAAATTCCCAGAAATCTGCATGTGTAACATTCTTGTCCGATCGGACAGAAGTCTTGTCCGATCGGACGTAAGCTATTGCCCGTGGGCTCGATCGGTGCACCAGTTCCCCCGGTCGATGTGCACTTCCTCAGTTATACCGATCGGAGGCATATGTTGTCCGATCGGTGGGTGTCCTTTTGGGCTACTTGTGAGCGTTGCTTCTTCTATCTTGTGCTTTTGGATCCACCGGACGCTCTAGCTGTATGAGAAAAACACAGAATCACTCTCATTTGGACCGATTAATGATCAACAAGTCGGAAAGTTAAGTGAGGAGACGAAATATGCAAAACGATACAATTCAACCTAGCACTTAACCCGAAAAAGAGAATAAAAGGACTAAAACAAGACTCGATTATGTATAGATTCGTAACAAAAACGTACGAATCAACCACCCCATGCTTAATTTGTTTGTTCGTCCTCAAACAAACGAAAGGATCAGAATCAAAAGAAGTGAAAGTAATTAGAGCTAAGAGTCATGTTGTGCATATAGTTTAGTTTTTGCAATTATAAACACTTTTGCCGAAACCATAAAGCTAACTCGTATTACCTTTTCACCTTGAAATCGAAAGAATGCTTCCTCACAAAAGGGTAATATAACATGGTGCACTCATTCGCTCGTGTTTTTAACAGGTAAGTGTATACGTCGGATCATCATAATCATGCATTCAACGACTCGTGAAAATCAAAGACTCAATCATCGCATAAGTGTGCACATTCAATCAAGAATCAGATTAGGACTTTTTAGGGTTGTAATGTCGGCTCTTTGGTAAGGTATGTCATATATAAGGATGTGTGGCTAACTTGCGGACAAACGCAATCTATAACTCACTCAATCCGCCCTTTAACGCATAGATCGTAATTTTTGTTCCTCATCCTTCCAAAATAACCATGTACCATTATTTTTAGTCTTTTATAGCTAAGACTCCTTTCAATCCCCAAACCCGAATACTTGCTTTAGCCAAGATGCTTTATTTTTGTTTCTAGATGCTCTTTTCAACTTAAGCACCCTTATTATTTAATATATATATATATATATATATATATATATATATATATATATATATATATATATATATATATATATATATATATATATATATATACATATATATATTTTTTAATTTTATTTTTATTATTTTTTTATATTTTGCTCTCCCTCTTTTTAGAGAGTCCCACTAGTTCCTACCCCGTAATCGTCATATCTCATTAACCACAATTAAAACTCTCATCACAATTTTAGATGAAATAAGAGCTGCAATCATGCTCATGGATAACAAAGAAATGGAATTAAGGCTCGAAGGGGCTCATTGGGATATTTAGTGGTTTTTATTTATGAATAAGGCCGGAAACAGGTTTTATATGCGCCTAACGTCATTTTCAAAACCAAATATACACATGCGATTACGAGACCTTTCAAAACACTTATCGAATCACAACATGAAAGGATGATAAACACACAAGGCTTCTCACTAGGGTTCAATTCAAACTTTGAAAACAAGGTGATCGAGTTTTTGAAGTTTTGAAGAATTGATAATGAATAAGTGTTGTTTAAAATACATACAAGTAGTTTTGAAAATTTGCACTTAAACAAGCTCGAAAGACTGTAACATCATATCACATAATACATGATTCTGACTGGCATGCCAATACAAACACAAATAAGCATGGGCAAATATTCAACAGAAGTTGACGTAATTGGTTGACCAACATTATGTTACGAAATTCTGACTATGTTACTTAAAATTGTTCAAACTCAAGCATGCATAGACTCAAATCCCTGGAAATGGACAGTTGTGCACTGTCCGATCAGTCAAGGTAAAACTCCGATCGGACTGCAGTCCAGTAGGCTTTCACCGATCGGTTAACCCTGTAACTCCGATCGGACTGCAGTCTCTCCCCCCTTTTCGAAAGTGTAAGCAAACTTCTGGTTACTAAAATACGATCATGAACATTTGGGAATAGAAAAGTGCAAAGATTCAATGCATGCAAATGAATAAACCCCCAAGTTAACATAGTCATCCCATCACGATATAAAAGAAATAATAATACATAATAAATCCGAATAAAATAGTAAAAAGTCTAGAAAGCAAATAAGAAGTTGGATATAGTGGTGATACAGATGGGGCATGGGCCCACCTACTGGTCCATGTCGTCCGGAGGTGGAGGTGTGTAGTGTTTCTCGAGACGGGAGAGGCGCTACATTTCCGGTCAACCGGGCAAGATGCTGAGTAGTTTCTGGTCAACCAGGCAAGATGATGAGTAGTTTCTGCCCAGTTGTTTCTCATTGTCGTCAACGTGCTCTGTAAATAACGAGCCTCCTCCCGAGCTTCCTCACGCGCAGCCCAGGCATTTTGGCGAGCGTTCCTCGCGTGCTCCTCTTGATGGATGCGCAACTGCCCCATTTGATCCATCATGCGTGCCTGAAAATCCTGCTGCTGCTGCCACTGCTCGTTCGAGAAATAAACGCCATCCCCAATCACCATGATCGTAAGTCCGGGAATCGGTGTTCCCATTTCCTCCATTGTCCTCGTTCATGGTCTCCTCCCCGTTGTCCTCCTCATTCTCCTCGTCATCATCTTCCTCATCGTCGTCATCGGCATCGTCGTTGTTGGTGTTTTCGATTTCCTCATCTATTAGCCTCTATGAAGTCAACATAAACATTAGGATAGCCACGTTCCATCTGTTAGCCGTCCAAATCTCGATCATCATCGCTACACTCAGGTACACGATGTCTCGTCATAGGGGTCGCAACCGTGGTGCCGAGCAAGCACAGTGATAAAGGCTCCCAGAGTGAGCTTTGCCGTTTTCTTTTCCCGCACTTGTTGGACATTCTCGATTGCCACGGTTAAAAGTGGATAAATGTTTGCGTTGCCACGGTGGTACGCAATCCACAAGGCCTTCAATTCGGTGGATGAAATCTGAGTGGCGTCCTCCTTGCCCAAGAAAACTTGCATGAGAAACTTGTCACTGAGATAGACGGTGTTCGACCACAAGGATGTCGAATTGAAATGGCACCCGGGCTCTGATGGTGCTCCAGAAAGCTTAGCCCACCAAGTGCTTTTGTCGTAGTCATCTAGCTCAAATCCCTCGTTGGGTCCTCGTTGGCTATCAATCCCAAAAATGTCGTCGAGGTCACAAAAGAAGGTACGAAACATTTGGTTTCGGAATCGACACTCGAATGTTCCGTCTGCAAGTGATTTGAATGTTGTGAAGAACTCTAGCATAAGAGTTCGATACCCGGGTTGATTAATATTGGCCCACTTCATTAGCCCGAGGTTCACGATTCCCTTAATGAATTTTTCAGGCGTCTTATCACCAATTGCGACCTTCTCTCCCCAGAATTCAAGGTTGATGAAACGGAGGTGATAGACATCCCGTTTAACGAGGTACTTGTAGAGTGTAACCTCACGTTCGTCCTTGAATTCAAAGGGAGCCAACCCTCCCCGGGTGTTGCTCGAGACTCGGCTAGTAGTTTTCCCACGTCGTTGACGAGAACCGGATGCCATGGTGGAGTTTTAAGTTCACAAGAAACAAGCGAACTTCTCACAGGACTTACGTCGAACACTTGGTATGCACCTCAAGAACTCAACCAAATCAAGATCAAATTGGACAAACCCAATTCCAATTCCCACAAGACCTGCAATTCAATCTCCCAAACAATTTAATAAAGTCGAATTCCAGCCATTATACCTTGAGTTTGTCGTGTGTTGGACCGTTGGCGAAACTTGGCGAGATATGAAGGAGTTTGTGCTTGAATTCCCCAAATTATCCAGACGGAAGCAATTGTGTGTGTTGTGTCTCCGACCGGACGCGTTGTTGCTCTTAATTTTATGATTGGTGAATTGTGGAAGAGTGATTTCGAGAGTTATGCTCTGCAAAGGAAAGAAATTGGAGTGTTTAAGGCGAAATTTGCAAATGGGCTGACAGCAGTTTTATAAACTGCACAGTCATCCGATCGGTCAGTGGCTCGGTCCGATCGGACTGTGGTCCAGTAAGTTCTGTGCGATCGGTCTAGGTCCTTGACCAACCGGTCTGCACTGTTCTCCGTTTTTTTTATTTTATATTATTATTATTATATTATGACTATTATTATTGCGATGCCTGCAAGAATTCAAAAATGAAAATCAGGTATGAGCAATTTAATCCACACAATAAATCATTTATTCAATAATTCGAGAAAATTTGCTCGTTTATTTATGATAATAACTTAATCCCAACATCATTCATTCAGAAAACTAATCTCTCGCAATCAAATGCCAGCTCGTACAATTCCTTAACATGTTCTTCAAGTTCAACGATTCTCCTCTTCAGACGCATTATCTCGGCGTCCGCATCGTCCAGGATTCCGTGGAGGCGCTCAATGTTCTTGGTCAAAGCAACTTCTTCAGTAAGGAATTAATGGAGATCAGTTTGTAGCTTGTGGATCTTTTGACGGTATTCTTCAACTTCTTCTTCAAGCTTCTCGACCGTATCCTCGTACTTTTTCCTCGACACCAACCATAAGCATTGTTATTATGATGATTCATGGTGTTGGGTGTTGGTCAATGCTCACAAATATCAAAGAGAAGAAGGGAAGTTGGTGTGGAATTAAAGGTCCAGAGGGTGGGTTTATATAGGGCTTGAGGAGGTTGGTGAAAGGATTTTCAGAATCGAATAATATCAAGAAGAGGGGAAAGAGAATATTTGCTTAACCTTAATAAAATCATCCCCCCAAAATTAAAGATCCTTCTTACCTCAAAAGATATTGTCAGAATATCTTACCCAATTGGCTTCCCTTGCATGGTGATATCCTTCCCGAAATAGGCTCTCGCACCTACCGTCCGATCGGTGTCAATACTCGTCCGATCGGACACCACATCGTGTTGTAGTCTGACCGGTTGTCTGTAGGTCTCCGATCGGTTAGTCTTGGAAATTTGTAATTCGCTTTGAAACTTCCAGGGGCGCCTGTTAAATATTTAACCGACACAATACACATATATATACATATAGAAAATGAAAGAAAGAAGAAAAGAAAAACTTGGGTTACCTCTCAAGAAGTGCAACGTTTAACGTCTTATGCTTGACGATACCTCAGACGTGCTTCAAATCTCTTGAGGGGGATCATTGAGTATCACCACTTCATGATCTTTCTGCGAAATTGGTCCCCCATGATACATTTTCACGCGATGGCCGTTGACTTGGAAAGTGGAATTGCTCTTTTCATCCAACAAAGTTACCACTCCAAACTCGTTGATGTCGGTGATCAAAAATAGACCGCTCCACTTTGATCTCAATTTCACTGGAAAGAGTTTGTAGCGAGAGTTAAAAAGTAAAGCTAGCTTACCGACTTCCAAGCTTTTGTGGACGAGTTTCTTGTCATGTGCTTCCTTCATTTTCCACTTGCTTGCCCATGCTGTCTCGTACGAATCGTTGCGAATTTCCTCCAACTCGCTTAGTTCAAGATTCCTATATCCTCCGGCCTAATTCAAATCAAGGTTCAATGTGCGAATTGCCCACTCCGCTCAATGCTCCAACTCGACGGGAAGGTGGCACGCTTTTCCATAAACCAACCGAAATGGGCTCATGCCCAACACCATTTTGTAGGCTGTACGGTAAGCCCACAGTGCATCAATTAGCTTTGCTGCCCAGTCCTTACGGTTCGGTTTCACGGTTTCTTCTAAGATAGCCTTGATTTGTCGGTTGCTTGTTTCTACTTGCCCCGAGGTATGCGGATGATAAGGGGTTGCCACCTTGTGACGCACGCCATACTTGCTCATCAGTTGATTAAAGGCTCTATTACAGAAATGGCTACCCCCGTTGCTTATGATCGCTCTCGGCATTCCGAATTGGCTGAAGATGTTCTCCTAGATGAATTTGAGGACGATCTCAGAGTTAGCTCTTTTTGTGGGAATTGCTTCCACCCATTACGATATGTAATCGACTCCTACGAGTATGTACTCGTACTCTTGACTCATCGGAAAAGGATCCATAAAATAGATGCCCCATATGTCGAATATCTCGATCACTTGGTTGGGTACTAAGGGCATCTCGTCCTTCCTTCCTATCATTCCGGACCGCTGGCATCTATCGCATATTTTGCAATATTGGTGTGCATCGGCGAATAGTGAAGGCCAGTAAAATTTGGCTTGGAGGACCTTGAAGGCCATTTCTTGGCTTCCGAAGTGTCCTCCCTCGTCATGACAAAATCTTAGCACACCTATCTTTTCTTCATCCGGTATGAATCTCCGAAAAGCCCATCCTTGCAACGCTTGTAAAGAGAAGGATTGTCCCAAAAGAAACTCCATGGATCGTTGATTTCTTCGATGGCATTTGCACTTTCATAAGGGAATACATCATCCACAAACCCGACTTTATTCGGCTCTCCTTCACTAGCATGCGGGACAAGTGATCAGCAACCACATTCTCGCTCCCTTTCCTATCCTTAATTTCGACGTTGAATTCTTGCAAGAGAAGAATCCAACGAATCAATCTAGGCTTGCTTTGCATTTTGGAGAATAAGTGATGAAGAGCTGCATGATCAGTGTGCACGATGACCTTGGAACCGATGATGTAAGAATGGAACTTATCTAATGAGAACACAACTGCAAATAGCTCTCGTTCTGTAGTGGTGTAGTTGCGTTGGGCGCTATTCAACATATAACTGGCATAGTAAATGGCCGTCAGCATTTTATCCACTCGTTGGCCCAAGACTGCCCCGACTGCCTCGTTCTAAGCATCACACATTATCTCAAAAGGAAGAGACCAGTCTGGTGCAACTACAACTGGTGCTTGTGTTAATTTTTCTCTCAAAACGTTAAAAGCACTAAGACACTCACCATTGTATTCGAAAGGCACATCTTTCCCAAGCAAAGTACATACCGGGCGACAAATTTTTGAAAAATCTTTAATGAAACTCCTGTAAAAGCCCGCATGTCCCAAAAAGCTCCTAACTCCTTTGACATACTTAGGGGGTGGAAGATTTTCAATAACATTGATTTTTGATTTATCAACTTCCAACCCCTTACTCAACACTATATGTCCCAACACAATCCCGCTTTCACCATGAAATTTGACTTCTCCTAACTCAAAGTTAAGTATGACTTAACACAGCGCTCAAGTACTTTTGTTAAGTTTTTCAAACAATGAGAGAAGGAAGAGCCAAATACCGAGAAGTCATCCATAAAGATTTCGAGAAAGTCGTCGATGAATTCGGTGAAGATGGAGATCATGCATCTCTGAAAGGTTGCTGGGGCATTGCACAAGCCAAAGGGCATTCTTCGGTAAGCAAATGTGCCAAAGGGGCACATGAATGTGGTCTTTTTCTGATCCTCCGGAGCTATTGCGATTTGGTAGTAGCCAGAAAGTGCGTCTAGAAAGCAACAGTATTCATGCCCTGCTAGCTTGTCGAGTAATTGGTCCATGAATGGGAGTGGGAAGTGGTCTTTTCTTTTCGCCGCGTTGAGCTTGAAATAGTCAATGCACATACGCCACCCAGTGGTTAAGCGTGTTGGGACGATTTCTTCCTTTTCATTTTCTATGATCGTGATGCCCCCTTTCTTTGGGACAACGTGCACGAGACTCAACCACTCGCTGTCGGATACGGGATATATAATCCCTTCTTCGATTAGCTTAAAGATCTCCTTCTTGACGACTTCTTTGAGCGTAGGGTTCAAATGTCTTTGCCCTTCTCGTACCGGTTTCACTCCTTCCTCTAGGTCGATCCGGTGCATGCACGTGACCAGACTTATCCCTTTTATGTCACTGATACTCCACCCTACCGCTTGCTTGCATTTCTTGAGAACCTCAATCAGTTCTCTTTCTTCATGTTCAGCCAATTCCGCAAAAATGATTACGAGTTTCCTCCCGTTGGATTCAAGAAACACGTATTTAGGTGGCTCGGAAGCGGTTTTAGCTCCATCTTGGGTTCCAAAGTTAGTCCAGTGGGCGACTCGATCATGGGCTCTTCATTAATTTCGAAAATGTGACCACCCCCTCCCTGTTGTAATCAAATTCATCGTCCTCGACGTCAAAGTCTTCTATTGGTATAACTCCAACAATTCGCTCACGCATTGGTCCACCGAATCAAGGTAAGATCAATCGGGACCAATCATGGGTGATGGAATGTTTTTGATGTCTTTGAGCGAGAACGTCACTGATTCCCCAAATACGGAGAGTGTCATCTTTCCTCGTCCCACGTCGATTAAAGTGTGCGATGTTGCCATGAAAGATCTGCCCAATAGAATGGTGTGCTCCTTGCTTGCCGCATCCACTTCTCCAACATCCAGTATTACAAAGTCCACGGGGACTATCAGTGATCCAACCTCCACTAGAACATCCTCGACCACTCCTAAGGGATATCGTAATGAACGATCTGCCAATTGAATCCGTAAGCTCGTTGGCTTCATTCTCCCAAGGTTGAGTTACTTGTACAGGGCGTAGGGCATTAAATTGATCCCCGCCCCCAAGTCGAGCATCCCGCGAGCTTTTTGTCCATCCCCAAGGGTTATCATAATGCAGAAGCTCCCTGGGTCTCTTGCCTTCGGTGGCAATGGTTGATGGTATACCGTGCTCACTTCCTTGGATAATATAACTCGTTCATTCCCTTCCATCCTCCTTTAATTTGTTGTAAGTTCTTTGAAAAACTTGACGTAGGCCGGTATTGCAACGTCAAATAGTCGGAGGTTCACGGTCACGTCTTTCAGCATGTTATAAAGTTCCATGAACTTCTTGCTCTCCTTTGCTGGTTTGAGACGATTGGGAAACGGTACGGCGTCCCTTATCACTCGTTGTCATCTTTGTTCTTTGTCAGCCCTCTTGTACGGTCGGTCAGTCTGCTTTGACCGATCGGAAGAAACCTCCTGTCCTCTACTTCGATCAGACTCTGGTTCTTTCTGACCGGAGAATGTACACTGTTCTCCATTCTGGTCGTACCCTGGATCATTTCAATTAGAAAGAGTCCACTGTTCTCCAGTCCAATCGGTCGGTTGTGTAGTCCGATCGGTAATGTTGCCGGTTGCGTTCTTCTGATTTTCTTCGGAACGTTTCGGCTGAAAAGTTCCCGTCAATGATCTTGGAATATATGGGTTACGTGATTTGTGAATTTTTCCCACTGTTCCTTCCTCGCCATTTGAACTCGACTCTCCTTTATCTCGTCCATCCGTAGCCAGCTCATTTTTGGAGTCTTCTCTCTTGATTTCTCATACTCCATTATTGACCTCTTTTCTACCACGTAACAGATGCAACGCCATTGATTATTTGGGTTGGCTGGGTAGCTTTCTCGGATCACTTGCCGTCTTTGCCATAGAAAATGAGAGTTGTCCTATCATCATCTCCAACTTCTCCAGTTGCTTCCTCGTTCGCTTCCCCTCCTCGATTGTATGAAGCGTTTCCTCCCGATTACGTAGAGTCTCATGCTCTAGTTGTTGATGCCATAGTCTTAGTCCGTCGTCAGGATTGATTGGGAGTGGCATTTGATGCTGTTGCGGTACTTGTGGATATTGTTGTTGTGGAATTTATTGGTATTGTGGCTGTGGCGCTTGTTGGTATAGTTGTTGTGGTGCTTGATATTATTGCGGAGGGTGTTGAGAGTAGTTGCCTTGCCCCTTATTTTGATAAGAGTTATGGCCACTCGGTTCTCCTTGGCTCTTATTTGGAAGTGGTCGGGAGTCCGATTGCTTGGAGTTGGGCACGTAATTCGAGCTCTTTGGAACGTAACTCGAACTTGAGTTGTACTGTCTAGTGAATTTCTTCCAATACTTGTTATTGGGTTGATAATTTTGGACGGCATTCACCTCCCCTTCCTCTTCGTCGTCGAACACCACGTTACAAGTGTCCTTTTCATGTCCCACTGCTCCACATTTTGGCACATCTTAGGCGGAGGTGTCGAAGTTTCCTCCTCTCCCTTCATTTTACTCGTTAATAGTGTGACTTGCTTTGTCAGCTCTTCGATCTGGATTGTTGGGACTTTGTATTTCCTCGGTCGGAAAATCGTTTGCTGCGATTTTTTGCTCATATGTTCGAATAAATCCCAAGCCTCCATAGCGGTCAATTCTCCAAAATCTCCCGCCTTCACTTCTACTTGCTGTTTGTACACCGGAAATAGCCCTTCATGGAAGTAATTATTTACCATCTTGGCGTTATTGTTGTGGTGTGGACATTTTTGTAAGAGCCCTTTATATCATTCCCATGCATTGTAGAATGATTCTCCCTCCATTTGTTTGAAGTTTGTGATCTCTCTTCGCAATTTGGCAGTTGTTTGAGCGGAGTAGAACCTACTCACAAACTTTTTATACACCATTTCCCAATTAGTCAAAGAATTGGGTTGCAACGATAAAAGCCAATGCTTTGCCTTGTCCTTTAAGGTTGTCGGAAAGCATTTCATCCTTAATTGATCCTCATGTAATCCGAGATGCGGAATTCTGCCCACCACGAGGTAAAATTCCCGAATGAAATTCAGTGGATCTTCATTGGGCATGCCGTGAAAAGTAGGAATTTGGTTTACGCTGCCCGCTTTCAAATCATAGTCTCTTGCCGCAGGGCCTAAGACTATTGCACTGCTGTATGAACCAATCGTGGGGAAGAGGAGATCTCCTTGACGACGTTCATTAGGGTATTGGCGCCCTCTTCTTCCTCCGAAGTTAGCTTATGCGCCAAAGTCTCTTTCCTCCCCATACTCCTCGTAATACCCATAATCTCGCTCCTCCTCGTAATTCCCACGATCATCATATCCATCGTTCCGAAAGTTCTCCCTCTGCCAAGCGTTGAACGGATATCCCTCCCTCCTATTTTGATTGTGGTTTCGTACTCATTCGAGGTTCTCATGCCTTTGGTGGTTTCGTTGCTTGTTTTGGGGCTGGCGCCCGCCATGACCACCATTGTTGTGCTCGAACTCTCGAGTGTTGTAAGCTCGAGCCTCTTCACGGTTCTGAAATCGTTGAGGAGGTTGTTTATAAGTAGTGTTCTCTTGCATCATGATTTGATGATCATCCCTCGGTTGGTGCTCCCCGTTGTTTGCTTGGTTTGGCTCTCTTGGTTCTTCGTCATGGAGTAGAGGTGGATTTCTTGGCTCTTCGTCTTCGTTATTATCCGTTTGCTCTTGTACATGCACATCGTCAATGGGTGGCACGCCGTATGGATAATCGCGAGGAGGGGTTTGGGTGTTTCGTCCTCTCCCTCGTCCTCCATTCATTCCTCCTCGTCCTCCAAGAGGTAGATTCTCTGCCATGTTGGTTGAACTTGTTTCCGAAAGATCCCCTTCAGTGGAAGGAAATAATTGTCTCGGTCTTGACACACGTTCGATGCTATTGATGAATGGGGTCAATTCTCCTCTAAGGCTTCATCGACCTTGCATCAACATTAAACAATCACTGCATCGAGTGGAAAACCATAAACATAATACAACTAACGACACATAAGCAATAACACAAATAAACATCATTAACACCTTTGCCATTCCCCGACAACGGTGCCAAATTTTGAGCCGAACTTTTGTGTTCCTTTCAAAATTAATTACCGATTAACCAGCACGCGTCTACATTTGAGAAGGAATTTAGTTCGCCCACAAGAGAATGCTATCACTTGTAGACTGGTGAGTTAATATCACAATTCTATCTAAACACATGGTCAATTAGGTTTTAGAAATAATTCGAAATCAATTGTTTTGAAAACAAAAACTCTCTTGTCTCGAGGGTGTCAACCTCTCGACAAGTCGTGAGAAAAGCGACAATTGCAAAACAAATACGGAATACTACACATCATACTAGTATTTGCATCCCATCTTGCATGTTCTAGTAATAACAACTAACAATCTAAGGTCTTCAACAATCAAGGATTAATAATAATTCTATCCAAATACTATTTCCGAAATTATCTCAAATGCGCAATAAGATTTATAACTGTTTAAATACTAAATGCTTCACAAACTATAACTAAACCAACCATAATTCCATTCTCAATCCAATAGTTCAACCAAAATCAATAATCCAAAAACACAAAGGTATGAATCCAAATCACCAAAACCTTAACAATCTACTAACATAACATTATCTAGCATACCATCAACTGTTCATATCCAATATCAAACCAAACCACTTTAAAAAACATCATATCAAAAGACAAGTTTAGAGATTACTAATCGTTGAACTACTTTCAACGAATGATGACGATGAACGAGTGCACTCCAAGAAATGAGTAGAATCCCGAAGCTTGTCACGAACCAAGAATCCTAGCGAAAAACGTTGGTTGCTACGAATCAAAGCTTGAAATGGTATTGTATGATTTTATGCTAGAGGTATGAGACATGTGTCAAATCTCTCAACCTTTGGGTGTTTTTTGGTTCTCTAACCTTGTTCCAGCCTCCAAAAGGTCTCCAAGGCTGAATGATACGAAACCCTAGCCTCCTCTGCCATTTCTAAACGAGCTTAGCCGTTTCGTAACTGAAAATTTCCATAAATTTACATGTGTAACGTTTTTGTCCGATCGGACAGACGTCTTGTTTGATCGGACGAAAGCTACTGCCCGTGGGCTCGATCGGTGCACCAGTTCCCCCGGTCGATGTGCACTTCCTCAGTTATACCGATCGGAGGCATATGTTTTTCCGATCGGTGGGTGTCCTTTTGGGCTACTTGTGAGCGTTGCTTCTTCTATCTTGTGCTTTTGGATCCACCGGACGCTCTAGTTGTATGAGAAAATCACAAAATCACTCTCATTTGGACCGATTAATGATCAACAAGTCAGAAAGTTAAGTGAGGAGACAAAATATGCAAAACAATACAATTCAACCTACACTTAACCCGAAAAAGAGAGTAAAAGGACTAAAACAAGACTCGATTATGTACAGATTCGTAATAAAAATGTACGAATCAAGTGCTTATCACGGGAAAAAGGGCTGGAAGTGTTGCGGGAGATACATGAAGGATATTGTGGAGATCACACAAAAGTAGCATTAGCTGTGATGGCCTTGCAAGCTAGCTTTTTCTAGCCAGGGATGAAGGGAATGGCAGCCGAGCTCGTTATGACCTGTAGGAAGTGTCGGATGCACGCATAGATTATTCATGTGCTCATAGAAGATATGATGGTGACGAGCTCGCTCTACCCATTTGCGCAATGGAGTATCAATATAGTGGGGCCATTTCAAAAAATGCCCTGCAGGAAGTTTTATTTGGTGGTCGCGGTGGATTACTTTACAAAGTGGGTGGAGACCGAGGCTGTGACCAATATAGTCAAGCAGACCATAATTGATTTTATCTTCAACATTATTTCTTGTAGGTATGGCGTACCTCGGGTGTTGGTCTCGGACAATGGTGCCCAATTTAATGGGTACATGATGTAGGATTGGTGCAAGATGATGGGAGTGAAACAACAATTTGCTTCAGTAGCACATCCCCAAGCTAATGGGCAAGTTGAAGTTACTAACATAATTATTGTGCATGGAATTAAGCTACGACTGGAAAAAGTGGGGGGACACTGGCTTGAGGAGCTATCTTTAATTTTGTAGGCCTATCGGACAACCCCGCGAAATACCACAGGTGAATCACCCTTTAGTTTTGTTTATGGTATAAAAGTTGTCATTCCGGTAGAAATAGTAAGAGGGTCGCATCGACTTGAGACTTTTAATGAAGAAGAACATGAACAGTTGGCTAGGGGAGATTTAGAAACGATTGAGGAAATAAGGGACAAGGCAGCAGTGCGCGTCAAAAGGTACAAACAAAGGATTCAGGCAACATATAACAAGAGGGTGAAAAGAAGGTATTTTCAAGTCAGCGATTTAGTCTGGAAGCGTGCCGATGCAATACATACCACAAAGAAGCTGGATTCTAACTGGATAGGGTCGTTTAAGGTGATCAAGGTATTAAGAGGGGGTGCATATGTGCTGGAAGATGAAGAGGGAAAGACATTACCAAGGAGCTAGAATGTTTGCCAACTGAGGAAATACTATGCTTAGCTCCTCAGGGGATGGATGGTGATTATAATTTTTACTATGGGACGACGCTTGTTTAGGTCGATGATGGATTTTGATTTTATGAACTTTTTATAATTATGGGCTGATGCTTGTTCAGATCAGCGATGAATAAATAAGGGGGTTTATGGCATTATTATGATATATGGTTTTTATGGTTATGGGTTGATGCTTTAATTAGGTCGGCGATGGTTTATGGTTATGGACTGACGCTTTTATTAGGTCAGCGATGGTTTATGGTTTATGGATATGGTTTTTATGGTTATGATGTGACGCTTTTATTAGGTCAGCGATGGTTTATAGTTTATGGATATGGTTTATGGATGTGGTTATATGGTTATGGGAAGAGGTTAACATTTAATTCAATTTTCGAAGAATATGTTTGATTAACATATTCTTTGTTGTTTGTTTAAGTGTCTATGTGAATATGTTTGATTAACATGTTCTTTGTTGTTTTGTTTAAGTTTCTATGGGAATATGTTTGATTAACATATTTTTTGTTGTTTTGTTGAGAGTCTACGTGAATGTGTTTGGTTATATTTGATTAGTATATTCTTTGGTTATCTAATTATGTGTTGATCTGGTTTAGTTATTTTACTTTGTTCAATTTATGTGTTCACCACCGCTTGAGCTGTACATTGGGTCCACCAGACAGCTTTTAGGTCCTGGTTGATGTCGTCGCGCCAGAAATCAAATGGAGGTAGATCGGCCTCCAACTTTTCCTCATCAGTTGAAAACTAAGCCTCGCTACCTGGATCAGTGCTTTGGCTTGCTTAGAGGTGTTAAACCGGTTGGAACTGGCCAGTTAATTAACCAGCCATTAAATTAATCGGCCGGAGCCTAACTGCAACCTAACCGTCGATGAACCAATTAAGTGCGGTTAATCACCGATTTATATATATATATATATATGATTAGGCTCAAATGAGAACCATGTCCTTATTTGTGAACCTAGGGACAAATCTCCACCATTAGTAAAATCAGGTGAATGGCTAAGATTAAATGTAATTGTGCTTTTCAAAAAAGGCAAAAATATAAATGTGGTAGTATGAGAAAGTACAAGAGGGGTAAATTATACAATTGTGTATTCATGAAATCCGGACATCCGATTACCTTTCGTGATTTATGGAATACGGAGGAACACTTCCCAAAACCTCCACCCACACTCAATCTTTCACATTTTCTCTTGAAAAAAAGAAAAATCATCCGAAAACACTCTGAACTTTGTGAATTTGCAATTTGGGCGGAAATACGACTTGAGACAGAATAACGGCGATGTAGGAGTGAGTAAGCCATGTCCATCGACTAGAGCCTGAAGAAAAACAGGGATAAAAAAACCAGTGGCTTTATAGATCCCCTATTTAGCTTCATTTTTACCCTACTTGAGTGGGCACTTGAGACGGCGCGGCTTGCAGATCTTCATTTACCTAGTGGTCATGTGCCCATTTTATGAGATATGAATCCCGATTTGGGGTATTTTTGTGTTTACTTTGTGGTGTTAGAGGAACTAAATTAAAAAATAGCTTTTAAAAAAAAACTCTGATCTTTGTGATGCTATCACGGTTGTAGCGAAGTCAACTCGCCTCCGGTAACTTCGAGTTGAAAACAATTAACAGGGCCAAGTCTCTGGATCTAGGAAAAAATTAGAGCCGACGATAGCACACGGGATTTTGGTCTCAATTCAGGCTTTTGGAGGTGGTGCCGTCGTAGATCTGGTGCTCCGATCAGGTGCTTTCTGTTTAATTTTGTTTTCACTCCTTTTTTTTAGCTATTATTCTATGCCACTTGAGTGACATCTAGTGACTGATTTTGCCAAATGTCTTCTTAGTATAATTTATGTCTGGCTTAGTACAAAATCTAAAAAAAAATTCCTTCCACATAAGTTTTTTTTTCCTTTTTTATTTATTCGAATCTTGAATGTTTTTATCTTGAGAGCTTAAGCTTTTCCTTGCTTCTGAATTTGGTGTATGGACCAGAATAATAATTCATATTGAGTAAACCTGGCATAGAGTCTGATATATATACAACTCAAACTTAGTTTGGCAATAATACAGGTTCCTTCTTCCCGCATCAATCATTGTCATCAACGATATCGCTGCTTATATTTTTGGGTTTCTCTTTGGGAAAACTCTTTTGATCAAGTTATCACCAAAGAATACATGGTAGGGCTTCATTGAAGCCTCAGTTGCTACCATGATCTCGGCCTTTCTGATGAGTTACTAACTATTGTTGGTAATAGGGGATGAGAGTTTTTGTTGTGCAACTTTTCAATATCTTATATGCAAATCGGTAGCTTGCGGTGGAGCGCAAGCAAAGTCGTTGTGAGTAGATGCGGGTGCGACAATTGATCTGGTAGCCTTGCAATTGATCTAGATGTATTTTGACGCCTGTTCTTTTTTTTACATATCTTTGAATACTTTTTTCATATATTGATGGTGCTTTTTTGTTTTCTCCACAATTTATTATTTTGTCAGTGTTTTTTTAACATATTGTCTGTGTGTTTTTTACATATCGGTGGTGCTTTGCTGGAATGTGGGTGTGGCATCGTTGAATGTTTTAGGT
This sequence comes from Phtheirospermum japonicum, assembly GCA_014905375.1. Classification (NCBI taxonomy): domain Eukaryota; kingdom Viridiplantae; phylum Streptophyta; class Magnoliopsida; order Lamiales; family Orobanchaceae; genus Phtheirospermum; species Phtheirospermum japonicum. Next base: position 169,811 of record BMAC01000262.1, on the reverse strand, counting down.
TGGGATTGTTGATTTTTAAGTTATTAGATGTAATATATGAGTTATTAAGAGGTTTTTGCACTATATTAAGAGGTTTCGGGATGGAGGCATCGATTCTTATGTGTTTAGTGTCGTCAAGCCATGTCTAAATTGCTTTTTAAGTTTCTAGATCTGATAAATGAGTTATTCAGAGGTGTTTGGTATATCTTATCAATCTGTATTGCTGCTTAAAAATTAAGAGTTTTTTGTTCTGTCTTATCGTTAGTGGAAGTTCTTGCTAAGTATGTTGCCACTACTTTTAATAATTTATAGTATTTGTTTGAGTAATCCAATTGAATTCTATTTTTGGATGTGTTGTTTGATGAGATGCTTTGGAAAGGTGTTGCTGGTGCTATTAATAATATAAAGTAATGCTTTGAGTATATGAACATGTAGTATGATGAAATGCTTTGATAGTTGTGTTGTAGATGCTTTTATGGGACATAATCAATAAATATTAAAACTAGCTTTGGTAGTGCTCCCGAATCAACACTATAGTGCTTTTAATTGTGCTTGATAGTGCTGTGAATTTCATATATTTTGAAGTTCATCTGTATGAATACTATAGTGTTTTTAACTGTGTATACCAATGCTATGGATATTTGTAGTGGTATTTCGCAATGTTGTGCATATTTGAATTCCACAATTGGCATTTTATCAAACTATATACTGTACAAATCCACACTAATTCTTATGTATAAGTGTATAACCCTATGGTTCTAGGTGCTTCATTATATTATTTACATTGCTTTTAACTTTAAAATGGAACTGAAATTATAGGCTTTTAATGGTGTTTAATAGTGTTGTAAAAATTTGTAAGGTGCTAGTTAGTTAATCATCTTATTTGCACTGTTTTTTAACATTAATTTGGAATTCTAATAATATAGTGCTTTCTATGGTGTTCAATAGTGCTGTGAATGTACAAGCTACTGTGAAGGTACATGACATCCCAGATCTGTAATCGAGTTCGTGATAACATCGTTGACCCTTGAATGTGGTTTTATATTTTTTTTAATGAGAATTTGAATGTACTTCAGAATAAATAGAGGGTTTTTCACTTCTAGGAGTGAAATTGTTAAATTCTATGTACATCTAGTAAATTTGTCAGTTCTAGAGGAAGTTCTAGATTTCATATGAAGACAACAATGGCTGATTCCGTGTTCTTGTCAGTCGATCGACTGGATTTCAGTCGATCGACTGCTCGGCAGAAAGTTTGGGGCGTTTGAACAAGGATGTGTGATTTTGGCGGAAAAAAAAGACCATTTTGCCCCTTATCTACCCATATATGACTCCCACTTATTATTCACAAAAAAACAACCCTTCCTTGGTGGAACTTGGGGCTTGCTCCATTTCCTCCAAGCCTTCACTTTTGCTTTTGTAAACCCTAGTTCATAAACCCCTAGTTTTAATGAAGTTTTAGTTAACTTAGTAGTTATTCTAGTTTAGCTTAGCTAATTAGTTGTTAGGTAGTTGTTTTTAAGCAAGTGTTGGGAGTGAGTGACACCTCCCTCGTTTGTGGTGCTTGTAGTTTGAAGATTTGAAGCTTTGAGTTCAATGCAATTGGTAGTTTCCTTTCTCTTACCTTCTTGTGTTGTATTGTTGATTGTTGTTATTGAAGTTGTGTTGGTTATTAGATTTAGTTTGTGTTGTTGTTCTTTGCATTTTAATTTCTCTAGTGTAGGTTTAATTGCTTTGTGTTGTTTTTCATCTTCTTGTTTAGCAAAAACTCCATTAATGCTCTTTTCAAGCTTTTTACCCCATTTGTCCAAGAAAACCTTGGGTTTTCAAAAGCCAAATGGGTCTTTCTTCTTTGAGCAATTTGACTTCTCTTAAATTTAATGCCTTTTGATCAATTTCAATTTCAAAGCTTTTGAATTCCCTCCAATTTCCCCTTCAATGTGCAAGCCTTCATGTCATTAATTAATTACTCTCAAACAAGCTTTAATTTGTATTGATGCAATTAGTTTAGAAATTAGGGGTTTAGGGTTTAGGTTCGTTTAGAACCATTAATCGGAGCTTGTCGAGAATTGGGATTGACAACCTCAATACTTGATCGACATTTGGGATTGACAACCCCGAATCATGGATTTAAGTGCTCGGCGAAAACCGATTAATCGTGGAGACGAACCGAACACCCTAAACCCTCATTTTCATTATTTTCATTAAAGTCTCCTTTTAAATTCAATTCAAAATTCAAACCCAAAACAATGACTTAATGCTTTCTTAGGAGTAGATTAGTGTAATTTTAGCTTAACATGAGAATAAGTAAAAAACACCGAACGCCGATAATATTTATCCTCGAGAGACACGACTCGGGAAAGCTTACCGCTCTACAAATGGATATTTGTAGTGGTATTTCGCAATGTTGTGCATATTTGAATTCCACAATTGGCATTTTATCAAACTATATACTGTAAAAATCCACACTAATTCTTATGTATAAGTGTATAACCCTATGGTTCTAGGTGCTTCATTATATTATTTACATTTCTTTTAACTTTAAAATGGAACTGAAATTATAGGCTTTTAATGGTGTTTAATAGTGTTGTAAAAATTTGTAAGGTGCTAGTTGGTTAATCATCTTATTTGCACTTTTTTTAACATTAATTTGGAATTTTAATAATATAGTGCTTTCTATGGTGTTCAACAGTGCTGTGAATGTACAAGCTACTGTGAAGGTACATGACATCCCAGATCTGTAATCGAGTTCGTGATAACATCGTTGACCCTTGAATGTGGTTTTATATTTTTTTTAAATGAGAATTTGAATGTACTTCAGAATAAATAGAAGGTTTTTCACTTCTAGGAGTGAAATTGTTAAATTCTATGTACATCTAGTAAATTTGTTCCCTGAATGATTTGAGTTTTATATTGACTAAGTTCAGGAATATTGGATGTGGTTTTAACTAAGTACCGTGATGCTTTGATAAGTATATTTACATTATTTAGACATATACTGCAGGTGGATATGTTAATATCTTAGTATTTGTAGGCAAATGAAAGTGTTTTTGAGGACTTATAATAGTGCTTTATTTTGTGTGTAACAGTACTATATTTTTTACATTCAATGAAATATTTCCAATTGACATATGCAATATTTAATGTGAATGCTACCCTAACTTAATTATGGTGCTTTCAATTTTTAATTTATTGGAGTAATTTTAAAAGTGCTCCTATATGCTAAATGTTAGTGCTTTTTAGTGTGGTTAAAAGATGTTATGCATATAAAATTGGGTCTACAAATGAGTCTATTGTTTGCAAGAAAAACAAAATTGAGTCTGCAAAAAAAAAAAAAAAAAGAAAGAATGAAGAAGATAAAATTTTCAATTGATCTCAATAGACGTACAGTGAGAACTAGTTTAAATACCCGCGTTTTACGCGGGTATATCAGCAAAATAACATAAAAACGTAAAATCTATCAAAAAAATTATTAAGTTCAAAAAGTAAATTATTTATACCAAAAAAAAAAATTTGATATAAATATAAGATATGTGAAAGATCAAATCTTTTTATGTTACGACCTCTTCTCATTATCAGTCTTCCTTTGTTACTAATTTTTTTACTCTAATCTCAAAGACTTTCATTCAAATCAAGTTTTAGAAGTACTTCAAATATATTTTTAAGGAACACAATTGACTCCTAAAAAAAACAAAAAAAAACCATGCATACTAATAATATACACACATGAAAATCGAACTTGTGAATTTTAAACGAATTATTTCAATATTTTTTGCCCCTTTACTATCGATCGTACATTGCAACATAATAGAATAAAATAAAAACATTTTGCACAATCCACCTAAAATACTCACATATTATAAAGACTTCAAATATATGATTTTAAAAATCAAACCATCAGCATATCAATCTAATTAGTTTAAAATGGTCTGGCAGCCTTTTCATCGTCTTCTTCACTCTCCCATCACCTTCATTATTGTTACCAATCTTTCTATCTCCTCAAGAACCTATTCAACACAAATAGATCAACTAAATCTTGGTTGAAAGTAAATTAATAATTACAGAAACCATATTCATGTTAACTAATTAGAGATAAGTGTTTTAACTCATTTTATGAAGCAAATATATAATGATAAAAATTAAATAATTAAAAGATATATATAATTAAAACATTTGAAATAACATCGATATCTAAAATTTATAAACAGTTCATTTTTAAGCAGTGCATTTTTTATTGGAATTCCCTGCAAAAGAAACGGATGTCTCATAGAATAAAAAGAAATAGCAACAAAATCCCAAGTTTTGAAAACAGTCTTTTACATCATTATATTTTACATTTTTGACTGTTTCTAAAATAAACGGTCTACTTTTTTGTTGCAAATAATCCCAGTTTGTAGAAAAAGAAAATGTTACAAAACAATAGCAACATAAGAAGAAACAGAAGCACAAAAGTAGATCTACAATTAAAAAGAAAATGATGTGGATAGACTAATTTAGGAAGGCCGATAGTTAAGAATATAATTTCTGGTTATCCAACAATTTGAGAAGGCCGATACAATTATAAAGTGCCAATAAGCTCAACGCATATGTTTGGAAATAAAAAAAGAGGTGATTTTGTGAGAGTTAGAGAGATTAGAGACCTGTACAATAGAAGAATGAAGGTAAAAGTTGTGGGCATAATATTTGCTCCAAGGATACTCATCAATGCATATGCGTTTTTCACAGTAAGCTTAGAAAGCATTCCGCCAAAATAGAGAGGCATGTATCAAGCATCTGCATTATGTCATCCTCATCGCCAAAAAAGTTCAACAAAAAACTTTTTCAAAAACAAAATTTGTAGAATAACAGTCTAACCACATACCATGGACAACCTATAAGATGAGATAGTGGGCTTAAGAGAAAGCCTGATTCGAGAAGAAAATGCCGCATACGGTACCCTGATTAATAAATGAATTAGAGGATAATATATTATAAATCAATAAAAACATATAGATGTCCGAGAAGAATATTATCAAACTCGAACATATTCCCAAATCTCTTCGGCTCAGGGATGAAAACGAAAGTACACGGATGTTTAGGGATGAAATGTAGATATAAAAGAATGTTAAGGAAAAAAACCCTATTATATAGCCTAGGCCAAAAACTATAAAAGGAAGAAATTAATAGGGATTTTTAACAAATTGACACATCAGATTTTATATCAATAAGAAAAAGACACTTATAAATTGAATGCATAAGAAGTTGACACCTCGACAAGGTGTCAACAGAATTAACAAATAGGGGTTGATGAGAAAAGAAATATTGTTGAGTAACAAAAGGAAACACAATTTGAATACGTGATTCGTGAGATCTTATTAACTACAATGCAAGAAAAGACTAACACACCCTTTTATACTTAAATCACATACAAATTCATTAAAAAATCTAGCCATTCATCTAATCTAATCTAATGGACTCAAATTGTTCTTAGGTTCACAAATAAGGATGAGTTTTTATTTGAACCCAACCCTATATATATATTGAAATTATTTCTTTTTATTGAGATGAATGAGATCCTTAAATGGAATTAGAATGAGATAAATAAATGAGAACTTAAATAAAATTTGAATAATTAAAATTTTGAAGTAAAAAATTTTTAAAATAATAATTTTTTTAAAAAGGACTTGAATAAGATTTCTTTTCATTGTCTTCATCTATTTTTATTTTATTTTATTTTTTGGTGGAAGAGTTCTTTTAAAAAAAATTAAAAAGGACTTGATTTTAATTCTAATATTAAAAATTTAAAATTTAACTTTTCATATTAGAATTAAATTGCCTACGTATTCTCGAAAAGGAATCAAAGTCCACGTAGTTCAATCTTTTTTATTTATTTTGAAAAAAAACAAATTAAAAAAAAGACTTGATTTTAATTCTAATAGTAGAAGTTAAAATTAAATTTTAACTTTTAATATTAGAATTAACTTGCCTACGTATTCTCATAGAGGAATCAAAGTTCACTTAGTTCTTATACTTACCTCACTTACCTATTTACCTATTCGTCGTTGTCGTTGCTTCCCGAAGTGGTAACGTAATAGTCGTTCTCTTCACCTTCGTCCAATTGCATTTCTCGTTCTCGTTTTTCGGCTTTGACCCAATCATTCATCAACATTTGATTTTCAAGATTCTTGGGTAATAACTTAGACTGACGATCATCTAACACAAAGTATCCCGTGCTGAAGATCTGTTCAACAGAAACTGTTGAAACAGGAATAGTGAGAACCTCCTTGGCAATCCTAGAGAGTGTAGGAAAAATAGTGGCTACTTTCGACCAAAACTGCACAAGATCGTTAGCAGCACCATCGGGCTTTTTTGGGACACTACTCGGTTCAAAAGCCCCTAAATAACTATCTAAATCCATTGCTCGACTAGCACTAGCCCTTTGCCATTTTTGCTTAGTATCCTCAATCAACTTAGTATATGGGGCTAGAGCTTGTCAAAGGTCGTTTAACAATGGTCTTACATTAGAAGTGGTGGGGGAAGGGGAAGGGGAGGGGAATGTGTCAACATCACTAGATTGATTGTAATCATTAAAATATCTGTACTAAAGATTGTTGTGCTTGGTGAGCAACACTAAGAGAATTATGAATTTCAATATTTGAAGTTTGTAAAATAGGTCCTAATGCTTCATAATAAATTTGAAGTAAACTTTGCAAACCATCGACCCAATAATCCGGGTCTAAAATTTTTGCAATCAAAAAAACATCAGGAATATAGAAAAAATATTTGATCCATTTACTCAACATACTAGCAACACATTCACCCAATTCAGGCGAACCGAGTAAAGAAGTACTAACAAGTACAATTTGAATACATTAATCAAGAAGTAGTGTGGAGGTAGGATAATAAACATCAGATAAAGTCACGATGGCATCGTTAAAAGTTCTTAAAAGGGACATCATACTATAACAATCATCCCACGCATTAGTAAACAAAAGGAAATCGACATATTGATTAACAAAAAAATGCACACAATTCTTCTCTTTATTCAAAAGTCATTAAACAATTTATAAGTAGAGTTCCAACGATTTGACACATCAAAAAAATCTTGGATGCAAACCATTGTTTCTGCAATTTTTTTTCCCTTTTTTTATAACCAAATCATTTTTGATTATATGATATACCGCACGCCTAATCGGAGCAATTTTATATCTAAAATTAGTTAAACCTCTTGAACACATAATTCAAAATATGACAAATGCATCAAACATGAAAAACTTTACCACCACCAGCAGGTTGACAAAAAGTTTTTAACAAATCTAAACTAGTCGTATTAGCGGCATCATTATAAAATGAAATTGAAAAAAACTTGTTACCCAAATGATATTCATATAAAATATTGGATATTTTGCGCGAAATATTCACCGCGGTATGAGAACTATTAAACTCTCTATATGTAATTAAACGTTTTTGCAAAGTCCAAGAATTATCAATCCAATGGCATGTAATTCCCACATAATTATTATCATGATAGGAATCCATCCAAATATCCGAACATATAGAGAAACTTCGAGACAAATTATCAAATATTAAAATCAAATTCAACTTATTCTCCCCAACCATTTTTTCAATATCGCGAGTAACTTTATTTCATGAAATCCTAGTGATAGATGGATTAAATGCACCCCTAGTATAATCTTCATAGTGACTATTATGCCCATGATTAAAAGGAAGACATACAAGAGATTTTATATGACCACTTTCGCTATATTGAAATAAATTAGAACTCATATCTTGGGCGCTGATCCCTACGCTGTTGGTAGATGAAGATGAGAAGTTTATTTGTGTTTGGGATCTATCAGTGTCGTATTTGTCGGGATACTTCTTCTCCATATCGTATTTGAGCGACCTGTAGCCTCCATTATTTTTAGAACCAAATGTGTAATGACTCTTGAAATAATTGCATTGCGCCCGAGATTCACCGTTGATCGTCGTTCTTATAAAATGCAATCGGAGGATGGGGGATTGATATTCCCTCAATTTCGATTAAGGCGGTGGCATATCACCCGATTCCTCCTCATCTTCATCCAAATTGACGGCGGCCGGCGGTTCAAATTCGTTGGAGGTGGGTAAGTCCTCATCGAAATTGGTTTTTATTTTGCTCGCCGAATTTGATTTGATTATATAAGTTTTCAACTTTTTTTGCCGACATCTCATCGGGAACATAATCTCCGGTAACGACCAAAGATTCTTGTCGAGATCCTCGACCTCGATGAGAGGAGCTTGGAGTATTGGTATTGATATTACGAGAAGATCTTGATATAGTAATATTATAAATGAGAATTAAGTAAAACAAGATTAAGAAGAATAAAAATATTATTGATAGTATTTTTCTTGCACAAATTAGCAAATTGAAGCTTGAAAATATAAGAGAAGAAGAAGAATAGTAGAGATGAATTGGTGTGAGGATTGGTGTTGGAGAGTGGGGTATTTATAGATGTCAAAATGGAATAAAAAAACAAAAAAATTTAAAAAACTAGCCGTTTAACCGGTTCGGTTTCGATTAACCGCGGTCAACCACCAACGGCTAATTCTTTTTTTAAATCTTAGCCTTTGATGATCAACGACTATTTAATCTCAGTCGCTGATTTCAAATGGTCTTTAACCGGGGTAGTTTAACCGCCGGTGATTTTTTTTTTAATCCAGTTAATTGGCGATTGTAATTGACGGTTACGGTTAGCCGGTCAGGTTAATTGTAACCTAAACAATTGACGGTTATGGTTATAACCGGAACCACCAATCAATGGTTAACCGTAACTGGTCAATCAGTTAGTAACTGGTGGTTAATCAGTTAACCTAATCGGAATGACAGACTTTAGGCTCGCTCAATGATGGTCCTAAAGTACATCTTTGCCCCTTTTCCTGTCATTCTGTGGCGGTAGGTTGCAATCAGACTTATCTGATAAGTTGCGACAAACCGTTGCCCACTTCACTCCTCGGGAATGTTCGACGACCTTCCTGGACTCTTTCCTCGACTCCCTGCCTATGTGCTACAAGTACCTCCTTCTCTTTTTATTTATCCTTCTCCAGTAGGAGGCCTTCCATCTCGTTCGCAACCTCAGATTTCGTCGTCTCTAGCTCACATCTTGAAACATTTAGTTCTTTTGTCTGGGCCGCTATATGAAGATGAGCTTCATCCAACTCCCCTTGAGTTAAGGATAAATGTTCGGTTTGATTGTTGAATAGCTAGATTGCTCCATGCCTTCTTCCATTTATCTGTAGACTCCTCTTCGAAGCCGAAAACTTGCAAGTGACTGGATATTGAAGTCACAATAGGCTGGAGTTGTGTTTACAAAAATAAGAAAGAATAAATTATGGGTTAGGAGCATGTTAACATATCGGATAGCAAGAGGAAACTTTAAAGGATAGTTACCTGGGCAAAATATTATGACAACATGGTCGCTTGTTCCGCCATCTTGAGAGTTGCCAAATATTTTTTATCTGGGTTCAGCATTTGGCTCTGGAGGAAGGGCTGAAATTGGTCAGCTTTGTCACATTACAGGAGGTCGCTGTTCAAAATTGGGGAGCCCGATCTGGATGCTCCCTGAGTGCGGTGGCATTTCGAACAAGGAAGGGTGTTTCTTCTCTGTGGGTACTGGACCTTGAGGAGGGGTTACCTCCTTCGATTCCGTAGGAAATGGCCAGGGTTCGCTATAAGAGAGGAAGAAAAATTTTGACCGCCACTCATGGACTTTAGAGGAGGGGCGAACAATGATATGCGCCTGTTGGCGCGAAGAAAGGTAGAAGGTACCTTTTTGACTTTTCATTCTGTAGCAGAAGAAAAATAAGTCTATGTCTAGTTCTACGTTGTAGTATGAACATAATATTAAGTATCCGATTATAAACATAATGGAGTTAGAAGCCATTTGGAATAGGGGGACTCAGTATTTTCGGCTGCGGAGACCAGGAAGGGATGCATAGGAAATATGATTCCTGCCCTTACATGGTCGTCAAAGACAATAATATGGTTAGGAGGGGGGTTGTCTGGGTCATTTTTACAAGACTCGGGCTAGATGAGATAAATGGTGTCTTAAAGGTGGAGGATTTCAATGAAAGCTGCGAGTCAGTTGCGATCAGGAAGTACCCATGGATTTTTGATAGTTACCCGAGTAGCTCAGGAGAGAATGGTTGGCATGAGCAGAAGGAGGAACAATTATTACAGGGTTAGAGAAGAAGAAATCTGGGTTGGATGAAGATGGGGGAGTTTTTGATTGGGTTAGAGGTATGGCTTCGGTAATCTCCTCGGTTAGGCCTCTAGTTTGAGCTTCTAACTCGGCCCATGACGGATTCCCTGCTAGTTCATCTAACAGACTGGTTCTAAGTTGGGTAACACTTTTTTCTATTATTTTTTTGTTTCAGGGGGATTTCTATAGATTCAGTTTCAGAGGAAATGTCACGAATAGGGGATGAATCCATAGGGGAATTGGGGTTTTGAGAGTCGGAATTGGAAGAAGCTAAAATTACAATACATCAACAATAGCGGAAACAAAAAATGGGGAAAGGGAAGAAAAGAGACATGTTCAGAATGCATAAATTCAAAATAATGTAATTCATGTTGAACATTTAAATAAGTTGATAAAGTCTGGGGAACTTACTCATGGTGTCGTAAAGAGATGGATTTGCCGAGCTGAATTTCTTGAAGTAAAGGTGGCTTGATCTTCTTGCTGGAGAATGTTTTGAAGTTTTTGCAGATGAAAATGGTGGAGTGTTCTCTTGTTTTTTGATATACCAAGGAAGATGAAAGGACAACTATATTGGGAAGCGTCACAAATTTGAAAGAACAGGCGAATTTTTGGGCGACGCGAAGGTTTGGTAGGGTTAATTGTGGGCTTTTCGTTTTCTGGCCCACAAGAATAATATATTACGGGAAAACAAGCATGTGACACGTGTCCGACACAATGGCATTATTCATTTAATATTCGGAAGGCTGAGGTGATGTTTGATGATTTCTGCGCTTTTACCAAGAGGCGCATGGAATTGACCTTTGGGGATACTTATGATTACATTCCACTTGATTTCATACCTCATTCAAGTAGAATGTGGGGGACTAGCTGATACAATATCAAATATTCAGGTCGGTATGCATGTAGACTTTTAGGTTTTTGTAAGACGACCTCACCTTTTGAAAGGGGCGATCTCTTCTATAGGAGGGCGATCTGTGTGTAGAAGTGGCGAGCTCTTGTATGGGAGTGGCGAGCTCTCATATGAGGGTTGCGAGCTCTTACGAGGTAAATGGTTTATAACAACTCGGTATTGAGAGTTGGGCTTTTTGATTAATATGATCTTGGGCCCTGGTGGACATATATGGACTATGGTATGGAGTCTTGACGGACTAAAGGCATGATATGATTATTATCCCATGGTTATTGTGGTAATTTAATTAGAGTTCTAATATCTATGGTAACTTAGAATATATGAGAAATCCTAATTCTAAGTCTGTGGTTATTTATGCTATTGTGGTTTGAATAGGAGACGCGAATCCTAAATTGGGAACACGTCTCTCGTCTATATAAAGATAACACATGCCTCACTTTTATCTCTAAGTTGGTTTTTTCCTACTTTGAGCTATCGTATATCATTATTAAAAAAGAGAGTGACTTAAGTATCGGAGGGCCTATGTCGAGGCTGTCCGGCTTGAGTTTTATTTTGTAGGTTGATTAGGTCGCCAGGAGTCTTCTGAACCAACACAATAATTCGGGCACGAGCTACTACCACGCACTATCCGACAAAATAATTTTATTGGACCTAGCAGACTCCGCTCCTAAGAGGTCATAATAACTATACCAACGACTGGGAAAATAATCGAGCTCAAGCATAACCACACATTTCAAAACAAAGTAGCCACATCGTCTACGAGTTATGCTCCACCACCTGCCAACACAAGCACAAATAGAAAACAAACATAAAAAAGAAAGATAGTAATACACAGAAAACAAACATAAACAGACAAAACTAACATCAAACTAAACGATCATAAAAATAGAGCACAAAAAAGAAAGGCAAAATTGCAAAATAACTCCAGGTACTTAGGGTGTTGACAACTTAATAACACTAAATATACTTGTGGCAAATTTATCCAATAACTTATAAAAACATAGCAATTTAGTCCCAATTTCAACGAAAAAAAGAAAGAAAGAAAACTCGACTGATTCTTTCAATTTTCGGCTATAAATGTTGACTTTGACCAATTTTGACAAATTCAATGCTGACGTGGCACAAAATAAATTAAAAAATAGAAATTTATTTTAAGAATCTAACATTATTTAAAATATAATTTTTTGCAAAAAATGAAAAATATATTATAAAATCTAAGATTTCTTATATATGAAAAAAAAGAGTATTACTAAATTATAAACTAAAACGAAACTTGAAAAAAATAATTTTTTTAAATATTTATAAAATCAAAACAAAATATGAAAAAATACCTATAAAAGAATCTGAAAATATTTTATATTTTAAAATATTTTTTAATATTTATAATAAATTTAGGTATTATAAAATAATTTCCTAGATTTATCTTAAAACTTTCTCTTTCATATGCAAATCAATCTCTTCTATAATTAAAATATTAATTAAATATTTTAATATAATAATTTACATATTAAATAAAAAATTATATTCTTAATAAATATTTCTTCATATTTAGTGTTAATTTTTTTCACACACTTCAAGTAATTTCAAATTTTATAATATATTTACGCAGATTTTTTTGATTTATTTTTAAATAATATTTTTTAATATTTAAAATAGTTTTGGATTTTAAAATATTTTCCTATATTTTGTTTTAAAATTTTATTTTAATAATATTTTTTAGCAATTTAAAAATAATCTGAAATTTTATAATATATATTTCATATTTTTATTAAACTTTATAATTTAAATAGTTTTTTTAAAATTATAAAACAAATTTGTAATTTTGTAATAAATTTCTTAATTTTTTGTTATTATTTTTTGTCATATCAGCGTTGACTTGATCAAAATTGATCTAAGTCAACAATTTTTCACCGAAAATTGAAAGAATCCGACTAGTATTTTTTTTCCGGCAAAATTAATATTAAATTACTATTTTTTTCAAAAATAAGTTATTCGATAAATTTGACATTTGGCCTTCAAACAAAATAAAATATCCTTCTCCTCCATTCACAATCGTCTTCAGGCCAAAATCACCACCTGACGTCAAGGCCCCCGCCACCGACCCATACGACAGCGCCCTTGTCGAGACCTCCTCCAACCACCACCACCAACCATTCAACACCCATATCACCTAAGTAGCGCTACAAGTCAGGTTCACGAGATTCATAGGTTTTGAAGGCTAGCAAATTTATGGTTGAGGGCATTCCAAACGAATCCCTCAAATCTATTCCAGAAGAGAGGAATCGGAAATGGAGGGATGGATGTCCAGCGGCAGAAGCCGCTAGACTTGATTTGGGGGCGAGAGGGAGAGAGCGGCGGAGGAAAAGGAAGGAGGGGGCCTAAAAAAGTGAATTTTTCTAGAGAGAGAAATTGAGAGAAGGTAGAGCTTTTTTCGAAGTTATTTATTTAGTAATCTATCTATCGACAAAATATGGTACCAAAACTATAAATCCAACTATATATAAGGACTAAAAGAGGCATTTTCTTATTTGTATTCACTTTTCAGCTTATGCAAGGAACAAAAGCCGCTGCGTTCCCGCCACCAGTATTCTTGAATGTTGAAATACTAATTTATTTATTTATCTGAAAACAAATCATGACAAAATCCAATTCATAGGAGATAGAGGGCTTAAATTATTTTGCTTATTCTTCACCCATAATAATGCAAAATCCACCGCCCCGCATGTCTCAGGTGGATTTATACGTATCCATTCTGCAAACAAGCCTCAAAACCAAGAACCCTTTTCCCATCAAGCCGATCCACGCCCGTATAATCAAATCCGGACTTCACCTTGGAGTTTTCGTAATGAACAATGTCGTGAATGCATATGCCAAAACCGGATTTATTTTGGATGCCCGCCAAGTGTTCGATACAATGCCTGTCAAGAATGTATCCTCTTACAACACGCTCCTATCCGCTTACGCAAGACAGGGCATGATACAAGAAGCGCTTTGCATCTTCAACAAAGCCCCCGAACCAGATTCTGTATCTTGGACCGCGTTGATAGTGGGTTATAACCGAATGGGTTGTTTCGAAGTCGCGTTCCGATTATTTCTGGAGATGATCAAGTCTAGAGCTGTGCCTACTGAATACACACTCACTAATGTTCTCGCCTCCTGTGCGGCGATCGAGGCGTTAGATATAGGTAAAAAAGTTCACTCTTTTGTTGTGAAACTCGGCCTCTCCGGTTACATATCCGTAGCGAACTCTTTACTGAATATGTACGCAAAGCTAGGCGATCACAAGACAGCATTGACTGTGTTTGACAAGATTAAGTTGAAAAATGTTTCTACTACGAACGCGATTATATCACTTCATGTGCAAGCAGGTCGGGTTGAACGAGCATTGGCTGAATTTAAGGCAATGAAAGAACGCGATATTATTTCTTGGAATTCGATGATTGCGGGTTATAATCAGTGCGGTTTCGATGCCGAAGCTTTGAAAATGTTTTCGGATATGCTCGACGAGTCTAAATTAAAACCTGATAGATACACTCTTGCAAGTGCATTATCTGCTTGTGCAAATCTTGAGAAATTAAAAATGGGGAAGCAAATTCATGCTTATATTATTAGAACCGACTTTGATATATCAGGTGCAGTAGGGAACACGTTAATATCTATGTACTCAAAGTGTGGTGGCGTTGAGCTAGCGCGAAAACTTCTGCAGACGTTTGGAACGTCTAAGCTTAATATGATAGCGTTTACAGCTTTATTAGACGGATACATCAAGCTTGGAAATTTAGATCCAGCCCGGGAGATTTTCAACTCGTTGGATGACCGTGATGTGGTGACGTGGACGGCTATGATTGTTGGGTATTCACAGAATGGTTACAATATCGAAGCGATGGAGCTTTTCAGATTGATGGTCGAAAAAGGCCCCGCACCTAACAGCTACACCCTCGCGGCTATGTTGAGCGTCAGTTCAAATTTGGCTTCTTTAAATCACGGCGAACAAATCCATGGGTACGCACTAAAGTTAGGAGAAGTGTTATCTGTTTCTGTGAGCAACGCATTGATTAACATGTACGCAAGGGCCGGTAATATCGACTGYGCRAAAAAATCATTCGTTCTGATAATACGGAGACGAGATCCGATTTCTTGGACTTCAATGATCATCGCTTTAGCACAACACGGATTTGCGGAGGAGGCTTTGCAATTATTTGAGGAKATGCTGTTAGTGGATATTAAGCCGGACCATATAACCTACGTCGGTGTTCTCTCAGCATGTACACACGTGGGATTGGTCGAAGAGGGCCGTAAATATTTTAAAAAAATGAAAGATTTGCATGGAATCGAGCCCACTTCTAGTCACTATGCTTGCATGGTCGACTTGTTTGGACGGGCGGGATTATTAGGCGAGGCACAAGATTTTATAGAGAAAATGACGATCGAGCCGGATGTTATAGCTTGGGGTTCACTTTTAGCTTCTTGTAAAGTTCACAAGAATGTGGAGCTTGCGAGAATCGCAGCAGATAGAATGCTCTCGATCGAGCCCCGCAATAGTGGGGCCTACTCAGCTCTCGCGAATATATATATGGCTAGTGGGAAATGGGACGAGGCTGCTAAAATTAGAAAGTTGATGAAAGATAGAAAGGTGAAGAAAGAACAAGGGATTAGTTGGCTGCAGATAAAGAGCAAAGTTCACGTTTTTGGCGCCGATGATGCGATTCATCCGCAGAGAGATGCGATTATTCGAAATATGGCCAGGATCTGGGACGAGATTAAAAAGATGGGCTTTGTTCCAGACACTGCTTCGGTGTTACACGATCTGGATAAAGAATTGAAAGAGCAGATTCTCAAGCACCACAGTGAGAAGCTCGCTATCGCGTTTGCATTAATGAATACTCCAGGAAATAGTACTATCAGGATCATGAAGAACCTTAGAGTTTGTAATGACTGTCATTCTGCTATCAAGTTTATCTCTAAACTGGTTAATCGAGAAATTATAGTTAGAGACGCCGCACGTTTCCACCATTTCAAGAACGGTTTGTGTTCGTGCCGGGATTATTGGTGAGCATTTGTAGAAATTTACTTCGTTAGACAATTTTTTTATTTTTATTTTTCTTTTTTGGTTGGAAAAGGGTGTATCAGAGACTAGACAAGAACTTTTCATTAAATTATGTTTTTTTTTTCATTTTTATTTTTTCTGGGTAGAACACGGTTGGTGTGTAATTTATAGAAACATATTTGGATGAGAAATGGATGGAAAATGATAGTGCAAAGGACTTCAAAATTGATCGAATGTTGTTATGTATGTGCTTTCATCTCTCACAGAGCAAGTAATTGAAGTGAGGAGACAAATTGATCAGCCTGATAAAGATTCTTGCATTTTCCTTGCATAGCCTCTTTTAATTGTGACATAGTGTTGGATTATTGAGTTTTAAGTACCTAAGCTAATGGCACTTTGTCGTTTTGGTACCCAACATTTACGATTGACCAAATTCAGTTTCCCGAGTTACTGGTTAAAAAAAGAAAAAGAAAAAGGAAAGCGGAAAGCCTCTACAGTTTGACAAAGTTGGGTGCTTTTTCATCCTTTCAAGTTGAAATATGTACCAACTTATCAAATTCGTGAAGTTTGGATACTCATATGGTCAATCGCATCCCATATGTGGTTTACCAAACCGGCAAAGTGCTTACAGGGACAAAATCAATTACACTTTCATTATCCTTTAACAAGGTAATTGGGGAGTTGAAATACTCTAATCTATTTAGTGTTTTATTTTCTATTTTAACAGTATCACTATATGGCATATCCCATGATGATATCATTCTTGGGTGTGTGTGGCATTCACACAGTTCGTCGAAGCACCGAATGATCTTGATTGAGCTGAGTACAGAATTTTGTATCTGAACAAATGCTTTGTAAGGTTTAGGATATCTTGCACTCTTACTTAAAAGATTAATAATATAGATATACACTAAAAGTATCCTTACAATTCCTCGAAAGACAAGCTAGCATACCATATATATACAAACTTCCATTCGTTCACAAAAATGGGAAGAAGGATAAATTTGAATATGAAATTTGTTCTACTACACTGGCACTTAAATAAAATTTTGTACGGTATGCTTGTTCGCGAGAACGTGAATACCAATACGAATTTAAAGTCCGAAGACGTTGCATATAATCCCCCAGAGCTAGTAGGCCTCGTGCTGCTTGGCAAGGGGTAAGAATTCGTGAAATCTACTGCAGGGTTTCTTGCCAAAGATGGTCAGCCTTTTAACATAAAATCCATAAATTTACAGGGATACTTGTAAAAACTACCCCTAAGGTTTATCTTAATTACAATGAATATATATATATATATATATATATATATATATATATATATATATATATATATATATATATATTCGAGACGATTCAAATGGTATAAGATTTGTAATAAATGGCGGCAGTCACGGTCGAATCTGGCAGTAGGAGGAGATATTGGAGAGAGAATTAAAAAATTATTTTTTTTATTTTTTTAAATTAAAAAAATGGGTTGGGCGGTTAATGAGTTGGAGCGGGTCAATTAGTAGATGTGGTTAAAACTGGTCTTATAGTATGAGACCATTCTTGCAAGAGACCTATCCAACATTTAAATGAACATTAGTTATTAATTAATATAAATTACATCATTTATCTCTCATCATCATAATTCTCCTATATTAAAATATCTCTATAAGTCCCAACAAATATAAATATTGTCAAAATAATTTACATCATATTATTCTTTATGACCTAAAGAATAATATCCATACAATTTTTCCCAACGAACTTGTACATTTAAAAGTTCGAATTGAAATTATTGCGAAAAAACAAATACTAAAAAATAGAAATTCACTGAACATCTAGACGCATGTTATTGCACATTTAGAAAAATTTTGATTTATAATTAGAATGACAACGATGTTTGAATTATATGTCATGTTTCTCCAAGCCGATTTCAAACAGTTTTATTGCATATTTAATAGTTTGTTAATGCACATTTATATGGTCTATGATACATAGTTAGTAGTTCAAGTATATAATAATAAGGGAAAATTTCCATATACTATTAAAACATAAAAGACAATTCTCATGTAGTCCAATGACTCTTTTTATTCCCATATAAGCCAGAAACTTCTCATTTAATCAATAAATACATTTAAATTGTCAAAACTAACCCTACACCTTTTAAGAACTCTTATATATTAACCCTACCATTGCCGCTGGGTACCAATCTATGACCCCTCTGTTAGAATAGGATGACCAACAAGCCAACTTGTGGCTGTGGTTTGACCTTTTTCTTATAATACAATCGTTTTTATTCGTAATAATATCCTTTATACATATTGGCATTCCATATCTTTTGTCCCATGCTAGTTGCATAGGTATGGTCCTGATGAAGTTACTTTATTACGGTGGATTGGTCTAGCAGAACCGTGAGATAATCCAGCACGTAATGTAACTCGTCGAACTTGTTCCTAGTCAAAGGGTTACGCCATAATGAGGATACAGGCCTTTCCCGTTAAGACTAGTACTTAGTGTATGTGGACCGCGTCTCATCGGTCACGGTGTCTGGACATCGACATACATAAGTAGGTGCTCATAAGATGAGTTCACTGAACTCCCTCACCTAGAAATCTCTAAGTGGTTCCCACTCATCGAGTAGATGATTTCTATGGTATAGCGTACAACATTAATCCTTAAGACCCAGACCTCATCGTGACTTCACTAGAGGACAGGCTATGTTGTGACCTGTCTCTGTGTCTCCTTGGAGGCCGATCAAAAGGGGCAACGTTCGCATAGTCGGGAATCTAGTGGGAAGTCTGTGCATGGTAGTAGGGGATTCGGACGCATGATAAGTCATGGATGTCCTGTGTGTTCTGATGGTTGATTAATCCTCGGAGTCTCTGGCCAGAGCTGATAGTGGGGTGTTTAGAGAAATGTGTTTCTCTAAGTCACACACGAACGGATTATCTTGAACCTAGAACGTACACACAGTTATTGAACTAGAAAGAGGTCTCGATGAACCAATACCTCTTGTTCAATCGGGACATAGATCGCGAAGGGATCGTACTGTACATATAAGCTATATCACAAGGTTCTTGCAGGCACTTCATTTGTATCTAGGGAATTATGATGCGTAGTTGCTAGGCGCCTCTCATAATTCGTTGGGTTCTGGTTTGACCAGTGATTAAGTAAAATGAGTTTTATTTAATCAGGGACTCTTGCCGGAGACGAGCCAGGTGGTCCGACGTACCCGCCAGTCGGAACCGAGTCGCTGCCGTTTTTTGTCCGCGCCGGAGTTGGCCGCGTCGCATCTCCCCATTGTGGACATCGTCCTTCGTCGCCGTTGCCGAGAGGATCAAGCAGTTTCCGACAGCGGCGCTGTCAAGCCGGACGTCCCTGTCGTCTCTACCCGCTGCTCCTCCGACGTGAGGAGCGCCGCCGTCGCTCCCGACAGCCACCAAGCCGGTCCACCCGCTGCCCCTCCGCCGCGACAGCACCGTCGCTGATTCAGGCCGAGGACTGACTGCCGAAAGGAGCTGTGCAGTTCCGACTGACAAGCCAAGCGTACCTGGTTCGCGTCGGAGTTCTCCGGTCACCTCACTGCGTCTCCGAGCAGTGCATGCTGCCAGTCGCCGGAGTCCGTTCCGGACAGCCTGCTCCTCCGCCGTCAACCTCCTGCCGTGGCCCTCCGTAGTGCCGACAGGTATCTTGGTTGTTTGTGATATATATATAATGTATATATACATATTAATATATATGAATGCTGTGCTGTTTGATATATTTGATATGCAGTTTACATATATATATATATATGATATGTACATGTATGTTTAAATATATAAATATGCAATGTGTATGAAGGATATATACGTGTGTGCGGACAGTGTGGTAATATATATATATGTGTTGATGTGCAGAGTGTGATGTGTTGATATATTTATAAAAGCTGGTTCTTTTTGAATATGGTTAACATATATGTGTGCTGCAGCATGTGATATGTGTAGTGTGTTGGACATTTATGTGTGTACATGCATGTTTGTATAAGTATGATTAATATGTATAACACATATAATTGTTAATGCATGCATGCTTATGTATAAATATGTATATATTGTTAATTAATGCATGCTGTGAACATATATTATTATATATATATATATATTTATGAAATGTATATATAATATATAATATGAAATATATGATTAATATAATAATATATATATAATTGTTATATATAATGTTAATATATTAATACATATAAATATATATAATTGTTATATATATATGTTTAATAGAAATTATCATGCTCGTTCGATTTTACGAAAATCGAATTGTTTCTTTTATTAAAAACAATTAAAACATTGTTTCAATTAATTGATTATAAAATTGGACCGTCGTCAATTGAATTCGATTCAATTAATTTAATTTTTAAAAATTTTTGTTTTCCGCTGCGCGACGGTACCACCGATTCCCAATACCCTCAACCTAATCTCTGCCCCCGGCCACAAGATCCTCCAACGACCCTTTTAGATCACAAGACTGTGAGGTATTTTCTTTGTCCAATTTGCTTACTTCCCTTTTTTCTCTAGAAAAGGGTTTTTTCATGAAGATGGACACTTTGATTTTTTCGCCAGTTTCCTGTGTCATTTTTTTCTTTTCTTTTCAAATCCCACTCTTGCAAATAAATAAATAAATAAATAAAATCTCCAGTTTTATGTGATTTTTCTCCACGTTGTTGTGTGCTAAAGTTATTAGTTGCTGTTTTGTATTTGCTTTTTTCGTTTTTTCTTTTGTGTTTTTTAATGTAACTTTTTTTTTCTTCAATAATTTTTTAGGGATTTTTGTTTAATGTTCAGCATCAGGATGAAGGTGGTTTTATTTTTGGAATGCGGGCGTCGTGACATCGTCGGCTTGTGTAAATAGAATTTGTCGTTGTGCTCGTCGATGTCGTTTTGCTTGAAATTGTCATTTCGAAATTACAAACTACTCTATTGAAAAATTGCATGTTGAATAAGTAGTTTGGAAAGGTAGTTTGCAATATGTTGGTGAGGTAGTTTAGATAAGTAGTTTTGTATAAGTAGTTTGGATAATTACAAACTTCTCTGCCGTTTTATAATTACAGACTGTTAAGTAGTTTGGAATTCTGTGTTATGTATTCTGGATTTGAATTAGTAGTTTGGAATATGTAGTTTAGATTTGAAAATGAATTCTATGTAGTTTGGGTTAGGTAGACCATTAATGTTGAAGTTGGAGTTGATGAAAGTGTATCTTATGAAATTTCTTAATGTAGTATAAAACTTCTCAATGTAGTATGATTATTTTCTATGTAATTTGGAACTTGACCGATCAATTACATGATATAGTTTTGAATTTTAATCGAGTAGTTCTGAATTTTTCGAGTAGGTTTAAAACTTACACGAATAGTTTTGAATTTACACGAGTTGTTCTGGATTTTTGAAGAATACTTTTGAAATTTACATTAGTAGTTCTGAATTTACATGAGTAATTCTGAAATTTACACGAGTAGTTTTGAATTTACACGAGTATTTCTGAATGTACATAAGTAGTTATGATTTTTACACGAGTAGTTCTAAATTTTCGAAGAACAAAATAAAATATTTATAAAGGGTAATTTAGTACTCTTGTATAATTTTTGGATTAAATGAGAAGTTGAGATTTCAATGGCCTATTTGGGAAAAAATATTTTACTAATGGTTTATATGGGAATTGACCCTTAAAAAATTACAAATATAGCTAACCAATGTGAAAAGAATTCTTAATTTACGTGATTTTCAATCCTCCTAAATATTAGGCTTAATTTAAAAGAAATACCAAAAATAAGATTTTAAAAATACTTCCCACTAATTTAATTTGTATGTAACCCGTACCTAAACTGTAACGGAATTCACTCAAATCTCTGAATTCATGGACGGCTTATTAATTGCTATGAATGGAAAAATTAAACTCGAAAAGGAACACGGAAATATACACCAAACACGAGTCCAGGAAACACGAAGTAAATATTTGGAAAAACTTTACGCAATTTCTATCATCTGCTGAGGCGCTCACCACGAGAGGGAAACGATATGTAAGCATTTGGTTTTTTATATCAACTATTTTTTCATTTTAATTCAAAATTTCTTTTGTTTACTTTATTCAGTGATTCTTTTTTTATGTTTGTTGATGTTTTTCTGTTTCTTGATGTTTTTCTCTTTGTTTCTCCTTTTTTTTTGGGTTTGAGTTTGTTATTTTTTTTCTTCAATTTGTTATTCAAGACTTTATGCTCGACTTGTTGACCATTGTCAGTGGAAACATGAATCGGGACTTGGGTTGCTTTAATCTATCTTCACTCTCAATAAAGAGGCTCAGTGTCATATTTTCATTTTATTCTCCCTACAGTGAAGTTAGAGTGGTTATAAATGCTCCAGCACTTAAGTATCTTAAGGTATTCACATGTTATTACGAGCATATGTCACTGTCGCCGATGACCTCATTAGTTGTAGCAGAATTGAATTTGAACGGTGTGCAAGAACACTTCTATTGTATTCTCTCTATCAGAGAACTTTTTTATTGTTTCCCAAACCTGAAGCGCCTAAAATTATTAGATTGTTGTAAGGTATGGACTCGGGTCTTTCGTCATCTTATTCTTTAGTGCTATTGTTTAAGTCCTTTTTTCTGCTTTAGTCACACCTTTGTTGTTATATACTCTGTCTCTTTGCAATTTCCTGAAGCAGAAGTGGCTGGTCCAATTGTGAAGTTTGATAATTTAACCAAAATCAAATTGGGTGTTGATTGTCATCTTATCATCAGGTTCCTTGCAACTGCTGATAATATTGAAGACCTTATTATTTGTGAGGTTTGTCGACACATTATAAAAGCTTTTAGCTTTTCGCTCACTTTTTATATCAGTAAGGGACTTTTTTTGTTGTTTTTGTTATTATCGAGTTTGTATATATGAAAACATTATTTTTTTTATTAATAGAACATTAACTTATTACATTGTTTAAATTGGTACTTAGTACAGTGTTTATAAGATGTTTAAATTAAAAACACAAAATAAACATAAGTTTGTAAACTATAAATGTAATTGTGAGATAAACGAACATTCGACCTATCTTGATTCAAGAAACATGACATACACAAAAAATAAACAGTAATTGAAATTTCCCATGATGAGTCTGTGATGGATGACTTGTCTGGTAAGTGAGTCAAAACGAGCAAAATACTTGTCGAAAAGTACTACCAGAAACGTGTTCAATCCCGGACTTGTTGCAAGACCCGTTGCACTTCAACCCAGTTATCATGACAAACTCCTCTATCCCAAACCGCATGATTTTATCATTCAAATCAACCCACAGCTCGTTGTTCCTCTTCTAGGCTTCCTCCCTGAATAAATAAATCGTAAACTCGGTGTGTAAACTACATGTTCATATTTGTTGAAACTTCATACTAACATGATAGACAAATCATAAATAAAGTGATTGGTACAACATTCATAATAACAAACTACTGAATGTGCAAAATGGATGTTAATATTGTTCAAACTTCTAATCATAACCAATTAAACCCCAAACTATGAATTTAAAAGTTTGTACACACAACAATAAAACAGCCAGAAAAAATATCCTACCACTTTAGTATACAGGTTATAAACAACTCATATACTCAGTGTGTAAACTACATGCTCACATTGGCTGACTTCATACTGATATGATAGACAAATCCTAAAGAAATTGAAAAGTGACTTGGATATGTAAACAAACCGTACACTCAATATGTAAACTACACGGTAACGTTGCTTCAACTTCATAATGGTATGGTCAAACAAATCATAATCAGTTTATATATATAAGCATAAGGTCACTTGCCAAGAGTAAAATATAAGAACACACCAAAGAATAAGTAGACAAAATGTATAATAAAAATGCAAACTGCATTTAAGCATTATTCTGTCTTGATAGTGATGTTGTAAATAAATCAAAAAATAATACATCAGACATGGGGATAATGCATCAAAATACATATATATCAGATATTTAAAAACATAAACATCCTTTTTAGATATTAAAAAAATACATCATTAACTCCAGCAAGTATCTGTTCCTATAACACTGGGAATATGTTCTAAAGATGTAAAAAATCTATTATCATAACTTTTGATTTATTCGGGAAATGCATATCAAATGTGGACACAACACACAATTTATTTTTCCCAATTAATAAATAAAACAACAACTGGAAAGTAACTATAATCTTAGAATGGTTGAATAATAAATATTAAAATAATGGAATGATAAAACAAATAACAAATAATTATGTTGGCCGCAACTGATTTATTACAGCACAGATGCATAAAACAGCAAAACAATGAATGTCCAGAGAATCATAAGAAATAAGGTGCCATAGGAACAAAAAAATAAATAAATAACATAGATTACAATATTAAATATAACAAAACGAGGCAGTTGAAGCACTTAAAATAACGTATAGATTAATTCATAACCAGAACAGCAAATCAACACCATAGTTACAAAGATTATTCACTCCAAATCATTAACTCAGATTGTGGAGAAATATGTAGTCCCTTGAACAGTTTATCACAACATCATATAACAATTTTTATAATGGTGGTATCTAATTTTGATCAATACATTAAAACATAAAACTAAAAAAAACAAGTCATACCTATGTCTCAATTCGACTCCCACACTAGTACAAAAAACACATTCTAGAACAGACAGTCTAGAACGGATTTTTCGGCTACGTTCCCATTTGCATTCATTATTTACTGTTTCTTACTCATTTATTTATTCATTTCATTCGTTTAAATTCCCAAAAACTTGATGTTGATTATTAACAGATTTTGGTTTTCAGCTAAACTTTGTTTAAGTTGTTAGTAGAAAGAATAGAGAACAAAAATACAAAAAGATCACTCGTCACCGTTCAATTCATTTGAATACTCGCCGGGGCCGGCAACCCAAATTTGTGGTATTATTTTTAATTATATATACCGGTTGTGGGTTTAAAAGTGGTTATAAAATTAAAAACACATATTAAAAAGAATAAATCTTGAAAACCTTATGTTTCTGTTTGTCAGAATTGTGCTTGGGCGCCTTTGTTCCCTTCGCTGGTAGATCGGAATCGCCATCACTTAAAGTAGAAATCTTCCTTGATCTTTTTCGATTGGTTCTAGAATTTGAAGAAGATTTTTTGTTCACGGAAGGTCTGAGATGGGAGTTCAAAATTGGATTTGATTTGGGAAGATGAAAGGATGGAAGGCGTGAGAGGTGGAATACGGATAGTCGAATCCGCCGTGAGAGATGTGAAATAGGGACAGGCGAATCCGGATGATTTCAATTCTGAAATTGGGTATCACCGCATCGCTAATTAAGATTATGTCTGTTATTTTTCATTAATGAATTATTCAATTTACTTTAGATATTCTAAATATAAGTATCTTAATTCGTAACTAGATATATCATATTATTGAGAATATTTCTAACTCACCACGTAAAGAAGACAACTTACTTAGATATTAAAATGGAAAAAAAACAATTAAAGATAGTATATTATGTTATTTATCTAATGATTAATAATATGGGCTTGAGCCCATTAGTAGTATCAGGGTTTACGGTTACTTTTCCTATTTAAGTCTACTAGTAAGGTGTGTATGCACTACTACAAAAACAGCTTTCTAAGGCTGTTAATTAAAGTCGGTTCACTGAAAACCGCCTTAAAAATACTTTTAACGGCGGTTGTGGCTAAAACCGCCGTTAAAAAGGTCATTTTACGGCGGTTTTCACAAAACTGACGTAAAAAACTGGAGGTCAGCTAAGTTTAACGGCGGTTTACAAAAAACCGCCGTAAAATATCGAACATTCTACGGCGGTTTTTTGTAAACCGCCGTTAAATTCAGCTGGCCTCCAGTATTTACGTCGGTTTTGGAAAAATCACCGTAAAATGTTTAAGTTTTTACGGCGGTTCTCAAATAACCGCCGTAGAATGTATATATAAATTAAAAATACGAATAAAAAAAATCCAACGCCACGTCACGGATCTTGTGCTCATTGATCTACTGATCTCCACCGTCCATTCTAAACATATCTCTATTCATCCCCTTCTTTTCCTCTTCATTTTTCCTTGCCCGTTGACTACCTCCGCCACATCTCACCGGCGATGGCGTCACACCCATGCCTGAAAAAGTTGTGGAAAACACTCCGTCCCACCAGTTAAACCCAACTGCAGCCATAAACAAGACTGGCAATTCTCAAAACTCAAGTCACGTCGCTTTATTTTCCCGTTTCTTCGATTTGCTCCTGAAGAACGCCAGAGCTTTTCCGGTCAAATTCAACCCTACCTCAGCGTCCTCTCTTGATGGCGAGCCTATCCTCAACACCGCTGGCAACAATTCTTCCCCCACTCTCACCAATTCGAAAAAATTCAGAAAATGGTCCAAGATCCCTTTTTGCATCCGCAGAACGCCGGCGCTACTCCGGACAAATTCAACCCCATCTCAGCCTCCTCCCGTGAAGGCGAGACATCTCACAACAACTCTGGCATCAATTCATCACCTATTCCCCCCAATTCAAAAAAATCGCAGAAATTGACCCAAGATCCCCTTTTCGTCATTTCCGGCGAAAAACACGACGGCGCTGCTCCGACCAATTTCACCTCAGTCACGACGTCCCCAAGCGACTGATAATAGACCAAATGTTTCGGAAGCCAATTTGAACATGTCAGGTACTAATTCGATTTTTCCCCAACTCTGTAATCGCGATCCCCTTTTGGCACCTTCAGGCTTTGTTTCAATTGAGGCTCTTCAGGAAAATTTGAACGCTCTCTTATCCTCACCTGACTTTTTGGATTTGTTTGGAAAAAACACTGATGCCAATTGTTACCCGATGAACCCAATTTCTGAAACTTCGAAAATTCAGAAATCGTATGCTGCGGCTGCTGCGACCTCGACACCCAAAGTTCACGAGTTAAGGGATTGTGGAATGATTGATTACTCCGACGAATTTTCGGAGATAATTTACACCCGTCCAGATGTGATGCATGGCTCGACGGATTTTACGAATGCTCTTGTCGGGAAATTCTCTCGTGGTAAACCCACTATGGAGGTAATTCGTTCCAATTTCTCATCTAAGGGTTATCCCGGCTGCAAGATTACTGATCTTGATTCCCGTCATGTTTTAATTCAAGTGTTTAATGACGAGCTTTTTGTTAAACTTTGGTTAAAGCGTGAAGTGTCGCTTCTTAATTTTCCGATGCGAATCTTTAAATGGCAGCCGGATTTTGATTTTAATGCTGAATCACCTATTGCTCTGGTCTGAAAGAAAGTGTTATCAGGGTCAGTGCTTGAGATAAAGTATATATCAACTTATTACCTTTATGACTTTGTTGTGTTTCAATTGGAAAATCATTTATTTGATGGAGTATTTTGAATATTAAAATTGTGATATTATTGTTTATGTGATTCATTTACTCTCCCCTTAATTCTATTTATTTTACAATAGCTAATGTGGTTGTTGTCTGAAATCTGAATCTTCATATTTGGAAATAAAACTATTTTTAGCTATAGATTTGGAATGTGTTATTCACATAGATGTGGTTTTATAGATTTTTTCAGATGGTATTTATCCCTTAGTGATTTGCTGAATATTTTATTTTATTCTATTTTACTATCCAACATCCGGTAAAAACAGTTGTGTATGAGGGTTTTATCTGTGAAGTTTAGACTCCAGTCATTCACTTTCTTCCTTTTATTATTTTCTCTTTAGACTCTTAAGTTTTTCTACTGACCATGCCCTTGTTACTACAGTGATTCTACTTTTCTCTTTGTCCTGGTTCTTATATATAGTCATGTAGGGCTTTTTCATTTCTCGATTAATAAAATGTTCCATATGCTTCTTACAGCACATTCAATATATGCTGAAACAAAATATGACGTCATAACGAAGGAAGATGGTACTTTTGTACCTCGAGAAAAAAAGAAGAAGAATGATGACAAAGGTAAGACATTTTTCCCCCTAATTTTTGTTCACTAATTTACTGATTTCTATATTGTTATATACGTGTACAATTTTGACAAAGTTGGTTTATCCTGACCTTTTACTTTCTTGCATGGTTCTGAGTTGGCTTATTGAGGTGAATTARTCAGGCTTGTTTTATTTTTTACTGGTTATGTGTTTTGAGAATTGTATGTTGAAACGTATAGCTATATATCATTTACATCTCATTGTATGCAGGCTTGTTTTATCTTTGACTGGTTATGTTTTTCGAGAATTGTGTGTTGAAATGTATAGCTATCATTTACATCTCATTGTATGCAGGCTTGTTTTATCTTTGACTGGTTATTTTTTTCGAGAATTGTGTGTTGAAATGTATAGCTATCATTTACATCTCATTGTATGCATAACCATGCAACTTAGCATTGATCCCTCTAGACCCACTTAATTGTCTGTAATTTGGCTAATTATACTTTGTGTGCTCGTAATACAGGAAAGAGGAAAAAKGAGCAACACGATGCTAATCACGCTGCTGCGGTCCCTGCGTATGCTGGTGCTTATGGAGCAGACCCACCTGTAAGCATTTGTTCAATGACAACCTTAAATCTTTTTTATTTTTAATTAGGTTTTAATCAGTATTGACTCATGTTGAAATTCATGATTTTTTTGAGTTTATTTAAAAGATCTTATACTCTCTCACATGTTATAAGATGTTTTTAGAACATGTAAGATGTTATATATTAACTTGAAAAGAAGTGTTTGATAAAAATAAAATGATGTAGATTATCAGACATTGGTAATAATTTTATTTTTATTATCGTAAAAAGTACACGATATTTGGAATAATTACTTTTTATTTTTTTGAAAACAACTTATATGTTATAACAATCTTATTTATTTTTGGAGTTTATGAATTATTTGACTAATGTCTGTGTTTGTTCATGAAACATCATAAACCATACTTATTATTATTATTATTATTATTATTATTATTATTATTATTATTATTATTATTATTATTATTATTATTATTATTATTATTTTATGTGGTGCAGTTATCTCAATTACCATTTATGGGCGCTAGAGCTGTTCCCGAGGCACCGGCCCCACCAAATAACATCTTGTTCATTCAGAACCTTCCTCACCAAACAACTTTTATGATGCTGCAAATGCTTTTCAGTCAATGTCCTGGATTTAAGGAAGTTAGGATGATTGAAGCAAAACCCGGAATTGCTTTTGTAGAATACGAAAACGAGATGCAGTCGACCGCTGTGATGCAGGGCCTTCAGGGGATTTAAGATCACTGATGACAAAAACTTGTGTTGAAGTAAAACACGTTGCCATCTTCATTCGGTTAACAAGAGATCTACATTGGCCGTCTACCTTGAGAAGCGTCGCCGTAGGAAGATGCAGAGAGTTCCTTGAGAAGCTTGACGTTCGCGAAGGTTTGCTCGTGAAGTTACGCTCCTATTTTGCCCTTCCAGCTTCAGATATGGCCATAGATGGTGTTGGTTAGTAGAAATGCAATGTTCCTTGGAACTTATTAATGTTTTTGTAGTAAGATATATGATAATAGTTTAAGTTTGATTAGTAAATAGAAACTATTTCTGTTGTCTTTTTTTTTACTTGTTTAGAGATCTTTTGGATGTATGTAGTATTAAGCATTTCAAGAACTGATTGATATTTTTATTAGTCATTTATGTTCATATAATGTGTATAGTGGTTGGAATAGCAATACTAATTAGCTTCATAGTTTTCTTGATTAATATGTATATTTTGGTCTTGATAATATGATATTTTGTGCACCTGCTTTCATTTCTTTTTTTTAATTTTTTTACTACTTTCTAGAAGGTAATTTTTAAGAACCGACGTAAAAAGTACACTAAACTAACAGCGGTTCTAAAAACCGATATAAAAAGTGCACCAATTAATGGCGTTTCTAAAACCGCCGTAAACTTAACATTTTAACGTCGGTTCTAAAAAATCGCCGTTGAAACTGTATATACTACGGCGGTTCGAAAACCGCCGTTATAATATCCTTAAAACCGCCGTAAATTCTCACTTTTTAAGGCGGTTTTGAAAACCGCCGTAAATATTTACGGCGGTGGATACAAAGGCGGTTTTAAAACCGCCGTTAAATTAAAAAAAAAAAAAACCGCCTTAAATTCCTGTTTCTGTAGTAGTGATGTATTGCATGTGTTCTATATGACTTTTATTAATTTAATTATAATATAAATTATTTGAAAATAATATTGAATACTTTTATAAATATGTATTCCAAATGTGATTCATACTATAAAATATATTTCGATCTTAAATAAAATTAAACATTGTACAGATTAGATCTCATTACATGAAACATAACTAACTCATTTTGAACCTATAATTACATGCCAATAATTTAAATGAGATATTATATAGCTAAAATTATTAATTATCAAAAACACCGAAGATCGTTGATATAAGCAAAAAAAAGAAAAAAAGAAAAGAAAGAACAAAGAAAAAAAGAGTTCTTCCATGAATTCATAATGTGCCAACCCCGCTTTATTATATTTTAGTGAATAATACTAAATTTAAACTGAATTATTTGTTCCCAAGTATGATTAGTTTATATAGACGTATGATTGGTTATAACGGGGTCTGTTCATTTCTCATTCAAAATGGTATTTTCATTCGCTTAGTTCCATTAATCTCACTTGCATATTTTCCGTAGAACACACTAACCATTTCAAATACCAAAATTAAACTCATTTAATCTTACATCACAAATATTCGGGTAAGAACAAATGGTATAACCAACCATATCGTCTTGTAATAATCATTATAGTTACAAGCATTTGCATGAACATCATACATGTGCATATATTTAAGTATAGACAATAGCTTGTCACGCACGTATAACAAAATAAATACATAATAAAGTATAGGGGCAATTCCCGTATAGTTCAAAAGGAAAATATTCTTTTCTAAACAATCCATTGAAAATATTAATTTTTTATTTACTCTTTAATTTCTTATTTAGTCAAACTTAATACATAAGTGTACAAGTTTACCCTTACTATCAAATTTTATTTTATTTTTTAATCTTCTTTTCTTTTTTTCCAGTTTTTTCAAATAAAATTCATATCAATTTTATACTACCTTATTTATATTAATTTTATACTACACATAGTCGAATTCCATACTACCCATGTTTTCAAATATAATTCATATTAATTTTGTACTACCCATGGTCGAATTGCATACTACCCATGTAGAAATTATACTAATTCATGTTAAATTCATACTGTCCATATTCATTTTATACTAACCGTTGTGTCACTGCCACTAGCCGCCGTCGGAATTTGGTCAAATTTCAAATCATAAAGATCATACTACTTGGTAAAATTTCATACTAATTTGTGTCCGTTGAATTTCATACTAATCATGTTAAATTACATACTAATCCAATTAAATTCCATACTACATCGTGAAATTCATACTATCTACTTCGTCCAATACCATACTGATTTGTTAAATTTTATACTTATTTATTAAATTTCTTAGTAATTCTTATAAATTACATACTAATCATATTAAATTTCACACTAATTCTATTGAATTTCGTACTACGCCTATCAAATTACATACGAAAGGTTGGTGTGGGTCGGCATGTGAGGTGAGAACATAAAATAATCAAAAAGGAATCAAAGATTATAAAAGGAAAGATCTACAAAATATGGAGAGAAAAAAACCCAACAAAACAAATAAAAAAAATCATCTGGCTAAAAAAGAGCAATGAAAGCTAGAAAAATGAGAACTCCAAAAGTTTGTAGACAAACCTAAACAGAACTGTAGTGAGCAGTGTGCATGTAATGTCTAAATAGAAGTAACATATATTCGTCTAAGTTGTTTGGATATCAAAATTGAGGAGTGTTACCAGTGGGAAATGTTTTCATAGTTTTAGTGGTGCTGAATATATCATCGGGTTCATGGCTCGGTATTATCGGAAGTCGATTCAATTGAAGTATTCAATGTGTTTCAAACTTGGAAAATAAAAGAAAAATAAAATAAAGCAATTAGAATATCTAACTATCCTAAGAAATGAAAGAGCAAGTGGGTAGAATGCCTCATCGGATGCCTTAATATGAAAATGCAAGCAATTAATGAAAATAAACAAGAAAATGCAATGTTTCACCAAGTACAAGCATGCAAGCACAAGGTACAACTATGCATAAAATCATAAATAAAGCAAATTAATAAAAATTGAAAGCATGGATGTAAAGAGAAATGGAAATTATCAAGAAAGTTT
Organism: Phtheirospermum japonicum; assembly: GCA_014905375.1. Classification (NCBI taxonomy): domain Eukaryota; kingdom Viridiplantae; phylum Streptophyta; class Magnoliopsida; order Lamiales; family Orobanchaceae; genus Phtheirospermum; species Phtheirospermum japonicum. Next base: position 137,389 of record BMAC01000262.1, on the reverse strand, counting down.
GAAACTTTAAGGAAAATAACAAGAAACAAAGCCTAGATCTAGGATTAAGCATGGAACAAAGCATAAAAATAAACTTACAAATAAAGCATAGCAAAAACTCAAAATCAAGACGATCAAGAGCCGATCTATGATCTAGATGTGTCACTCATCTAGATTCCATAGCCAATTCATGAGTTTCATCATGAATTTAAGGTGCTAAGACAAAAGGCATAAAATGAAGAACAAAACATGGAAATGAAGAACAAGCATGAAATTAAAGCATAAAACATGAAATTGAAAGGAAACTTACTTGAATTATGAAATGAAACAAAGCTTAAATGTAATTGCATCAAAGTGACAATCCAAAGGAGTATTTGGTTCTTCTTAGGCTTACAAACCCAAGGCCAAGCATGAAAGTAAATCTAAATCTAGAAAAGAAATTACATCAAGGCTTGAAATTGAATCTAAAACCTAAGAGAGAAGATTATCCAAGAGATTTGAGAGTAATTTGATCCCAAACCCTAGCTTGGGTTGGGAGAGGAATGATATCTTCAAAGGTGCAAGGTGTAGGCTTTATATAGTTGTTTGTAGGGGCAAAAACGTCCAAAAATGCTCAAAACTCCCGAAGCCTCAGCAGTCTCGAACAACCACTCTCTGCCAGGCAGTCGAACGACATAAATTCAGTCGATCGACTGGCAAATATACGGAATTAACCAATGATGTCTGCATATTAAATGTATCCCTTCCTCTTGGATATCATTTGGTGTTTGATTTGCATCATTTGAAATTTTCTTCCGAGAGTTATGGGCTCCGCACCAAAACCTGCCACAAGCGAGGCGACGACGAACTGTCTCCACTTAAAGCTGATTTATACCATTCTTAGACTCAAAATTTGGAACTGTTGTAAACACAAACGTTTTAGACAGTTCTCTTAGCTTTCCAATGGTATAAAGTGGAGGCAAATGTTACAAGTGGTTCTGGAGTTATGCTTGCATTACAACAAATGAGACATCCACCGAACAAATATAAATCCCTTTTAGCCACCTACAAAACAAGAATTCAAACTTAAAAACCCAAAAAATAGAACAAACACCTCACAATTAGTACACTTAAAGCCAAAAAGATAATAAACAAGAAAAATACCTAAAACCTAATGAAAAAAGACTCTAAACTACTAGAAACGACGTTAAACTCTAACTAAAGACACAAGGAAAAACACAACAATTATATGAAAAACAGGTAACACAATAGATTTTTGGCTGGACTACATGAATAGCAGCCCAATTACATTTATTTGTATTGACCCATGTGAGATTTGGATCTTCATTCAACTAACCCTAATCTCAATCACTTAGCCATAATTCGATCTAAACTCACGCCAGAAACAAACTGAGACACCAAAAAAATCACATAGCCTCCATCTTCGTTTGAAGCCCTCAACCGTCGACGGAGACTTCAGAGACGCATATTCCTCGGACCAAAACCCAAACCCAAAACACCCGTGGACTATACCACCTCACCTTCAGATTTAAATCATCACTCTTGTCAAACTTTTCGAGCGTTTTGTAGGCTCGCGTGCCTCCCAGTGATTTTGTCGGGGTGTGGGAGTCGATAGAGAGAGATAGAGGCGAAAAGTTGAGTGATTTCTGATTTCAGTTATTGAAGATTCTTGAATTGAAGATTCTAGATCTGTTTTTGTTGTATTATTGAGACTTGATGAACTGTTATTGATTTTGGAATTGAATGAAATTTTGGATTCATACATGTTGTTGATGAATTGAAGTCGATGAGAGAATGCAGGGTTGTGAATTTGCAGAAATGTATTTTAGTGATTGATCGATGGATGGAGTTAGAGACTAAGGTACAAATATATAGGGAAAAATGGAATATAAAAAAGATTATAGTTGCAGGGTAGTCTAGACATTTTAAGTTATGGTGTTGATTTAATGGGATATATTCTACTTAATTGGGAAGAAATGTAAGTAAGTGATTATTTGGGAATTAACATTGATCTAAATGTATTATATGGTAATTATCCCTAAAATGTATTTGAAAAAACAAAATTTAAAAACTAAAAATTGAATTGTTCATACAATAAATAAAATGTTCACTTGAGGTTTTGAAAAATTTCATTGTAAACAACATTTGCTGTCTTATTAACAATGTTACTATCGTCGTCGCAACATAAGAGTTTTAATCCTTACGATTCTTCACCCGAGAGATGGTGACATAGAGCTGGTCATGGTTAAAGATAGGTCTAGGTAAGTAAAAACTAACATTGTATAGAGTACCTTGATTCTTGTTTATAGTCATTGCAAAATAAAAAATAAGTGAAAATTCTCTCCTCTAAAATTTAAACGGGACCCTGCTATCCGATGGACTCAATGCCAAACGTCGAATATAGACCTTCATTCCAATATTAGTTCCTGAAAGAATCTTTGCATCAATAATGCGTTCTCCAGGTTGGGTAAAGACCAACCTTATACCATTGCATAATCCCAAAGCTTGATTCATGTTTCGAATCAACATAACTGAAACTCCAATCTTCAATTTCAAAACGTGATTAGGAATCCCAGAGCAATTTATTGTGTTCAGAAAGTCGATCGAGTACACTTGATGTTGTGCTTCTCCATTCACATATGTCTTGCAAATGGTGTCAGAACTAAGATATACTATTTCATCAACTGGAAGAATAGACATCACGTACTCAATAACTGTTTCAATAATTTATAAAATAAATTATTTTAGAAAGGTAGTACTTTAACACAAACCATCACATGGTGATAACTTAGCTTGCGAAACCCGCGATTGCGCGGACATATAAGAAACTCATAAATAAAATATCAAAAAAGAATAAACTAACTTGAAAAAGTGAATATCAAAATTTACGTAAAGACTTGAAAAAATGAATATAAGAAGTTAAATAAATGAAGTATAGATTACTATTCAAACATATATTATCAAAATTAATTTCTTACACTTAATATCTTGAATAAAAGCAAAGTAAATGCACATCAAAATAGATTTATAAATATCTCTTGTATGCCTAATTTCTCAACTCAACATGAGAAATTGGTTTGATAATAAATTTATTAAAAAAAACTAGATTATAAAAATAATCCTTTTAAGTTTATAAATATATTATTAAAATCACCATACAACTCAAAAGATAATAACTTCATAATCACTTTCAAAAAATTTGCTATCAATTAATATAAATTATTATATTTTTCTTTATGTGGATTAGACATTATTATCTTTTAATATCTCATAAAAATCTGTTTAAATCATAAGGTTTCTATGAATATCTAGATATCAATCAAGATATTCAAACTATATCATTCCATCAGTCAAAGAAATAAAATAATAATATAGAGTATATTGCAGCTAATTGAAATAAATCTTCAAATATTGAGAGATGATAATTATATTTAATTAAAAAGTCAAACATAAAGAATTTAGGATAATTACCCGTAATTAGACTTACTTGAAAACTTGTATTTTTCTTAATAAAAGATTCATTCCAACAATATCTCACCACATAATAATACCCACTTTTTACTTTGGATTCCTATCATATATTTTGGAGCTCCTTCTTTGTCACCGTTGAAATCAGTCATAAGAAATTCTCATATTGCTCAATTAGAACACAAAGTTCGTACCTTTCTCCACAAATAGTATTGTTAACTATAATTAGATAAGCCAAACATGTTTAAGAAGACGTGATTTATATTGTAGATCGTAAAAAATTAGGTTAAAAAATATAGTAAATATTACGCAATAATATACCAAATATCAAATCACAATAAAAGAACCACTGCATATTAGGTTGCATTTCGTAAGGTTGAGTTGTTCCTTAAAATTAGAATTGACTTTAATGATGATATTAGAATCAGATAATTTGGTAATAATATTATAATTTAATAATCTAACTAATTATGCCGAGAGTCATTCATATTCTAATCAATTATTTGTGAAAATGTGTAAATGATAATTTAAGTAAATAAATAAGTCCACAATTTATGCTTCATGAGCTAGAAACTTAAGCTTTCTATTCAGTATTCATGAAGTAAATAAATAAGTCCACAATTT
>BMAC01000262.1:108094-129213 GCA_014905375.1 Phtheirospermum japonicum | reverse complement strand
CCCTCCAATAACAACCTCCTCATCCCGGCTCTCACCATATCTCCAAGACTCGAATTCAAAGCGCTAACTCCCTCAAACACTCCCGGTATCCAATCAATAGCACTTTTAAGAACATCAACCCCTTTAACCATCCTCTCCCCCTTTTCTTCTCGGTTGGAGTTTGCAAGGATAATAACCGACTTTCTCTCCTCATCCTCCTCAAGATAATCGTCAATTTTTTCGAGCTCATCATCAATAACCCCCACCTCCCCCTCTAAAAAGTCGTCGTTGCCCCCAACGACACATCGAGAATCATCTCCACACAAAGAGGGGTCAAATAGAGGCACAACGGGCTCATCAAGAAGAACAAGGGGCTCATCCTCACAACATCCCTCTACATCGACAACCGGGCTAACCTCCTCCTCATTGCTCCTCTCCAAACAAATTCTTTCGACCGTGGCCTTGACGAATTCCATATACACCCACTCTTCACAAGATTTCTTTGAAGTAAAAGGTAAGGGGTCAAGAGGGGTAAAAATACTTGGAATCGAAAACAATTCCTCCTCCGATGGCGAGATGACCGTATCCTCAACCACCCCACACTTATCGAAGAACGCGACCGGAAACGTATGTGAAGGCGGACTTGAGAATTGTCATGGAGTAGGAGCAATCATCGGGGTAGCCGGAAGAAACGGATCCTCGGGAGGAGTAACAAGAAGATCGTGAGTCAGCGGTGGAGCAAAAGATGGAGTAGTACAATTGGGTCCCACACAAGGAGGAATTGGGCTTGGGCTAGACATTTGAGTGATTTGAGCCTTTAATGTTGCTATTTTCATCTTGAACTCAAGCTCCCTCGAGGATAAATCCATGTTCACATCATAATCATGAGAATACGTCGGAGGAGGACTTTTTCGCTCGGGAGGGCCACTTGGGACAATGTAGCTCCCACCTCCAAATAACTCATAGGGATCGGGAGTCGGCGGTGGAGTAAAAGAAGGCGTAGTACAAGCGAGTCCCGCTTGGTGTCCACGACCTCCATACATATCAACGGAAATGAACGAGGACATGAAAGGGCAATAGTCTTTAATATGAGCACTCGTTCCACACCATCCACATCCCAAAAAAGGTTGGTTAAGATCCCTCATAGTACGGATGGGGGGACTTATCTCATAGGAGCTCGGACCGCCAAATGACTCATAATCCACATAGTAAGGATTTGAAGCACCATACCCTCCGGAAGAACCATTCATACCCACGACGCCACCTAACCCAACATGGTTTGCACCATGACCTCCCATGTTGGGTTTCCCATAACCATGACCACCATTGGCAACGTGGTTTGCACCATGCCCTCCCACGTTTCCATACCCATTATACAACGTCTCATTCCCAACATGGTTTACACCATGCCCTCCCATGTTGGGAATGTATCCAACATAGTTAAAAGGACCTTGCATACTTAAAGAAAAAGCGTCAAATACAAAAGAAAGCTAAAAATATAATAAAACGACAATTAAATCGAAAGCCTTAACCAAGCCGTGTCACAACGGCGTAATTTTGTTTTCATAGTTTTAGTGGTGATGAATATATCATCGGGTTCATGGCTCGGTATTATCGGAAATCGATTCAATTGAAGTATTCAATGTGTTTCAAGCTTGGAAAATAAAAGAAAAATAAAAAAAAGCAATTAAAATATCTAACTATCCTAAGAAATGAAAGAGCAAGTGGGTAGAATTCCTCATCGGATGCCTTAATACGAAAATGCAAGCAATTAATGAAAATAAGCAAGAAAATGCAATGTTTCACCAAGTACAAGCATGCAAGCACAAGGTACAACTATGCATAAAATCATAAATAAAGCAAATTAACAAAAATTGAAAGCATGGATGTAAAGAGCAATGGAAATTATCAAGAAAGTTTGAAACTTTAAGGAAAATAACAAGAAACAAAGCCTAGATCTAGGATTAACCATGGAACAAAGCATAAAAATAAACTTACAAATAAAGCATAGCAAAAACTCAAAATCAAGACGATCCAAGAGCCGATCTATGATCTAGATGTGTCACTCATCTAGATTCCATAGCCAATTCACAAGTTTCATCATGAATTYAAGGTGYTAAGACAAAAGGCATAAAATGAAGAACAAAACATGGAAATGAAGAACAAGCATGAAATTAAAGCATAAAACATGAAATTGAAAGGAAACTTACTTGAGTTATGAAATGAAACAAAGCTTGAATGTAATTGCATCAAAGTAACAATCCAAAGGAGTATTTGGATTCTTCTTAGGCTTACAAACCCAAGGCCAAGCATGAAAGTAAATCTAAATCTAGAAAAGAAATTACATCAAGGCTTGAAATTGAATCTAAAACCTAAGAGAGAAGATTATCCAAGAGATTTGAGAGTAATTTGATCCCAAACCCTAGCTTGGGTTGGGAGAGGAATGATATCTTCAAAGGTGCAAGGTGTAGGCTTTATATAGTTGTTTGTAGGGGCAAAAACGTCCAAAAATGCTCAAAACTCCCGAAGCCTCAGCAGTCTCGAACAACCACTCTCTGCCAGGCAGTCGAACGACATAAATTCAGTCGATCGACTGGCAAATATACGGAATTAACCAATGATGTCTGCATATTAAATGTATCCCTTCCTCTTGGATATCATTTGGTGTTTGATTTGCATCATTTGAAATTTTCTTCCGAGAGTTATGGGCTCCGCACCAAAACCTGCCACAAGCGAGGCGACGACGAACTGTCTCCACTTAAAGCTGATTTATACCATTCTTAGACTCAAAATTTGGAACTGTTGTAAACACAAACGTTTTAGACAGTTCTCTTAGCTTTCCAATGGTATAAAGTGGAGGCAAATGTTACAAGTGGTTCTGGAGTTATGCTTGCATTACAACAAATGAGACATCCACCGAACAAATATAAATCCCTTTTAGCCACCTACAAAACAAGAATTCAAACTTAAAAACCCAAAAAATAGAACAAACACCTCACAATTAGTACACTTAAAGCCAAAAAGATAATAAACAAGAAAAATACCTAAAACCTAATGAAAAAAGACTCTAAACTACTAGAAACGACGTTAAACTCTAACTAAAGACACAAGGAAAAACACAACAATTATATGAAAAACAGGTAACACAATAGATTTTTGGCTGGACTACATGAATAGCAGCCCAATTACATTTATTTGTATTGACCCATGTGAGATTTGGATCTTCATTCAACTAACCCTAATCTCAATCACTTAGCCATAATTCGATCTAAACTCACGCCAGAAACAAACTGAGACACCAAAAAAATCACATAGCCTCCATCTTCGTTTGAAGCCCTCAACCGTCGACGGAGACTTCAGAGACGCATATTCCTCGGACCAAAACCCAAACCCAAAACACCCGTGGACTATACCACCTCACCTTCAGATTTAAATCATCACTCTTGTCAAACTTTTCGAGCGTTTTGTAGGCTCGCGTGCCTCCCAGTGATTTTGTCGGGGTGTGGGAGTCGATAGAGAGAGATAGAGGCGAAAAGTTGAGTGATTTCTGATTTCAGTTATTGAAGATTCTTGAATTGAAGATTCTAGATCTGTTTTTGTTGTATTATTGAGACTTGATGAACTGTTATTGATTTTGGAATTGAATGAAATTTTGGATTCATACATGTTGTTGATGAATTGAAGTCGATGAGAGAATGCAGGGTTGTGAATTTGCAGAAATGTATTTTAGTGATTGATCGATGGATGGAGTTAGAGACTAAGGTACAAATATATAGGGAAAAATGGAATATAAAAAAGATTATAGTTGCAGGGTAGTCTAGACATTTTAAGTTATGGTGTTGATTTAATGGGATATATTCTACTTAATTGGGAAGAAATGTAAGTAAGTGATTATTTGGGAATTAACATTGATCTAAATGTATTATATGGTAATTATCCCTAAAATGTATTTGAAAAAACAAAATTTAAAAACTAAAAATTGAATTGTTCATACAATAAATAAAATGTTCACTTGAGGTTTTGAAAAATTTCATTGTAAACAACATTTGCTGTCTTATTAACAATGTTACTATCGTCGTCGCAACATAAGAGTTTTAATCCTTACGATTCTTCACCCGAGAGATGGTGACATAGAGCTGGTCATGGTTAAAGATAGGTCTAGGTAAGTAAAAACTAACATTGTATAGAGTACCTTGATTCTTGTTTATAGTCATTGCAAAATAAAAAATAAGTGAAAATTCTCTCCTCTAAAATTTAAACGGGACCCTGCTATCCGATGGACTCAATGCCAAACGTCGAATATAGACCTTCATTCCAATATTAGTTCCTGAAAGAATCTTTGCATCAATAATGCGTTCTCCAGGTTGGGTAAAGACCAACCTTATACCATTGCATAATCCCAAAGCTTGATTCATGTTTCGAATCAACATAACTGAAACTCCAATCTTCAATTTCAAAACGTGATTAGGAATCCCAGAGCAATTTATTGTGTTCAGAAAGTCGATCGAGTACACTTGATGTTGTGCTTCTCCATTCACATATGTCTTGCAAATGGTGTCAGAACTAAGATATACTATTTCATCAACTGGAAGAATAGACATCACGTACTCAATAACTGTTTCAATAATTTATAAAATAAATTATTTTAGAAAGGTAGTACTTTAACACAAACCATCACATGGTGATAACTTAGCTTGCGAAACCCGCGATTGCGCGGACATATAAGAAACTCATAAATAAAATATCAAAAAAGAATAAACTAACTTGAAAAAGTGAATATCAAAATTTACGTAAAGACTTGAAAAAATGAATATAAGAAGTTAAATAAATGAAGTATAGATTACTATTCAAACATATATTATCAAAATTAATTTCTTACACTTAATATCTTGAATAAAAGCAAAGTAAATGCACATCAAAATAGATTTATAAATATCTCTTGTATGCCTAATTTCTCAACTCAACATGAGAAATTGGTTTGATAATAAATTTATTAAAAAAAACTAGATTATAAAAATAATCCTTTTAAGTTTATAAATATATTATTAAAATCACCATACAACTCAAAAGATAATAACTTCATAATCACTTTCAAAAAATTTGCTATCAATTAATATAAATTATTATATTTTTCTTTATGTGGATTAGACATTATTATCTTTTAATATCTCATAAAAATCTGTTTAAATCATAAGGTTTCTATGAATATCTAGATATCAATCAAGATATTCAAACTATATCATTCCATCAGTCAAAGAAATAAAATAATAATATAGAGTATATTGCAGCTAATTGAAATAAATCTTCAAATATTGAGAGATGATAATTATATTTAATTAAAAAGTCAAACATAAAGAATTTAGGATAATTACCCGTAATTAGACTTACTTGAAAACTTGTATTTTTCTTAATAAAAGATTCATTCCAACAATATCTCACCACATAATAATACCCACTTTTTACTTTGGATTCCTATCATATATTTTGGAGCTCCTTCTTTGTCACCGTTGAAATCAGTCATAAGAAATTCTCATATTGCTCAATTAGAACACAAAGTTCGTACCTTTCTCCACAAATAGTATTGTTAACTATAATTAGATAAGCCAAACATGTTTAAGAAGACGTGATTTATATTGTAGATCGTAAAAAATTAGGTTAAAAAATATAGTAAATATTACGCAATAATATACCAAATATCAAATCACAATAAAAGAACCACTGCATATTAGGTTGCATTTCGTAAGGTTGAGTTGTTCCTTAAAATTAGAATTGACTTTAATGATGATATTAGAATCAGATAATTTGGTAATAATATTATAATTTAATAATCTAACTAATTATGCCGAGAGTCATTCATATTCTAATCAATTATTTGTGAAAATGTGTAAATGATAATTTAAGTAAATAAATAAGTCCACAATTTATGCTTCATGAGCTAGAAACTTAAGCTTTCTATTCAGTATTCATGAAGTAAATAAATAAGTCCACAATTTATGCTTCAAGTTATCAAGATTTTACCAAAATGCGTTTTTAGTTCAAGGTTAGTCAAATACAGCTGAAGGGGGGGAAATTAACTCAGATGAAGGGGAAAAATTATAATAATAACAATGCACTTTCAGTGTGCCTTGGAATCGTCCATAAACACATTCTTGCACTGTAAATAAATAAAAACTGAATCTAAAGAAACCGTTAAAAGCACATCACAAATGAAAATGATCTCATTCCTAATCAGTGAATCAACATCAGTGGCAACACTATATCAATATTATCACTCAATCTCAATATTTTGGCAATTAGCAATTTGAACATGCTGTGCCTTCACTCCACTGATATAAAAAACTTGGATCCAAAAACTAAAAACGCAACCGCTAAAAAAGTAGGAAATATAAAATCACTGGCATCAAACTTAGAAACTCACCCTTACATGCCTCGAATTCAAATAGGCCCATCATATTAGTATCGAGCCTGAACCTGCGAGCCGACCACCTTTTAGGCTGAGCCGCTCGCCGTTTCCAATCCGGAGACATAAATCGAGTCCGGTCATCTCGAACTCAAACCGCCGCGAGGGTTCCCCTGCACCGCCATAGAGCTATCTCCACCTTCCGCTTGTTTTGGCAGCCTACAACAACCACGGTAGCGCACCCTCGCGCTGCTCATGATCAGTTCAGGACCGCAAACCGCGAGTCACCACCTGCAGCCAGTCCGAGCCGCTCAACATCGCCTCCATCCGATGGGTGTTTGTGAGTGGTGATGAAGCCAAACAAAAGAAATGGTGGGTAGGGTTTTGGAATTGTTTATTTCAGTATAAGCAAAAATAATTATGGGTTTGGTGAACAAAATCATATATAAGAATCGAACTAATTAGAAAAAATGATAATTTCCCCCAGAAAAATTAGATATTTTTGAGATTATCTAAAAAAGACTTTTGAACAAAACACATAAATCAATAACAGATCTATCCGTGGTTGAATATTCGAAAGAAAAAAAAAAACACATACAAACATAGACCATGGATTTTTAATAAGGAATATGATATTATTTATTTGTATGACGACTAAAGATTTTGTAATAAAATTTATGAACCATACAAACTTTTGTTGTTGGAAGCAAAAAAAAAGAGAGAGAGAGAGAGAGAGAGAGAGAGAGAGAGCGGAAGAAAGAGAGGCTAGAGAGAAATTGACTTCTAACCCTAGAAAATATTAGGGTGAATACAAATAAAAAAAGAGTTGTTATTTATACCTAGTCAAAAATGTCTAAAATAGAAGTATTTTAACCCGAACCACCCAACACTGACACATCAGCATACGGAGCTATCAGACGACGACACATGTCATCCAGAGCAGCCACAATCGACACATAGGATAGGGTGTCAACAGAATTAACAAATAGGGTGGATATATATTTATATGTTTAATTAGGTTGAAAATGAGATCTAATCTCAATTAACTAACTAATCATATAATTAGAAAAAAGATTCTCCCACTAATTATTTGACTTTTTCAAAATAAAGAGTATGAATTGGTCCCTATTATTTTTAATCACTCTTTTATATATTTATATTATATACAAATATATAATATAAATTATTTTTATTTTTCAAATCTTATAGTGGGCTTTTACAATTAGGCCTACTAGAAAACTATATGTATTTGGATTTGAAATCCAACCATTTATTAATTAATTAATTTAATCAATTAATTAATTCCATTAGTTTGAATTAATCAACTCAATTGACTAATTTAATTATATTCCCTTAATTGAGATTTATAATCAAATCAGATTTAATTAGAAAATCAAATTATCTAATTAAATATTTAAATCAACAATTGAATTAATTTTAAAGTCACATTTAATTAATATAAAATTATTCCAATATTGGAGTTATCAGTCTTAAAATGTCAACAACCAAAATTATGTGTGACCCATTTAGGTTCACGTCTAACACTAGCAGTAGGCTTACAATTTTTGTAAGTTTATAAATAATAATTTATTATATTAATTAATTTAATCAATTAATTCTCTTGAGATTAACTCTATAATTTCAATAACCTACAAATCATGGCAACATCTAGCAAGTATCATGATTAACCAGTGTTAAGTGAAATAGCGAGCAAACCTATTTCAAATGCAAGTCCATACATGTATAATCCTTTCAATAACTAGTTTCTCGAGTAAATTTTGGACATGGATTTATAAGTCGAAACCCAATTGATTTAATAACTGTGATTTCATTAAAGTTTAAGTAATTCATTCATGAATCAATATTCATCTTGCCCTGGCCAAGGTCTTTGAATCACGAACTATGGAAATTCAACAAGATATTTCCTTATTTGTAGACAAGCGTCGAATTCTATGTTGGCTACAGTTAAACCTCCATGCACATCAATACAATACCCAAAATACACCTTTATAATTGTCAAGCAATCAAAAGATAAATTTAAGCATTATACACAAGGCTATCATCGTGCCTCAAGTCAAATGAGTAATCATGTACTATTGCAATATGGAAGTTCTTATTCGATAGACAAATCTTCCAGCGAAGAATTTCCATCGGGTCATGTTCAATGAACTTGTTCTCCAACAAGCACCTACATATATACACTCGTGTCACAATGGTGATGTTAATGAATGCAACATTCTCGTCTCACAAGCACGCATCATATGCTCAAGTTTTACCAGGCTATTTAATGTCCTATCTCAAAAAATCAATTGACTTAAAATATGTTTAGGACCAAACCTTAGAGTCATGTTCAATGAGTGCTATCGTATGCACAAACATATCCCATACCTTAAATTGGTTTAAAAACTTTATCATACGTGGAATTATAATAAAAGCGAAAATATAAGATAAAGAAAAATATCTTTATTAATATAATTTCCAATAAAATCATTGCACAATTAAAATAAAATTCAATCTAATTAAAATATCGGGTAATCTACTCCAACATTATTTACATCCGTAGTAACAATATATAATAGTCCAAGCAAAATTTCACATAAATATTCATACTTTTTTAAATTAAACATATATATCCACCACTAAAAAAAAAAAAAGGGAAATCCTGTGTTGAGAATGTGCGTTCAAACCAGTATTAAACCACCCACAGTTTAAAAGGTGAACCATTTAACCGTAAAGGTAGCCTAAAGGCGAAATACCCATTGCAAGTCAACGTCATATAACCATTAAACCACTAACAATTCAAATGGACAAACAAATATTATATCTTTAAATAACCTCAAAATAAATTAGGACTTTAGATTTGTTTCTTAAATTATGTCTAGTATTTTATTTAGTTTCCTATATTGTGTTTATGACTTGATTTACTTGTTAATACGACACTAAATATTCATGTAAGCTATATGCTGATATTTATGGTAAGTGACCTCATTTCTCGGAAGGAGCATTATTTCTAAGAGTTGGGTGAGCTGTTTTATAGAGTAGCCACCTGGAATATGGGAGTGGCAAGCTCTAATATAGGGTAGCGACCTCTTATGGTCTTACCAGCTTGGCGTTGAATGGTAGCTCGGCGCTGCGTGTTGGGCTTTATGATTGTTGGGCCCGAACGGGCTAATATGGATGATATTGATTTGTACATATTTTGTATGTGATTTTCGTGTGTTTTTGCATTATGTGTTGTTTGTTTTTACGGGTTTTACGTTTATCTTTTCCTCATTTTTCTTCCTTTTGATGTTTTTCGTTTCTTATCTCGTTTAATGTCTTTCTCCTTTATTTTATAAGTTAATGTCTAAATTTTCTTAGTTTTCTACTTTCATCCTAAAAAAGAAGAAGACGGGAAAAGCGACGTGCCGAAGTCCTGCAGGCGCACGCAGCCAGCGCTGCATCGACGCCGGGATGCGCCCACGTCGGTCGACGCTGGGTCAACGCAAACTCTATGTTGTGTCGACCCATGCGCGCGCGTTCGACGCAATGCCCAGTCGACGTGCACCAGAGCCTACATCGGTCAACGCACTGCCGATGCAAGGTCGACAGAAACTCTCAATCGCGTTGATCTTGGCTCGCGTCGGTCGACGCACTGCCTAGTCGACGCGACAACCATGGAATGCATCGACGTCGACGCTCGGACAACGTCGGTCGACTCTCCGACAGTTTGAGCAGTTATTTCGGGAGAAACTATATAAACCCATCATTTTCACTTCATTTGGAGGCTGGAACTTGGGTGAAGGTCCGAAAATTACTAAGATCCCTCGGTTCTTGTCCTCTTTCAATAGCATGCAAAATTCGGGTTGAAGAGTTGAAGATTGCAAGTTCAAGTCGTCGTTTCCTCGTTTGTTCTTCGTCTTTATTTTACCTTTCAGTTCTTAAATGTAGTCGCTTAAATTTTAGATGTTAGATAGAATAGTTTGTAGTATGTAGTTTGAACGTCATTACTTTCTTGCTTTTAATTCGTATTTAGTATTCGCTTCTTTATGAACGTTCTCGTTAGATTAGATGTTTGTTTTTAATGTCGATCATGTTCATGTTTTCGTTGAAATTCTGTTTTTAAATATGTTAATGCTTGTTGGGTAAATTTATCGTTCTAGTGCCTAGAATCATTTAGAACCATCTCACGGGATGATTCGACGCTAGACCGACGAGTTGGAATTGACAACCCTGGCTCGTAGGTAAGGTGCTCGATGAAATTTCAGAGTGATCGTGGAGATGATTCTAGCGCACTAGAACCCTCACTTTCTTAATCGTTTAAATGCTTTTGATTTTATTTAATTATCGTAGGTGTTAAGAACTCCCAAACCAAATTGGATCGCGTGTTTAGTTTAGCCTTTTCTTTCGTTTTCTCATTCATAAAACCAAACACCGAAATGACTTCCGATTAGTCTTCCTTGTGATTCGACTCGAGTCGAACTTACCGCCTACAACTGCTCCGTTCTCTTGCGAACGAGCTTTTTATTTTTAAATAAAAAGTATGTGTAAAAATTTAGATTTAGAATTTGGCGCCGTATGATGACCCTTACGCTCCAGCTTTCGATTTTCAAGTTTCTCCATCGTATTATGACCCGTATGCTCCTAGCGGTCGAGAATGGGCCCATCCTTTTGATTATTCCGGACCATGTCCTTCATATTGCTATAATCCGAGCATGGATTCTTATGCACCGTCTTGTGGCTATTATGAACCGGGTTTTGACGATTCTCATGCTCAATTTGCCCCACCCTATTCTTACCAAAGCATTGACTCGTATGCTCCGCCGTTTCTAGATTTTTATTCTTCGAGCTACGATGTTTACAATCCACCCACCTCTAATGCATATACTTCAAGCGACGATCCTCACGCTACAGTTTCTCAAGATATGTCTGTGTCCCTTTTCTCGGAATTGGAATCTTATGTAATCAGGATTTCGGATTGGGTTCAACGGATGGATGAACGCATGGATCGCTTTGAGATTCAATTAGAGCAACTTTTCAAACAGGTGTACGGGCTTGACCAACCTTGTCATGAGGAGATGCCCATCGTTGATGTGGAAGATTCCATCTTTGTTGAGGACAGTTCAAGCTTTGATGATCTTTTGGAAGATGTGTGCAAGGAGGTTGAGTTGACGGGTGAGAAGAAAGAGTTGGAGGAAGGCATTACCGCTTCCGTGCGGTTTGATGATGAAGTTGTGCTAGTTTTTGAGAAGAGTGAGATTATTGGGTCACATTTTGAACCACCTGAAGCTTTGTTGAAACTTAATTTTGAGGTGGTGGACGAGATAGTCAAGAAAGTGTCCGATCACCCCATGCTACAATTGCCCTTTAATATATTCGAGGTGATCGATTACTCGCGGTTACGACCTCCGAAGATAGTTGGAGTTTTCACCCCTCTGATTAATGGGGAATGGTCTTGATTTTAGTAGGTATTTTAGTTTATTTTTCTTATTATTTTTGGTATAAGTTTGGTAGTTTGAGCTTAAATTCGTATATTTGCCAGCTTATTTTACCACTTTTTGATCTAGATCGATGCAATTAGGTGATTTTTTGTTGTTTTTTACCTTATAGCTAAGTAACCGGAAGAGTTCAGCACGTTAGAGATGAATTATGATGATCGATAGTCAAAGATAAAGCGAAGAAGTAGCAAGAATTTGAAGCTTCCAGTTTTCTATAATGGTTATGCCATCTGGAACCGTTATAGCATCGTAGAAGATCAGAGGCGCTGAACTGAATAGTAGCTATTTCTATCTATAACGGTTACTTACTGCAGCCTAGAACCGTTGTCGAAGTGAAGAAGTACAAAAATGAGACTTAGCGATAGCTTTCTATAAGAGTTACCATACAGCTACCTTATCGTTAACGCTACCGTTAAGAAAGGACTGCGAGCATAACGATAGCTCCTTACCGTTAAGTGCAATCGTTAAGTGCCCAGAGAGTCGGTTTCGTGACTTGTTGCCCAAGATTTCCAAATTCTATAAATACTACCCCATAAATCCGAATTTTTAATTTACCTAAGCTATAGTTAGACACTTTAAACTAATTTCTAGGGTTTTTAAGGCCTCTTAGGAATTGAAAACCCCAATGAGTGCCGAGTTGTTCGTAGTTTATTTTCAAATTTCTTAGATTTAGATTTCTAACTTTAGATTAATTTAGATTAGCTTTTAGATAATTTAGATTCAAGTTTTCTACCATCAAGACGCTGCAAATTCATCAATTTAATTAGTAAGTTTTCTTTTCGTTTAATTTAGTTTAATTAATTTTCATGCTTTTAAATTCATGCTTGATAGTTTAATAATTAATCTTCAACAATACAAAACCCCCCATGTATGATGATGAATTGTATGATATTGAGATTGGTGATGATGATGTTGGGATTATTATGTTGAGATTGATGAAATTGATTTGCTAGATCTAATGGGTCTAGAGCCTAGAATCGTCGTGAACCATCAATTGGGATTTTCCCAAGAGATCGTGGAAATGATTCGAAGCTCTAAAACCCTTGATTCATAAAACTTTTCAAAAACCTTGATTTTTATTATTTTTTGTTTAAATTAAATTCTTGATTTTATGTGTTTAGATTAGAATTTTATTTTATTCTCTTATTCGTGAACAACAAATACAAAAGGAACTTCCGAGCCTAGTTTTCCTTGAGAGACGATTCGATTCAACTTACCCACCTACACGCGATCCCGTTCTCTTCCGGGCGAGTTTTTAATTTTTTTGACAAATCTTTATAAGTAGGTACACAAAAGTTTGAATAATAATTTTGGCGCCGTTGCCGGGGAAAACTAAAGGTTGTGATATTTGTGTTTGTTCGTCGTATTCTTATTTGTGTTCTTATTTCATTTCGTTTATCGTTAGTATTTATTTATGATTTTTTGTTTATTTCGTTTTTATTATTTTCCACCGGTGCGTTTAATCTTGTGTGTTGAGTGTTGTGTTTGCAAGGCACGTCTACAACCTAACCCCAAGATTTATCAAACCATTTTCCAAAAATATAAAAAAAAATTAAAAAATAATAATAAAAAAAAAACCGAAAATATTATTTTTAATTTAAAAATATTTACTTTTCGAAATTCAAAAAAAATTTTAAAAATCGAAAATATTAATTTTTCTTTAAAAAATTAAAAAAATGTATTATCCGTACGAGAACCACCGTTCGATTGGCATCGTGAACTTCGACCGGCCATTCCATTGAGCAACGTAATGAAGAACTACTTTCCTGACGAGTACGACCAATTGAATCTCTCAATATTTTACGGACGACGGAACGAAAATGCACTTAAATTCATGCGGAAGTTCGAGTTTATCACCGATAGTTCTCCTCTTCTCGGGCGTACAAGGGAGCAAGTGAGGTTGCGACTCTTCACTTTTGCACTGAAGGAGCAAGCAATGAAATGGTACATAAAGTTAGAGCCCGATTCCTTGCAAACGTGGTATGACGTAATTGACAAGTTCATGAGGAAGTTCTACGTGCCTAATGTAATGTGTGATCGTTGTGGATGCCAAGGACATATGACGCATGAATGTTTGGTAACATTTGATGATGAGCCATAGGAGGAGGTTGTGTCCGTCCAAGATTGGCAGAAAGATCAAGAAGCCGAAACAATTCGCCATCAAGACGAACTTGCTTTATCGACCATCCGAGATAACCATTCTAAGTTTACAAAGACTATGGAGGCACTGTATGGTCAAATCGAGGATTATTTAGCGAAAAGGTCGAACGAGAAAGACGAACTTCCGAGTCAGCCTGAGATGCCGATTCTTGTTGCAATTAATCCCATCTTAGAGGTTGAGAATACGAGCTTGAATGATTGTTTGGGAGAAGTTTGTGAGGAGAAGGTTATCAAAGATCTGGTTGAGATCATTTCCCCTGTGCTAATCGATGATACTCTAGACAAGGACATTGGGGCATTGCCTTTGGAACTTAATGTAGATCTTACGAATTCTAGTTTTCTTAATTTTTATGTAGGTAATAAGATGGAGCCAATTTTGGAGGAGATGCATGCGAAGGAAATAGGGGATACGATGGAGATCGGACCTCTTACGCTTTTTGAAGATTTAATGGATGACGAGGAGGAGGTGTTGCCATTGGAGAACCTAATCGACGATGGAGATTAATGCCCAGTCGAGCTCAATAGGAATGGAGATATCGCGTTGCCAAATGTAGAAAAGGCAGTGGACGAATTCTTAGAAAAGGTAGTGATGATCGAGCCTCATGTCATTCCACCCGAACCATTGTTGAATCTTACTTGTGAAATGGTGGGTAAATTGTTAGAAAAAGCTGAGATTATTGAGCCTCATACTGTGCCACCCTATGCTTTAATTAATGTTTAAATTGAGGTGATGGATGGATTTTTGGAGAAAGATGTGTTTATTGAAACCCTTACCGAGCCACCCAAAGCATTGATAGAGGTTAAGAATAAAATGGTGGTTGAGGCAGTCGAAGAAATTCCCCCTCTCCTTTGCCCTTTTGTAGATTTTAATTATTTTCAAGTTGTTGAGGGGGATATTAAGGAACTGAAGGAGTTCGGAGTGTTCAAGGGATTGTCCGTTTGTTCGACGAATTTCCTAGTCTTTAAGAAGTTCGAGGATCACCCTATGCTGCAATTCTCTTTTGATATGTTCTTGGTGATAAATTACTCACTTTTTTGACCTCCAAAGCAATTTGGTATTTTTATTCTACGATTTGTTGTCCGTGCTTGCCTTGGTGGTTTTAATCGCTCATGCTTACTCTTGGAGAACACTAAGGCGTGGCACGATCGTCATTTGTTTCTGGATCCGAATAGCATCGTCCGTAGAAGGAGTCGAGCTTTCGACGTTAAGCAAGCGCTTCTTGGGAGGCAACCCAAGTGTTTGATTTCTTTTTCTTTAGCTTTTATTTTTAATTTTTATTTCTTTCTTTTAATTTTATTAGTTGTGTCTATGCTTTGGTACGTTTATGCGGTGTTGATGTGCAAGAAATATTGAGAAAGTTGCCAAAACTGGGAACCTAGCGGTTACCTAGCAGTAGCTCCTTAACGTTAGTGGTTACCGTTAGCAGTCCAGGCGAGTACCAATGAGATCAACCGCTAAACCGGATGCTGGGGAAGTAACAGTTAGAGGTTAACGATAGGACCTAGCGATAGCCCTAACCGCTAAGGGTACCGCTAATGTAGCAGAGTTGCGCGTAATCGGGGAAAATCAAGCTGAAAGTTTTGGACGTTGATCAAGTCATTTCCAATCACGGGATTCACAACGAGTGTTGATTGCGCATAACTTTTTGGAGTAGCTCAACATTCTCAGGGACATTTTCTTATTCCCTTTCTCCCTTGCTATTTTTTTCTTATATTCGTTTATGGCAATCAGGGGATTGCCGAGTTTTTAGAGGGGGGATGGTTGAGTTGTTGTGATTTATATTTGAAAAATTGTGCAATTTAAAAAAAATCTTGATTTGTAATAGATAAATTTTAACATGATTGATTGCTATTTCCACACTGAATTGTGTTTGTCTGGCTTGCCTGTCGAAGTTAATTACGTATGATTTGAGGCTTTTGTCTTTTGAGCGTGCATAAGTGCATAAATTTTTCAATATTATTATTTATATATTGTAAAATGGTACTTGGACGCAATTGATTTCGCAGAACCTTAAAAGCAGTGTCAATTCAAAAAAATTTCATGCAAAAAGCCTTTGAGTAGCCTGAGTGATTATCATCATTGCATACGCTTGAATAAGTTTCTGTTTTTGAGATCTCTTTGAAACCGCTGTGTGTAGTTGACTTTGAAAATGACGTTAAGGCACAGAAAAAACTATATGCCAGCCATATCCATATATTTTAGCCACTATAAATTCTGAATGAGCCAATCATAGCCAAATTATCCATGCCTATAGCCCTGAGTGATTTTATTGAGTTGACCCATACTAACCCATTAAAAGCGTGGGGTAGGAGTTCGTCATTTTTTGTTTTATTGGTTATTAGAGTTTTGAAAATTTTATTAGGGGTTTATGAATTTTTGTAATTAAGGACCACCATCCGAGAAAAATAAAAAAAGAAAATAAAAGAGAAAAAAACATACCCCATAAAAAATTATAATAAGGGGGAAATAAAAAAAAGAAGAAAAAGAAGGATGGTGAGTCTAGTTGAATTGTGTTAGTCATTGCCTACGCGCTAATGAAGGCTTATGTTTTATTATTTAATTTCTTATGAAGCCTAATGTTTAAGAGGCAAGAGTTGTGTTTGAAAAAGAAGCACATCATAAGCTTCAATTGTGTTTAAGTGGTTTGAGCTACAAGTCGGTTTTAGAGTATCGAGTTGAGAAATAGCCCAATTTAAAGGCTACGTCATGAGAGTTTAGTAAGTTTTTTTTTTGATTTTGAATGAGGTGAAGCAATTAGCTTCGTTATTAGAATAGGTTGGTGAGTTATTGATCACGTTAGATCGTGAGTTATCCCCACGACTTATATATTCCATACCCGTCCAAAGAACCTTACATTACAACCCGAAAAGACCTTTTCCGATTCTTGTTGATAACGCACTTAATTTGCGATTGAGAAGAGATTGATTTTCCATTCTTATTTATTGTGCATGTATTTGTATGATTTGAGTGTAAACACGTCCCAATAAAAAAATACTTGAGTGCTTTGAGCGTACACCCCTATATATTACCCTTTTGTGAGGATGCATGAATTTGATTTTTGAGCGACAATGTGATAAGGGTGGAGTGTTTGAAGTTGTGTGACATGTATCTATATTTTCGAGATTATGTATGTAGCACGACACGACTCATTGCTTGAGCTAGTTTTCTTTCTTGTTATACTTTGAATCTAACGTCTGTTCGAGGACGATCAAACAAATAAAGCGTGGGGTAGTTGATTAACGGGGAATTGTCTTCATTTTAGTAGGGATTTTAGTTTATTTTTTCTTATTATTTTTGGTATAAGTTTGGTAGTTTGAGCTTAAATTCGTATATTTGTACTTCCAGCTTATTTTACCACTTTTTGATCTAGACTGATGCAATTAGGTGATATTTTATTGTTTTTTACCTTATAGCTAAGTAACTGGAAGAGTTCAGCACGTTAGAGATGAATTATGATGATCGAGAGTCAAAGATCGAGCTTTCAGGCGAAGAAGTAGCAAGAATTTGAAGCTGCAAGTTTTCTATAACGGTTATTCCATCTGGAATCGTTATAGTATCCTTGAAGATCAGAGGCGCTAAACTGAATAGTAGCTACCTCTATCTATAACGGTTACTTACTGCAGCCTAGAACCGTTGTCGAAGTGAAGAAGTACAAAAATGAGACTTAGCGATAATTTTCTATAAGGGTTACCCTACCGCTACCTTATCGTTAACGCTACCGTTATGACAGGACTGCGAGCATAATGATAGCTTAAACGGTAGCTCCTTACCATTAAGTGCAACTGTTAAGTGCCCCAAAAGTCAGTTTCGAGACTTGTTGCCCAAGATTTCCAAATTCTATAAATACTACCCCATAAATCTAAATTTTTAAGTTACCTAAGCTATAGTTAGACACTTTAAACTTATTCCTAGGGTTTTTAAGGCCTCTTAGGGATTGACAACCCCAACGAGTGTCGATTTGTTCGTAGTTTCTCTTCAAATTTATTAGATTTAGATTTCTAGCTTTAGATTAGCTTTTAGATAATTTAGATTCAAGTTTCTTACCATCAAGACGCTGCAAATTCATCAATTTAATTAGTAAGTATTCTTTTCGTTTAATTTAGTTTAATTAATTTTCATGCTTTTAAACTCATGCTTGATAGTTTAATAATTAATCTTCAACAAAACAAAACCCCCCATGTATGATGATGAATTATGTGATATTGAGATTGGTGATGATGATGTTGGGATTATTATGTTGAGATTGATGAAATTGATTGGCTAGATCTAATGGGTCTAGAGCCTAGAATCATCGTGAACCATCAATTGGGATTTTTCCAAGAGATCGTGGAAATGATTCGAAGATCTAGAACCCTTGATTCATAAAACTTTTCAAAAACTTGATTTTTATTATTCTTCGTTTAAATTAAATTCTTGATTTTATGTTTTTAGATTAGAATTTTATTTTATTCTCTTATTCGTGAACAACAAATACAAAAGGAACTTCGGAGCCTAGTTTTCCTATGGAGACGATTCAGTTCAACTTACCAACCTACACGCGATCCCGTTATCTTGCGGGCGAGCTTTTAATTTTTTTTGACAAATCTTTATAAGTAGGTTCACAAAAGCTTGAATCCCCCTCGCATCTCGGGATGTGATTTTTGTGCCCGCCTTGGTGATTATCATTGCCAATTCTTGCTCTTGGAGAATACCAAGGCATGGAACGATCGTCATTTATTCTTAGACCCGGGATGACATCGAACGTAGACGTCGTCAAGCTTTAGACGATAAAAAAGAACTTCTTGGGAGGCAACCCAAGCCTTTTAACTTTGTTTGTTTTTGTATGTTTTTGTTTCTTTTTTCCCCTTCAATCTTGAAGCCCGTTGATCATTTTTGAACGCTTGACTTATCACCACAAGTGCGATTTCAGGGACATTGTATGGTTTAAGTGTGGTGGGGTTTGTCCTAGGTTGGGTTAGTAAATTTTTGTATGCTTGCTTGTGGTTGATTTGAGTCGTGTGTATTTATATTGACTGGAACCTTGACGAAGTGACGTGGTTAGATGCTTTGGTTGGGATATTTAGACTTTCGTTTGAACAATAGTGTGATTGTGGGGAATGAAGTGTAAAGAATCTATAAAGTGTCTTGTCCCATGTTCTATTCTTGTTTCGTTCTAACGAGTCGAATACTCTCTACTAGCCCCATTTTCAGTTAACCTCTATAGGACTTTATGTAATTTTTATTTTTAATTTTTGAAGACGTTAAAAATCCATCTACGAAATTGAGGAATGATATCAGTTGCACTTAACAATGTAAGATTGGAGTCAATGAACTCTCATTTTTTATTTATGTTAATTATGCTCGTTTAGTACCTCATATCTATGGGTACTCATAAAAGAAGGAGAGAAAAAAAAAGGAAAAGAAAAGAAAAAGAATAAAAAAAATTAGTACAAGAAGAGAAATCCTTGTACGAGTTAAGTTCTTATTTTCATTTTTATTCTTAGATTGTATTGTTAAAGAGGTGTATAGATGACTGGGCTAGTTGGGTGACGACTTGGCGGTTTGAGCAGGGATAGACTTTGGTCGAGGCATGGATGGATGACGTACATGGAGGTCAACTCATTATTTTTAGGTGTTCGGAAGCTAGTCTAAATCTCTTATCTCAACTTTATTGTGTCGTCCTTTTAGTTGAGTTTTCAGTCGATTTAATGCATTAACTTCTTGAATCGTTTGGATGCATTAGCAATTAGGTCATTGGGTAATTAGATTTTCCTTGTCTACGTCTAGTTCTGATTTTTCTTGAGGACAAGAAAAAAGCTAAGTGTGGGGGAGTTGACTCGTCTAGTTCCCCGGCAACAGCGCCAAATATTGAATTGAACTTTTTACGCCTACTTTTTATTTAAAAATAAAAAGCTCATCCACAAGAGAACGGAGCAATTATAGGCGGTAAGTTGGACTCGAGTCGAATCACAAGGAAGACTAATCGGAAGTCATTTCGGTGTTTGGTTTTACGAATGAGAAAATGAAAGAAAATACTAAAATAAACACGCGATCCAAATTGGTTTGGGAGTTTCTAACACCTATGACAATTAAATAAAATCAAAATCCTTTAAACGATTTAGAAAGCGAGGGTTCTAGTGCGGTAGAATCATCTCCACGATCGCTCGGGAATTTCATCGAGCATCTTACCTACGAGCCAGGGTTGTCAATCCCGACTCGCCGGTCTAACATCGAATCATCCCGAGAGATGGTTCTAAATGACTCTAGGCACTACAACGATAAATTCTACCCAGCAAGCATTAACATATTCAAAATAAGAATTTCAACGAAAACATGAAAATGATCGACATTAAAAACAAACAACTAATCTAACAAGAACGTTCATAAAGAAGCGAATACTAAATACGAAATAAAAGCAAGAAAGTAACGACGTTCAAACTAGCAATTAAACTACATACTACAAACTATTCTAACTAACACCTAAAATCTAAGAGACTACATTTAAGAACTAAAAGGTAAAACAAAGACGAAGAACAAACGAGGAAACGACGACTTGAACTTGCAATCTTCAACTCTTCAACCCGAATTTTGCATGTTATTGAAAGGGGACAAGAACCGAGATATCTTAGCAATTTTCGGACCTTACCCCAAGTTCCAGCCTCCAAATGAAGTGAAAATGATGGGTTTATATAGTTTCTCCCGAAATAACTGCTCAAACTGCCGGAGAGTCGACCGACGTTGTCCGAGCGTCGACGTCGATACGAGTCAAGCTGCTTGCGTCGACCAGGCGGGGCGTCGACCGACGCGTGCATGGATCGATGGAAAAGAGGGATTGCATCGGTTTGAGGGTCAAATGACGGAGCAAAGGTCGACGCAACAGAGAGCTTGCATCGACCTAGCGTCGACCGACGCGGGCGTCTCCCAGCGTCATAATTCGAACCTTTTGCACCTGCTTTTATTTAAAGTTGTCAATTTTAAAAAGCTAGCCCGCAAGAGTACAAGATCTCTTGTAGGTGGGTAAGTTGACTCGTGTCGATCTCAAAGGAAGACTAGATTCGAAAGTTCATTTTGTGTTCGATTTAACGAATAAGAAAATAAAAATAAAACTAATCTAAACACGCGG
>BMAC01000262.1:85292-105963 GCA_014905375.1 Phtheirospermum japonicum | reverse complement strand
AAAAACAATTCAAACGAGGAAAGGGGTAAGGGAACGTCCCTGAAAAATAGTCGAGCGACTCCAAAAAGCGCTTGTGCAATCATCTTTCATCTCCAAACGCGTGAACGAAAATGTCTTGAACAAAATCTACAACTCGCGGAAGCAGTCATCGTAGGAGGTAGCGTTGTCGTTTCGAAGAGAATTCTGCTCAAACTCGCAAGCCGAGATGGGCTGGGTGTCGCGTCGATAGGGCGTCGGTCGACGCGGGCGGTGGCGGGCATCGACGCTGCGTCGGTGCTGGTGTCGATCGACACAATCCGTGAACCATCGACCATTTTGATTTCTTCGTTCTAATGATTAATCCATCCTTGATAACACTTCTTCCTGTTTCAGAAACATAACCTAAACGTAAAATAGAAAAAAAAATAAACTAAAAAGAAATACAAAGGATAGAAAAAAATAGCTTGGGTTGCCTCCCAAGAAGCGCTTTTTTATCATCGAAAGCTCAACGCCTTCTACGAACGTTGCTATCCCGGATCTAAGAAAAGGTGACGATCTTGCCACGCCTTAGTATTCTCCAAAAGTAAGCATATGCAATGTAATTTTCCAAGGCTCGCATGGTAAGCAATTCGCAGAACTAAAACTCCAATTCGCTTCGGTGGTCGAAAAAGCGAATAATCTATCACCATAAACATATCAACAATCAATTCGGGCACATGGTGATCCACAACCTTTGGATAAACGAGGAAATCCTTCGAACATAAGAATTTATCATCCGCCAATCTATTTTCCTTTACTTTATCATCCACCATCTCCATCTCTAAATTGTTGAAAGCTTTGCGTGGCTCAAAAATAGACTCGGCCTTCGCATCCTTCTTGATTAATTCATCCACCATCTCAAAATTAAAATCCATTAATGGCTCGGGTGGCATAACAAGAGGCTCAATAAATTCCCTCTCCAACACTTCATCAAAATTGACACCGTCCACAACAATGTCATTCAAATCTATTCCCGAAATTACCGCCGACCGTTTTAAAAATTCGTTGTTGCCCTCGACGTCTAAAGCATCCAGTTCAAGAGGAGTAAATTCATCTTCGAAAATCGTCTCATCCCCTACATCATCCTCAATCAAACTTGAATTCGCAGCAACCACCAGAATCTCTATCAGCATGACATGGGGCTCATCCTCCAAAATTGGCATCACGTCGTCTTCTTTCATGCAAAACTCAAGCAAATCCATTACTACATAAACCTCCGGATTCTCCAAGGGCAACATATTCACACCATCACCTAAGACATCATCAACATGCACAAGAGGAACAAATTCATCCAAAATTTCCATAACCTCATCATTACATTCCTCCTCTAAGCAAGTAGTTGGGCTCGATTTCTCTATCTCTATGATGGGCTCCACAACATCTGGAATTGGTACCTCATCCCCTTCTTTTGAAGATTTCTCCAAATAAGACATTATTTGGGCACACGACCTCTCCATATTTGCCATACTTTGTTTCATAGACTCATAACTTTGATTCACAGACTCAAAAGGGTCATCTTTGAGTTCGCCTTGAAAACTCATGGTCTCAGCTTCTTGATCCTTTTGCTGCGCCAAAAATTGATTGTCTTGCTCGTAATCTTCACAACTAGGATAGTATGGAAATTTGTTGTAAGAAGCATAAGACTCGTCATCATAAACATGTGGGGCATACGGAACGTCGTCTTGGCTTGAGTAGCATTGTTGCCATCTAGGAGTGTAAAACTTCAACATGAATTCTTCGTACACGTCCTCCCACGTTGGCAAGGAATTGGGCTCCAACTTTATCAACCATCGCCATGCTTTACCATTTAGTTGCAATAGAAAGTGACGCCTCCTAATTTGCTCTCGTGTAAGGCCGAGGAGAGGAAAAGTCTGGGTGATGTCTTCGTATTCTTGGATTAACTTCACCGGATCCTCGCTCGGATGCCCATGAAATTCTGGTAGTTGCTCATAGTACCAATTATGTATTTCATATTCTTTCATCGAAGGGCTTATTGGAATGGCCGGTCCAGGAACAGGAAAAGCAAATGGATTGTCATACCATTGTTCGACTGCCGATTGATATCCTCGACTTCTCGACATCTTTTTTTTTCTTTTACTATTTTTTTAAAAATTATTTCGGGCGCTGAATCGAGGCTTCAAGAGATGTACCTTGCATACACAACACTCAACGCACACGATTAAACGTACCAAACAAAAAGAAAAACTCAAAATAAAATATTAAATATAAACGAAACAAATAAAAATAGAGATCACGAAGGGCAAACACAAAATTCACGACCTACTTATCTTTCCCCGGCAACGGCGCCAAAATTTTGATTCGAACTTTTTGCACCTACTTTTATTTAAAGTTGTCAATTTTAAAAATCTTGCCCGCAAGAGTACGGGATCACTTGTAGGTGGGTAAGTTGACTCGTGTCGATCTCAAAGGAAGACTAGATTCAGAAGATCATTTTGTGTTTGATTTAACGAATAAGAAAATAAAAATAAAACTAATCTAAACACGCGGACAGGGGGGGGGGGGGGGGGGGGGGGGTTGTTTGATTATTTTAAGAACTAAAGATTAATTAAACTAAGAGCAATAAATTAAATTTAGAAATTATTTAAACTATGAACTAATTAATTAAATCTATAACTATTTAAACTAAGAACTAATTAATTAAAACTAAAGATTATTTTAACTAAAAACTAATTATCTAAGATCTAAGATTAGTTTAACTATGAATTAATTAATTAAAAGGCTTTTAAAACAATTTAAGAAAACTAGGGTTATAGAGGTTTGATTCGTCTCCACGATCGCTTGGGAAGTCCCAATTGATGGTTCACAACGAATCTAGGCTCTAGAACCATAAGATCTAGCTAACAATAATCATCAATATCAACATCACAATCCCAACACAATCATAATCACAATTTGTCATGAAAATAATAATTATTCTAAGAGATTTAACTAAACTAATTGAAAGCATGTGAACTAAATTAAAGATCATAAGAGATAAATACTTACTAATTAAACTATGACGAACAACATCGTTTTAGTGAAGAAAGCTTGAATCTAAATTAATCTAAAGTCTAAGAATTTAAAACTAAGAATTATTAAGAGAAACTAAGAAATTGAAGGGCACTCATTGGGGTTGTCAGCCCCTAAGAGGCCTTAGAAACCCTAGGAATATGATAATGTATGTAAAAAAATAAAATACATAGGGTATTTATAGTTGTGGGAAGTCTTGTGTAGTAAGAAACCTTAAAAATCACGATTCTGGGCAGTTGCGTCAATCGGACGTCGATCGACACGTTTAGGATCGACGCTACAGAGAGTTCGTGGGCAGGTGCATCGATCAGGGCTTCTATAACGGTTATTGCATAAACCGACGTAAAATGGTCGACGCGGGCGGACTGACGCAGGCGCGGTCGGCAAGTGTGCGCAGCGCTCGGCAGGCTTGGTCGGCAGTGCTCGGCAGGGATGGTCGCAGGCTACTATAATGGTTCCAGATAAAAAAAACGTTATAGAAAGTTGGCAGCTTCAAATTCTTCAAATCGCGGCCCATTTTCGCTGAAACTCTACTCGTTTGCCCATCCTCGACTATCTTCAGGCCCAAAAACTTCAAAATGCCTAAAATGAACATAAAATTAATTAATTATGATTAAATTACGATAAAACAAGTTGGAGATTAGAAAATACAAAAATATGCTCAATCTATCCAACTTTCACCGAAAACAATAATAAAAACGAACTACAATACTAAATAAAATCAAGACAAATTCATGTTAATCACGTCGACGCGGCGCTGGCTGCGGGCATCAGCAGCACGTCGTGCATCTCGTCTTCTTCGTATTGATGATTAAACAAGAAATTAAGCAAAATTAGATTATTTCTTATAAAACAAAGTAGAAAAACATTAAACACGATACGAAATGAAAAACATCAAAAGGAAGAAAAATGAGAAAAAGATAAACCTAAAACACCTAAAAGGAAACAAAACACAATGCAAAAACACACGAAAACCACATACAAAAATGTACAAATCAACTCCCCCACACTTAGCTTTTTGCTTGTCCTCAAGAAAAATCAAAACTAGATGTAGACAAGGAAAAGCTAATTACCCGATGACCTAATTAATAATGCATCCAAATGATTCAAGAAGTTAATACATTAAATCGACTGAAAACTCAACTAAAAGGACGACACGATAACGTTGAGATAAGAGGTTTAGACTAGCCTCCAAACACCTAAAATTAATGAATTGACCTCCATGTACGTCCTCCATCTATGCCTCGGCCAAAGTCTATCCCTGCTCAAACCGCCAAGTCGTCACCCGACTAGCTCAGTCATCTATACACCTCTTTAACAATGCAATCTAATAAAAACAAAAATAAGAACTTAACTTGTACAAGGATTTCTCTTCTTGTACTTTTTTTTAATTATTCTTTTTCTTTTTTTTCTTTTTCTTTTTTTTATTAAGAGAAAGATAGATACATCCCTGAAATTATGCTTGTGGTGATGAGTCGAGCGTCCAAGAATGTCCAACGGGTTTCAACATCGAAGGTAGCCTGAAACAAAAAGAACAAAAACACACAAAAATAAACAAAGTTAAAAAGGGCTTGGGTTGCCTCCCAAGAAGTGCTCGTTTAACATCACTAGCTCATCGACATCCATGTTCGACGTCATCCCGGGTCTAAAAATAAATGACAATCGTGCCACGCCTTGGTATTCTATAAAAGCAAGAATTGGCGATGACAATCACCAAGGCAGGCACAAAAAGCACGTCCCAAGATGAAATTGGTGAAAACTCCAACTAGCTTCGGAGGTCGGAACCGTGAGTAATCGATCACCTCGAATATATCAATGGATAATGGTAACACGGGTTGATTATCAACCAAACCATGCTCTTTCGTTTCCTTGATCTCCGCCTGAATGCTCTCAAAGTCATGTAAAGTCAGAATCGGGCTTAAAAGAGGGCAAACGGGCTCCTTCTCAACTATCTCTTCAAACACCTCCATCTCATGTTCGTACAAAGAGTCAGGCGACATGACATGAGGTTCAATAAATTCACTCGGAGGCGACTCTCCCACACAGTCTTGTACAACATCGTCGACTTCCAACTTTTTCGCCTCACCTACCAATTGCACCTCCTTGCACTCCTCGTTTAAAAGATCATCAGAGCTTGAACTTCCCTCAACCAAGATGGAATCATCCATATCAATGATAGGCATCTCCTCATGACAAGGTTGGTCAAGCCCGTATGCCTGTTTGGCAAGTTGTTCTAATTGAATCTGGAAACGATCTATGCGTTCATCCATCCGTTGAATCAAATCCGAAACCTTTGTTAAATAAGATTCGAATTCCGAGAAAAGGGACATGGACAAATCTTGAGAAGTTGTGGCGTAAGGATCACCGCTCGAAGTATATGCATTGGAGGTAGGTGGATTGTAAACGTTGTAGCTCGAAGAATAGAAATCTTAAAACAGTGGAGCATACGAGTCAACACTCGGATAATCACAAGGTGGGGCAAATGAAGCATAAGAATCGTCAAAACCCGGATCATAATACCCATGAGACGGTGCATAAGTATCCATGCTCGGATTATAACAATATGAAGGACATGGGATGGAATAATCAAAAGTATGGGCCTATTCTCGACCGCTCAGAGCATACGGGTCATTGTACGATGGAGGAACTTGATAATCGAAAGGTGGAGCATAAAGGTCATCATCTGGCGAACTAGCTCGATAGTTTGCCATCTTCAGTTGAATTAATATTGAATTTTCAAAGACGTGGCTGCAAAGCACAACACTCAACAAACGAGATTAAACGTACCAGAAAGAACAAAAACAATAAAAATAAAAATCACAAACGAACACTAACACAAACAAACAAATAAGAGCACGAACAAAAATCACTAAAAGCAAACACCAAAAATCATGACCTTTAGCCTTCCCCGGCAACGGCGCCAGATTTTGAATCGAACTTTTTACACCTACTTTTTATTTAAAAATAAAACGCTCGCCCGCAAGAGAACGGAGCAGCTGTAAGCAGTAAGTTGGACTCGAGTCGAATCACAAGGAAGACTAATCGGAAGTTATTTTGGTGTTTGGTTTTACGAACGAGAAATTGAAGAAAATGACTAAACTAAACACTTAATCAAATATGGTTTGAGAGTTCTAACATCTACTGCAATGAGTTAAATAAAATCAAAGCCTTGAAACGATTAAGAAAATCAAGGTTCTAGTGCACTAAAATCATCTCCACGATCACTCGAGAATTTTATCGAGCACCTTACCTACGAGTTAGGGTTGTCAATCCCAACTCGATGATCAAGCGTCGAATCATCCCAAGAGATGGTTCTAAATGACTCTAGGCACTAGAACAATATATTCTAGCCGAAAAACATCAACATTCAAAGGTATCCAAGGCTAAACTATAAAACAATTAAACAAAGTGAAGAAAAACCTATGATCTAGAAAAGCAGCAGCAATCCAACGTGTGTACAGCAACGATGAACGAAGTTGAACAACGAACAAACTTGAAATGACGAAACGATGAACTATTAAACTCGAATTATGCATGTGATCGAAAAGGGGCAAGAACCGAGAGGTCTCTACAATTTTCAAACCTTCCCTCAAGTTCCAGCACTCCAAATGAAGTGAAAATGACGGGTTTATATAGTTTCTGCCGAAATAACTGCTCAAACTGCCAGAGCATCGACCGACGCGTACCGAGCATCAACGTCAATGCGAGTCAGGTTGCTCGCGTCGACTAGGCAGGGCGTCGACTGACGCGTGCATTGATCGACGCAACAGAGGGTTTGCGTCAGCTTGAGCGTCGAATAACGGCGCAAAGGTCGACACAACAGAGATTTTGCGTCGACCTAGCATCGACCGACGCAGGCGTCTCCTGGCATCGACGCGGCGCTGGCTGTGGGAGTCGGCAGCACGTCGTGCGTCTCCTCTTCTTTGTATTGAAGCTGAATCCAGAATTTAAGCAAATTAGATTATTACTTATAAAACAAAGTAGAAAAACATGAAACATGATACGAAACGAAAAACATCAAAAGGAAGAAAAACGAGAAAAAGATAAACCTAAAACACGTAGAAGCAAACAAAACACAATGCAAAAACACACAAAAATCGCATACAAAAATGTACAAATCAGGTATTGTGGGGTCCCTATGAACTATATTGAAAGAATTACAGGCTCAGGTTTATTTTGGTAATTTAGCGAGAGATCTATTATTTACGGGAACTTAGCATATAGGAGAAATTATAATTCTTAGTCGGTTGCGGTATTTATGAAATTATAGTGGGAGAAGGTAACCCTAGCTTGGGGAATACTTCTCTTGTCTATATAAAGAGGATTCAGGCCACACCTCTATTCTAAGTTATTTATCACGTTTGAGCTCTCGAAATATCTCTCGCACTCTCTAACTTAAGCATCGGAGGACCTTCGCCGTGATCGTCCACCGCCTTGGCTGAGGTGTTGTTTTGCAGGATCGATCGGGTCGCTAGAAGGCTATTGGAGATCAATCAGGTAGCTGAGACGTAATTTGAAGTTATCTAGGTCGCTGATCTCATATTTGAGGTTAGTACCCCATATCCTTGGTGACCCAATCTTTTTGGTCGCATTAAGTGGCGCCGTCTGTGGGAAAGAGGGACATCAAGTCCTTGAGCGAAAGGTGTGAGAAAATTTGCAAACACAATATGAAAGAAAGAAACATGCCACCCAGGCTCTTGGATTTTGGTCCTCGATCAAGCAAATCAAAGAAAAAGTATAAAGAAATCGATAAAGGAGAGCAAACGAAAGACGGACTAGCACCTCCCCCAGGAAGGCCAATGATTCAAAATCTGGCTGTCACCCACCACCCTCGCTAGAGAAACTGAAAGAGAGAACTTGAAGGAGAGCAGCAGGAAAAAACTCCAGAAGTCATCGCACAAAAAGTTGTCCACATAGGGATGAAGGAATGGAGAGAGTTGCCTAAAGACAAGCCTTGTCAAGTCAACAAAGGATTCTTGGAAGGGCTTATGGAATTTGTACCTCCGAAAAAACAAGGAGATCTAAACAAGTATCTAGCAGGTGAGATGGGTACGGCAGGGGAGAAAGCTGATAAATCGGATAATGGGAACGCGGAAAAATCAGTAATTGAAAAGCAAAAATGAAGTGGAGGATCTCCATCGTGGAGACCATCTCGCGAGCAGAGGGGGAGCTCGAGCAAGCGTATATATGCAAATTCCTCCAGCTCCACCTTGTCTTTAGAGTCCCGTACTCAGAATTATAAATACAAGAATGGAAAAAAGTTGAGATTAGGGCGAGAATAATATAAACATCGAGGTCGGCGACATAGTAAGCACAATAGTAAAGATGAAACAGAAGACTCGAACACAGATGGTGAGTCTAGGGAAAGATCTCAAAAAATTCGAGGTCGGTATCGTGAAGAGAAAGGAGAGTGTGAGGTCGGGACAGGTACTAAGGCGTTCAGGGATATGAAAGAAGCATTGCTAGCTCCGCAGAGGGAAATGGCGGAAGAAAAACCTGACGAGGAGAAAGGGCATCCTTTTCCGGATGATATATTACAGGTTGTGCTACCTAAGGG
Source organism: Phtheirospermum japonicum (assembly GCA_014905375.1). Taxonomy (NCBI): domain Eukaryota; kingdom Viridiplantae; phylum Streptophyta; class Magnoliopsida; order Lamiales; family Orobanchaceae; genus Phtheirospermum; species Phtheirospermum japonicum. Next base: position 97,358 of record BMAC01000262.1, on the reverse strand, counting down.
GTATAAAACATTGGAATTTCAGTATTATGGGACGACAGATCCAATCTAGAACATGCAAATCTTTGAGAATGAGATGATTCTACATGGATATACAGATGTTGTGGCATGCCAGGCTTTTGTATCTACCTTAAGAGGAATTGCACAAAGTTGGTTTCACCAATTGGCGCGAGGAAGGATTACTAGTTTTCGGGTATTACAGGTGGTCTTTTTGAAATAGTTCTCCAGCGTGAAGCAACACACAAAGACTGCACAGTCTCTTTTTACAATGGTACAACGACCAGATGAAAGCTTGAAGCAGTACATTAACAGATTCACTAATGCCACATTAGAGGTACCCACCGCTACAGATGAAATGAAGGTAGGGGCATTACATCAGGGATTAAGGAGGGAGGATTTACACAAATCTCTAGTTATAAAAGTTGCGCGGACATACGATGTGAATTTGGAGCGATGTAATAAATATATACAGGTGGAGGAAGCTGAAGAAGAGCATTGCCTGCGGTTTGGTATGGAGGTCGCGGAGACCGGAGGCAGTATGTTGAAGAGGTTAGAGACCAGAAGGGAACCTAGACGAGTAGTGCGCGGGCTCTTAACTGGTAATACAAGTGGAAGAGTAACACCTAAATTAGATATAAGGGATTGGAGGGATGGAGATTTCACACCTTGCCCTATCCCCGGGTTAAGGTGTATATTATCATGGAGCGATTAATACCTAATGACATAAAATTGCCAGAATATCATGTGCAGCTCTCTACTAATCCTAAGTCGGATTTCTTTTGCCTGTTTCATAATAATTCTGGTCATTCCACGGAGAAGTGCAGGCGTCTTAAGGAGGAGATCAAAAGGCTTATAAAGGTCGGGCATTTAAAAGAGGCCATATACAAAGAAAGAGAGCCACGGGAACCAAGGCAAACATTACCCCCACCACCTCCAAGGGAGCCACCTCAAAACCAGGCTGAGAGACAGCCGTAGCAAGGAAATCAGAGACAGAATGAGCCAAGACGGGCAGGAGGGAACAAAGGGAGAATAAACATGATCTCAGGAGGGCCAACGGATGGTGATACTAATAACGCACGAAAGAAACACGCCAAATCATCTCGGCCTGGACCATGGGAAGTCGCTAGTATAAGTAGGCGACTACAAAAGACAAGACCTATCATCTGTTTTGGTCCTAATGAATGACGAGGGCTACAGGAGGATCATAACGATGCGCTGGTAATTGAAGCTGAAATAGTAGTATATGAGTAAAGCTGTTATACAAAACGAGCAGCTCGAGAGCTCGGCTAGGTTCGGCTCGTTAAGGCTCGAACTCGACTTGTTTATTTTATTAAACGAGCTGAGCTCGAGCTCATAAAATGCTCGTTTAGTTAACGAGCTGAGCCGAGCCCAACTCGCAAGCTGTTCGATAGGCTCGATCACTAGGGTCATTAAAGTCATTTCATATGTAGATATATATATATATATATTACCCACCCCTTCCCAACGCCCCCCGCAAGCGTAACTGTAATCTGTCTCACGGTCACAAATCGCAAGATGCCTCACCTTCCCATCGAAGAAACCCCTTCAATGATCTGATAGCCATGGCCGACACTACTCACCTTCTTCATCACTCTATTACCAGTCACCAAACCACCCATCGGAGATCGAATATAAATTTAACCCTAATTAATTTTTGCATCGGAGGGCAAAAATCGCTTTAACCCTAATCCATTCTCCCCTAATTATTTTTTGCATTGGAGATCAAAAATCGCTTTAACCCTAATCCATTCTAGTGAACGCCAGGAAGGAGACCAAGAGGCTAGGTCTCAGAAGCACTTCAAGATCGGATATAGCAAATGGTTTTTGTCAAAGCTCAGGTTCTGAGGTAAAAAAATTAAACCAAACAAGTTTGTAACTTGAGTATGTTGCTTCTGAAAGCAATGGTTTTTTTTTTGTTTTTTTTTTCAAACCAGACTGTGAGAAAGAATTAGGCTTCTGATAGCAAATGTTTCTTTTTTTAAAACCAGACAAGCTTGGGTTTTTGTAAAAATAGCAAATGGTTTTTTATATTTTTTTAAAATTAAACCATACTCGTTCTATTGTCTCTATCTGTGTGTTTTTGGGGACTAAGAGTAGAAGCAAAGAAACAAATGTTTTATGGGATCCATTTTACTTGAGCCATATGAGTTTTTTAGTCTTGTTTATTAGCTTAGGTATGCTTCTGACTATTGCTTGATGTGTAGCTGTTTTCTCATGTAAATTGATACATCAAAAGATAAGATTTCCCATGTGATAAAGATGCTGTTGATCACATTATTAAACTAGATAAAATGTCAGCAATGGAGTTGGAAAGATGTCAGGCATGCTGGGCTCACTCTGAATGAATTTCCAAATGCAAAATGTGAAAGATGAATGAGTGGTTTCTCTAAGGTAGAAATCTTGTAGTATTTGGTAGCCTATTTTTTAAAACCTACCATCTTATGCANAAATGCAAAATGTGAAAGATGAATGAGTGGTTTCTCTAAGGTAGAAATCTTGTAGTATTTGGTAGCCTATTTTTTAAAACCTACCATCTTATGCATAAATAGAATCCAAGGTAAAAAAAAAAAACTGACTTCAAGCAAAGTAACATATTTTTTAAGGTTAATTACAAATATTACTCCTAAGTTTCAGTTGCTTCTTATGCGACAAAATCCGGAACAGAGCTAGACATTGAGGATGAATGGACCTTAAAAGTTACAGAGGGTGCATTTACTTAGTTAACAAACTTCGTGGAAGAATGTGCTGAACTTCAAACAAAGATGTGGAATTGTGTTTGGAATGAGGGGAGAGAATGGGGCCTTAAATAGAGGGGGTTCATGTGATGGGAGGTGGGAATTAATTGTTAGAGTAGAGTGCCCGACGTTCCAATTAGATTGGATTTCATTCTACTTGTATAATGATTTTATTGGAATTATATTAATAAAGGCAATTTTCTTTCTTTATCTTATGTTTTTGCTTTTATTATAATTGCACGTATGATAAAGTCCTTAGACCAATTTAAACTATGGGATATGGTTGCGCATACGATGGCAATCATGGAACATGTCTCTAAGGTTTCGGTCTTAAACTTGTTCCAAGTCAATGGGCTTTTTCGAGATAGGACATTGAATAGCCCGGTAAGACTTGCGCATATGATGCATGCTTGTAAGACAAGGATGTTGCATTCCATTAACATCAGCGTTGTGACGCGAGTGCATATATGTGGGTGCTTGTTGGAGAACAAGTTCATTGAACATGACCCGATGGAAATTCTTAACTGGAAGATTTGTCTGTCGAATAAGAATTTCCATATTGCAATAGTACATGATTAGTCCTTGACTTGAGGTACGATGGTAGCCTTGTGCACATTGTGCAATACTTAGATTTATCTTTTGATTGCCTGACAATCGTAAAAGGGGTATTTTGGGTATTGTATCGATGTGCATGGAGGTTTGTCTGTAGCCAACATAGAATTCGACACTTGTCTATGGACAAGAGAGTATCCTGTGAATTTTCATAGTTTGTGATTCAAAGACCTTGGCCAGGGCACGATGAATATTGATTCATAAATGAATTACTTAAACTTGAAATGAAATCACAGTTATTAAATCAATTGGGTTTCGACTTATAAATCCATGCCCAAGATTTAATCGGGAAACTAGTTGTCGAAAGGATCGTACATGTATGGACTTGCAATTGAAATAGGTTTACTCGCTATTTCACCTAACACTGGGTAATCATGCTACTTGCTAGATGTTGTCATGATTTGTAGGTTCTTGAAATTAAAGAGTTAATTTCAAGAGAATTAATTAATTAGATTAATTAATATAATAAATTATTATTTATAAACTTATAAAAGTTATAAGCCTACTGCTGGTTGTTAGTCGTGAACCTAAAAGGGTCACACATAATTTTGGTTGTTGACATTTCAAGATTGATACCTCCAATGGTTGGAATAATTAATTAATTTGGATTAATTAAATGAGATTTAATTTAATTCAATTGTTGGATTAAATATTTAATTATATATTTGATTATGTAATTAAATCTAATTTGATTAAAAATCTCAATTAAAGGAATATATTAAATTAGTCAATTGGATTGATTAATTAAATTTATGGGATTAATTAATTATTTGAATTAATTAATTAGTTGGATTTTAAATCCAAGTCCATGTAATTTTCTAGTAGGCCCTAATTGTAGAAGCCCACTAGAATAATAGAAGACTTTAAAATAAAATTAATTTATATTATATATTTGTATATAATATAAATATTTATATAAAAGGTAATTGGGACCAAGTCATAATCTTTGTTTTAAAAAGGAGACGGATGACTTGTGGAAGAATTCTTTTCTTAATTATTTAATTAATTAGTTAATTAAGATTAGTCCTAATCTTAACCTAACTAACCTAATTAGTATATATATATATATATATTATTTTAAGAAAAAAGGAGGCAGCCGTGAGCACTCTTATTCAACAAAACAACAGACAAAGCCGCCCCCCTTTCTTTTCTTTTAAGGTTTTCGAAAAACAAAAAAAAAGGGATTTCAAGTTTTTTCTTTTTATTTTAAGTCTTCAATTGTAGATGATAATTAATTAGTAATTCTCATCTATAATAATTAATTTTCAATTAATTGTTGATTGTTGGATTAATTGTTATTCCTATTATCAATTTGAAAATGGAACGATTCTACTAGCGAATAATTTTTTCGGTGTCGCAATCAAAAGGTGGACTCAATTAGAGGGGATACGCTTGGATCCCTACGACGAGAAGTTTCGGTATTAGCCACATAGCCGGGAATTGATTCCCTCTCAATCGTCGCTCGCTTGAAGAAATTAATCGAGAGGTATTAATTTATTTATTTTTATAAGAATCAAAATATTTGTATTCGATACAAAATAATAGAAAATGACGATCGTTAAAATCGCTTACGAAATCTATGGGGTTTAGTATATATATTTGATATATATATTTATTTTAATAATTTTAAAAATTTTAAATTCCGCTGTCTAGGCCCCGTACGATTATAGCGAACCCAACAGTGGTATCAGAGCTATGATTTTCATTTTCATTATTAGATTTTGATTCTATTTATGTTTATAAGATAAACATATTTTAATTGTTAAAAGTATTTATTTTGTGTGTGATAAAATTAGTTTTATRTGATTTAATATTGGGATAAATTAATTTCATATTTGAAATTTAACAATACTTGTATTTTAATAAAAAATTGAATGGTGATTCATTTGTTAAATACATGTATAGAATAATTTATATATTATTATTATATATATATATATAAAAGAATGTGGTTGCCGATTTTATATAAAGAACAGGAAAGTTTTTTTTTTTTCAAAAGGGGYTGTTGAATGGTTCTGCATAAGTCTTGACTTTTCAAAAGGCTGCAAGTCATATTTTGATTTCTTAAAATAAAACAAAAGATTTGAAAACAAAACATGTTACAGCCGTAAGCCTTGAGAGGAGGTTTTGAAAGATATGTTTTAAAAGGCTGCAGAGAGACCAAGAGTAAAGGCAGAACCATCATTAATAATAATAAAACCCTTTTAATTATTCTATTCAAAATTAAAATATTAATTTTGAAATTTATTATTTTAATATATATATATATATTTATATTGAAAAATATATATATTAATCTGTTTGTCCCAAAATTAAATCAACACACAAAATTGGCAAATTTATATGCTTTAAATTCATGTGATGAATGTTAGCATGATTTACTTGGGGATGAACATGAGCCTATGACCAATGTGATTGTATGTTTTTATCTTTGGGTTTTTTGGGCCTGCGAGCCTCTTATTCTATTATTTGTAAAAATTTTAAATTTTGCATCGAGAGTAGACTAGGTGGTAAGGTTTTCTAGTTTTGATTGGAGGACGTTCGATGCCAAAGGCCCACGCCTGTGTGGGTAATTTTACAAGTTGTAATAGAATAGATAATTCAAGGCCCATGCCTGTATGGGTTTTATTTATGAAATGTAATAGAAGTAGTTCTATTCATTTTAACACCTTAGATTAACCTAGACCCATTTTTAGCTCAAATGGGTCGCATAGGCTGGCCATGATCATCCCACCGCTTTTTGCATAGGATGCATGTTAGATTTATTTAATGTTTTATGCTTGCGCTTCATATGATGAATAATGCATTAAATAAAACCCACCTAATAATTAAGATTGATGAGGTCTTACAAAGTAAATCCCAGGTTTTTGAAACTTAGAAGAATTTAATTTTGATTAATTCTATATCAAATTAAATGGACAAGTTATGTTGGACATATCGTTCCATACCTTCCATCAAAGGTAGAAGACATGACGATGCTACCACACTTGGTCACTGGCCATGAGTCGTGGAGTGATCTTGTGTTGGAAAGCTGTGATCTCTACCAAGCATTGAGATGCTCGTGGGGTGGACTCGTCTTTATGTTAGCCACGAGTCGTGGGACATCTTGATGCTCCATCTACACGAATGTTTGATGGGTTATATTGGACACTTAGTACCATATGGGCTCATAATATTGGGGTGTATGAGAAATAGTGAGGCAAAGTATTCTTGAAGGTTGTATTTGATACAATTGTCAAAGAGTTGACTACCGACATGAATTTTTCATGGGCTCGTATTATTGGGGTGTGAAACATTTATATTGGACTTCAAGCCCACTAAGAAAATTTGATTTTCCGAATTTTATTATGGGGTTAATAAAGTTTGAATAAAATAGTGGGAGACATTTAATATTACTGACCTTATATTAAATGAATATAATTTTCGATAACTCACACATTATCTGCTTCGTTATTTTTGTAGATAACTCTACTAAAATGGCTAAAAATCCAATTGCATCCATACTTGATCAAAACAAACTAACTGGCCCGAACTTTGTCGATTGGCTGAGAAACCTTAAGCTTATCCTGAGCTTGTAGAAAAGGGCATATGTACTTGACAAATCGCCTCCTCCAGAGCCCGAGGATAAGACATCAGATGAGTATKCAGAAWATGTYYGTYATAGTGATGACAATCTGCATGCTCGATGCTACATGCTGGCATCGATGTCAAATTAGTTACAAAGGCAGAATGAAGCTTTAGATAATGCTTATGAGATCCTTCTCCACCTGCAAGAGTTGTATGGTGAGAGAAAAAGGCAAGAAAGATATCAGATATCTATGGAGCTTTTCAGGTGTCGTATGACTGAGGGCTCTTCAGTCCAAGACCATGGGTTGAAGGTGATAGCTCTTATTGAAAGGCTCGCGTCCCTTGGAGTCGTTATGGATAATGAACTCTATGTGGACCTTTTATTTCAGTCTTTGCCTCCCTCATATGACACATTTGTTGTCAACTTTAACATGCACAACATGGAGAATAGTCTCCCTGAACTGTTGAACATGTTGAAGACGGCTGAATCCACCATCAAAAAGGACAAGTCGGTCATGCTTGTTGGATCCTCTTCCAAATCAAAGGCTGGAAATCCAACGAAAAGGAGGTGGACTGGAAAGATTTCCTCTAAACCCAACAAGAAGACAAAGGACAATGGAAAGAAAAAGGTTAATTCTCAAGTTGATGACAAGTGCTTTCAATGCGAAAAAATAGGGCACTGGAAGAGGAATTGCAAGGAATATCTTGCAAGCCTGAAAAGTTCAGGTATATATTTTGTTGAAGTTAACCTATCTGTTAAGGATGCTTCTTGGGTATTGGATACTGGTTGTGGCTCACACATTTGCAATGATTTGCAGATAATGTCAAGAAGTAGGCAGTTGGACAGAAAGGAAACGGTCCTTAGAATGGGGAATGGAGCAAGAGTTGTTGCATTAGCAATAGGGACTGTTTATTTATCTTTGGATAATGGATTTAAATTGTGTTTGAATAATTGTCTTTATATTCCGGATATTATCAGAAACATTATCTCTGTACCTATTTTGGACAGAGAGGGTTTTAGACTTGTTATTGAGAATGGAAGTTGTTCTATTTTCAAAGACTCTTCTTTTATATATTCCGATTGTTTGACGAATTCTTTATACACCATTTCCCCAAGTGAACCCATTCTCAAAATTCAACAAAATAAAAGGACGTTAGATAATCAAAGTTCTTTCACACTTTGGCATGCTAGATTAGGTCACATTTCCGAAAAAAGGATACACAAGTTGGGACAAAAACTCGACCTTAAGGGAGAGCAAAAGTTGCCAACATGTGAGTCATGCCTTAAAGGAAAGATGACTAAATCACCATTTGTTGGACAAGTGGAACGAGCCAAAGGTCTATTGGATTTGATCCATACAGATGTATGTGGTCCGCTAAGTGTTAATGCGAGAGGGAACTATCACTACTTCATAACCTTTACCGACGATTATTCTAGGTTTGGTTATGTATACCTTATGAGGCATRAATCTGAGGYTTTTGAAAAGTTCAAGGAATTCAGATGTGAAKTAGAGAAACAAAGTGATCGTAGTATTAAGACTCTTCGATCAKATCAAGGAGGTGAATACTTATCAACTGAGTTTCTTGATTATCTAAGAGAGAATGGTATTCTCTCACAGTGGACTCCTCCCGGAACTCCACAGTTAAATGGAGTTTCGGAGCGTAGAAATCGAACTTTGTTGGACATGGTTCGATCAATGATGAGTTGCACTTCCTTACCTCTTTCATTCTGGGGCTATGCCTTAGAGACGGCGGCATACCTATTAAATAGGGTTCCAAGTAAAGCCGTACCCAATACACCCTATGAAATATGGTATGGGAAGTCACCTTCCTACAAATACCTAAAAGCATGGGGGTGTGATGCTTACGTTAAGCGTCAAGTGGGAGATAAGTTGGACATGAGATCCATCTTATGTAAGTTTGTGGGGTATCCAAGAGAGTCTATAGGATACTATTTCTATGACCCTTCGGAACAAAAGGTTTTTGTTTCGAGGAATGCTATTTTCCTTGAAGAAGAGTTTCTTTCTGAAAGTGGTGGCGGATTTGTAGAACTTGATGAAGTTCAAGAACCACAAAGTATCCCACAGGTTACCGCAAATAGCACACCAGCTGARGCTGGACCATCTGTAGCACAACCTCTTCGAAAATCCGTAAGGGTTTCAAGGGCTCCTGAGAGGATGAACCTTTTGTTAGAGAACAAAGTAGAGGGACTCCTTTTGGATAGTGATCCAAGAAGTTATGAAGAGGCAATGTCTGACATTGACTCGAAAAAATGGCAAGAAGCAATGCAGTCCGAAATGGACTCCATGTACTCCAACAAGGTATGGACTTTGGTGGACCCACCACAGGGAATTGTTCCCATTGGCTGCAAATGGGTCTACAAGCGGAATCTTGGAGTAGATGGAGAGGTAAGTACTTTTAAAGCACGTTTGGTTGCAAAAGGCTATACTCAGAAGCAAGGCATTGACTATGAGGAAACCTTTTCACCAGTAGTGATGCTTAAGTCCATTCGGATCCTGTTAGCCATAGCTGCGTATTATGACTATGAGATATGGCAAATGGATGTGAAGACTGCTTTTCTTAATGGAAACATTAAGTAAGAAATATATATGAAGCAGCCAGAGGGCTTCATATCCAGTGGGAGTGAGCAACAGATTTGCAAACTCCATAGATCCATTAATGGTCTCAAACAGGCTTCGAGGAGTTGGAACATCCGATTTGATGAAACAATCAAAATGTTTGATTTTCATAAAAATCTGGATGAGCCATGTGTCTATAAGAAGGTTAGTGGGAGGGCAGTTACTTTTGATATACTCTATGTTGATGACATTCTACTCATTGGGAATGATATAGGGATGTTGCAATCAACAAGAACTTGGTTGTCTAAGCAGTTCTCCATGAAGGATTTGGGAGAAGCATCTTTTATCCTTGGGATAAAGATCTATCGAGATAGATCACGAAAGATGATCGGACCATCCCAATCCATGTACATAGACAAAGTGTTAAAACGGTTTAGCATGGAGGAATCCAAGCGTGGATACCTCCCAATGAGCAGTGATCCACTTTCTAGGGCTATGTCTCCAAAGACACCTGAAGAAAGAGGAAAGATGGCTCGTGTAACTTATGCATCCGCGATTGGGAGCATTATGTATGCAATGCTATGTACTAGACCTGATGTCACACATGCTGTGAGTGTCACAAGCAGATATCAGTCGAATCCAGGTTTTGAACACTGGAACGCCGTTAAGAAGATCCTTAAGTACTTGAGAAGAACTAAGGATATATTCTTGATATACGGCAATGGAGAATCGAAACTAGAGGGATACACTGACTCTAGTTTTCAATCCAATGTAGATGACTCAAAGTCAATGTCTGGATATATATTCACCTTGAATGGAGGAGCAGTCAATTGGAAAATTTCCAAACAAGAAACGACTGCAGACTCTGTTACAGAGGCTGAATATATTGCTGCATCAGATGCATCAAAAGAGGTTGTTTGGATGTGGAACTTTATCCAAGAGTTAGATGTAGTTCCATCCGCTGTTGATCCAACAATTATTTATTGTGACAACAACGGGGCTATAGTGCAAGCAAAAGAACCGAGATCTCATCCAAGATCCAAACACATCTTGAGATGATACCACCTGGTGAGAGAGATCGTTGGTAGAGGCGACGTCGTTGTGGATCGAGTCGCTTCAGCAGAAAATGTAGCAGACCCTATGACTAAGCCTTTAGCACAAAAGGTATTCGACGGGCATCTTGAGAAGATGGGCCTAAGATACATGGGCAATTAGCACTAGGGCAAGTGGGAGATTGTTAGAGTAGAGTGCCCGACGTTCCAATTAGATTGGATTTCATTCTACTTGTATAATGATTTTATTGGAATTATATTAATAAAGGCAATTTTCTTTATCTTATGTTTTGCTTTTATTATAATTACACGTATGATAATGTCCTTAGATCAATTTAAACTATGGGATATGGTTGCGCATACGATGGCAATCATGGAACATGTCTCTAAGGTTTCGGTCTTAAACTTGTTCCAAGTCAATGGGTTTTTCGAGATAGGACATTGGATAGCCCGGTAAGACTTGCGCATATGATGCATGCTTGTAAGACAAGGATGTTGCATTCCATTAACATCAGCGTTGTGACGCGAGTGCATATATGTGGGTGCTTGTTGGAGAACAAGTTCATTGAACATGACCCGATGGAAATTCTTTACTAGAAGATTTATCTGTCGAATAAGAATTTTCATATTGCGATAGTACATGATTAGTCCTTGACTTGAGGTACGATGGTAGCCTTGTGCACATTGTGCAATACTTAAATTTATCTTTTGATTGCCTGACAATCGTAAAAAGGGGTATTTTGGGTATTGTATCGATGTGCATGGAAGTTTGTCTGTAGACAACATAGGATTCGACACTTGTCTATGGACAAGAGAGTATCTTGTGAACTTTCATAGTTTGTGATTCAAAGACCTTGGCCAGGGCACGATGAATATCGATTCATAAATGAATTACTTAAACTTGAAATGAAATCACAGCTATTAAATCAATTGGGTTTCGACTTATAAATCCATGCCCAAGATTTAATCGGGAAACTAGTTGTCGAAAGGATCGTACATGTATGGACTTGCAATTGAAATAKGTTTACTCGCTATTTCACCTAACACTGGGTAATCATGCTACTTGCTAGATGTTGTCATGATTTGTAGGTTCTTGAAATTAAAGAGTTAATCTCAARAGAATTAATTAATTAGATTAATTAATATAATAAATTGTTATTATAAACTTATAAAAGTTATAGGCCTACTGCTGGTTGTTAGTCGTGAACCTAAAAGGGTCACACATAATTTTGGTTGTTGACATTTCAAGATTGATACCTCCAATGGTTGGGGCTTAGTATATATATTTTGATATATATATTTGTTTTAATAATTTTAAAAATTTTTAAATTCCGCTGTCTAGGCCCCGTACGATTATAGCGAACCCAACATTAATGAGGTTAGAAAATGGGGCCATTTTCAAATCATAAGCTAAAGTCTTACTCGTATTATTTTAAAGTTGAGGGGTGTTTTTTTTTTATTTTATATTTTATTTGAACCTTGGTTAATTGTGCATGGACTTTT
>BMAC01000262.1:64852-84590 GCA_014905375.1 Phtheirospermum japonicum | reverse complement strand
GAATAATTAATTAATTTAGATTAATTAAATGAGATTTTATTTTAATTCAATTGTTGGATTAAATATTTAATTATATATTTGATTATGTAATTAAATCTAATTTGATTAGAAATCTCAATTAAAGGAATATATTAAATTAGTCAATTGGATTGATTAATTTAAATTTATGGATTAATTAATTAATTGAATTAATTAATTAGTTGGATTTTAAATCCAAGTCCATGTAATTTTCTAGTAGGCCCTAATTGTAGAAGCCCACTAGAATAATTGAAGACTTTAAAATAAAATTAATTTATATTATATATTTGTATATAATATATAATATTATATATAATAATAATTAATATAATTATATATTATTTATTATATGGTAATTGGGAACAAGTCATACTCTTTTTTTTATAAGGGACGGATGACTTGGGGAAGAATTCTTTTCTTTAATTATAATTAATTAATTAATTAAGTAAAACCTGCCATCTTATTTTTTAAAACCTGCCTATTTTTTCAAACACTTGTAAGGTTGCTCGTAAAACATTGAATCCAAGGTAAAAAAAACTCAGTTTTGTATCCAGGCATTTCAAAACCTTGAACATCACAATCTTTAAATGGTCATGTAGTAGTCCAGTCCTGATTTTCAGGACACAAAGGTGACCTGGCAATTCTTGATGTTTCTGTTCCAATTACGACCGTGGCCTCTGAATCTACCTTTAGTGCTGGTGGCAGAATTATTGACGATCGGCGAGCTTCTATGACCGTTGACACAGTGCAGGTGCTACATTGTGGCAACGATTGGATCCGAAATTTCCATCCTCGTGTAAGTGTAATACAAATTTTAATTGGTTATTTAAATTTATTGAAAGTATTGTTTTTCTTATTTTTATTGAAAATATAATGAGTTTCTCTTTTTTATATTGTAGGATTCATCAAATGTTGTTGAATTATCTACCTATCACGAGGTTGAGCTTCCTCGAGATTGAGTGTTAGTCAAAGTTGTTATTTGATTATCGAATGCTGGAATTATTGTCAATCATGATGTAATTTGGATTTGAGCCGCTATCTTTTATTTTGTTATTTTGGAGTCTATTGTGAAATTGTATTTGTGTTTATTATCAAACAATGTTTTTGTTTAATGTCTTTTAAATTTTGTTGTTGACTTGTTGTCTTTTATTTTTTTATTTAGGGTTTGAGTTGCAGAATTTATTTGTGAATTATGTGGATTAACGTTTTGTGGTGAATGGTTATTTGATGTCTTTCTTACTTATTTTTCAAATGAGTTTTATTGATAATGTTAAATTGATACATGTTTATTTACAATTTACAGAATTTGCCTAGGTTTATTTACAATTTTCACTTTTTTGTGCTCATTTTCCCCCCCAAAAGAATGGTTTCAAGTAAATAATTTTCGAGCTCGAGCCCGAGCTCTAATGAGCTTGGCTCGTTTAAAGGAGTCGATCCCGAGCTCTAACGAGTTGGGCTCATTTAAACGAGTCGATCCCGAGCTTGAATTTGCAACTAGCGAGCCGAGCCGAGCTTGAATTTTAGCTTGTTAATGTGAACGAGCGAGCTCGAGCTAGGCTCGAAACATGCTCGAGCCGAGTTCAAACTTTAGGTGCTCGGGCTCAACTCAGCTCGTATAACAACACTATATATGAGGTCGGGAGAATTTTTGTAGACAACGGGAGTTCCATTAATATAATATACATGGATTTCCTGGAACAAATGAAACTGGAGACGAGTGTGCAACTTGTGAATACACCAATATACGCGTTTAATGGGGCACAAGTAATTACAGAAGGCGAGCTGACACTTTCAGTGATACTAGGTAAAGGTGAACTACAAGCGGAAAAGGATTTGAAGTTTTTAATTATTTAAGGGAGGTCGGCATATAATGCAATATTAGGCTGACCTGCTCTTAATGCGTTTCAAGCGGTAACATCTACTAGAGTATAAAGTATCATGTGGGAGATAAAGTGGGAGAGGTCGTATCCGAGCAACAGGTCGCTAGGTCATGTTATCAGATGACAGTTAGAAAAGGCATGAGTGACAACAAACGAGAAAGGAGGGAGGGTGTGCTTAGCGCAAAGAAGATGAAAGAACAAGAGAAATTTGTTCGGCCGCACGAAGAAATGATGGAGATTTCGTTGGAATAAGGTCGCCCAGAATATACTACAAGAATAGGAACTCTAATGACAGAAACATTAAGGGAAGAGCCGATAAAATTACTGAGGGAATTTTGAGATGTTTTTGACTTAGGAGATGGATAGTTGATAGGGGTATCCCCGGAAGTCGCGCAACATCACTTGAATGCAGATCCGGAGGCGAGGTCGGTCAAAGAGAAAAGAAGGCATTTTTGGGGTGGAACTGGATAAAATAGTTGAGTGTGCAGAAGTTGTTAAACGCATGACATATTCGGGAAATCCAATTCCTAGAATACTTATCTAATGTTGTAATGGTACCTAAACCAGGGCAGAAGTGGAGGATGCGTGTGGATTTTCGCGACCTAAATAAGGCATGCCCGAAAGATCATTATCCATTGCCACGAATTGATCAACTAATGGATTCAACCTCGGGGTGAGAGCTGTTAAGTATGATGGATGCTGCACAAGGATATCATCAAATACCATTGGCAAAGGAGGATCAACCTAAAGTGAGTTTTGTCACCTCAACAGGAATATACTATTTTGTGTCTATGCCATTTGGTTTGAAGAATGCAGGGGCGACCTATCAGAGACTGGTGGACAGAATGTTCAAGGACATGTTGGGGTCCACCATGGAGGTGTATGTTGATGATAGGGGTGAGCATTCGGTCGGTTTGGTCGAATACCGAACCGAAATAACCGAAACTGAAATTTATATAAAATTTCAAACTGAACTGAACCTAAATTAAGTCTAAACCAAAAAAACAAAAACTGAAATATTTATAAAATTGAAAACCGAACTAAACTGAAAATATATTTAAAATCGAATTAACCAAACCGAACCGAACTGAATTATTAAAAAATAATAATAAGTAATATAAAAATTATTTTTTTTATTTTTTAATTATATTTAAGTTAAAACCGAACCGAACCAAAATAACCGATTCTTTAAAATTCTCATACCGAAAACTGAACCAAATTTACAAAAACCCAAACCAACCAAAAAATTTTGTTCGATTCGGTCGGTTATTTTGGTTTTTTGCTCACCTCTAGTCGATGATATGTTGGTAAAGAGCAGGAAAGTAGAATCTCATGTGGATGACTTAAGAAAAACTTTTGTTATACTTAGACAATATGGAATGAAGCTCAATCTAAATAAATGTGCATTCGGCGTGCGATCTGGGAGATTTCTGAGATATATGGTAACAGAGAGAGCTATCGAGGTCAACCCCGAAAAGGTTTGGGATACTTTGGAGATGTCTCATCCTCGAACGGTGCGCAAAGTACAGGTGCTAACAGGTCGGACTACAGGTCTTAACCATTTTATTTCCAGGTCGGCAGAGAAGGGTGTACCCTTTTTCAAGGCACGTAGGAAAGAATCTAAGTTCGAATGGACCAAGGATGAAGCAAAAGCTTTTAATAAGATAAAAGAATACTTAGCGGAGATATCATTATTAACTAAGCCAATGCTGGGGAAAGACCTGATCTTATATATATATCTGTTGGGGAGGTCGCTGCGAGCTCGTTTCTCATCAGGGAAGATGCAAGTACACAAAAACCTATTTTACTATATTAGCAGGATGCTAAGGGGTGCCGAGCTGAATTATTCTGAGTTGGAAAAAGGTGGTTTTGCGCTAATCTATACAACAAGGAAGTTGGAACAATATTTTCTAAGCCACAAGGGTAAGGTACGTACTAACCTAGCCCTCAAGCAGGTTCTGAGTAATCCGAATGTGTCCGAAAGACTGGTGAAGTGGGTAGAGGAATTGAGCGAATATGTCGTGGTATATGAACCTCGGACGTCCATCAAAGCACACGTATTGGCAGATTTCTTGAAGAGATGGTGTATCCATATGAACCAGATGGCGAGAAAAAAGCATGGTTATTATATACTGATGGATCGACCGTGGTATCAGGAGCTGGATTAGGGATTGTTTTATCTAGCCTGAAAAGAGAATTTGGAGTTTGCAATCAAACTGGGATACAAGGCATCTAATAATGAGGCAGAGTATGAGGCGGTATTACAGGGTGTTAAAATGGCAAGCGACTTAGGAGCAAGGAAAGTGAGAGCATATACAGACTCCCAACTGGTATCCCGTTAGTTCAACGGGTCTTTTGAGTCAAAGAAGAACGTATGGCGGTGTATTTAAAAAAGTTACGAGAAGAGGTTATGCATTTTGAAGAATTTAAGCTGGAGCATTTACTGCAGACTGATAATACTCAAGATGATCAGCTCACTCGGATGACGGGTACGCTAGGAACTTGTGACACCAGGAAAATCACATTGATGGAGCTAAGTCATATTAGTGTGGATAAAGGAAAAGAGTGGATGGAGATAGAAATAAAATAGGATTTCCGTACGCCAATATGGGAGGTCCTCATTAAGGCAAAGGAGGGCGAGGTACAGTTGTCAACAAAAGAAGTTAGAATAGCGGCTCATTTTTTGTGTTATAAACGAAGACTTATACAAAAGGTCGCGTTTTGGACCCTTTTTAAAATATTTGGCCAAAGAGGAAGGATTGAAAGTGTTGAGAGAAATACATGAAGGATATTGTGGTGACCATGCAAAAAGCAGGGTGCTGGTTGGGATAACGTTGCGGGCTGGCTTCTTTTGACCAGGAATGAAAGGTATAGCGAGAAACCTGGTCAGAACTTGTAAAAGATGTCTGATGCACGCACCGGTCATTCATATACCGGCTGAAGGCATGATGGTTATAATCTCGCCTTGTCCCTTTGCACAATGGGGAATCGATATAGTGGTGCCTTTTCCTAAAACACCAGGCAATAAACAAAATCTGGTGGTTGCGATTGATTATCTTACAAAATGGGTGGAAGCAGAGGCGGTGACGGGCATAAACGAGCAGGACATGATGGATTTTATTTTTAACAATATTTTTTCAAGGTTTGGTGTTCCATGGTTTCAGATAACGGAACCCAGTTCAATGGGTAGAAAATCTAAGATTGATGCAAGGAAATGGGGATGAGGCAACGTTTTGCGTTTGTGGCACATCCTCAGGCTAACGGACAGGTCGAGGTTACTAATCGTATTATTCTGTAGGGAATTAAACTACGGCTGAAAAAAGTGGGAGGACTTTGGCAGGAAGAGCTCACGTCAGTCTTGTGGGCTTATCGAACAACTCCCCAAAGCTCTACAGGGGAATCGACATTTAGCTTGGTTTATGGAATGGAGGTTGTCATCCCTGCTGAAATAGTAGGGGGGTCACAGCGCTTATAAACATTTAATGTGGAAAAGAATGAGAGGCTAGTAAGAGGAGAAATTGAGATGATTGATAAAATACGAGATAAGGCTGCAGCCCGGGTAGAACATTATAAACAGAAAATCCAGGCAACTTTTAACAAACGTGTCAAACATCGATATTTTCAGGTCGGAGACCTAGTATGGAAGTGAGCTGATGCAATACATAACACCAGGAAGCTGGATCCAAACTGGATCGGATCATTCAAAGTAATCAAGGTGTTATGCGGAGGAGTGTATGTACTTGGAAATGCTCAAGGGAAAGCTCTACCTAGAAGCTGGAATATTTGTCATTTGAAGAAATATTACACCTGAAAGGCAGGTCTATGAGATGGGCGCATGTTTCGTAATAATATTTTTAGTTCTGTTATAAATCGATGATTACATAGGTCGGCTGCTGATTTATGTACCCTCAGGGGCGGAGATCTGTTTAATTATGTACCCTTGGGGGCAGATAGTTATTTTATTACCCTTCGGGGCAAATAGTTGTTTCATTTACCCTCAGGGGCAGATATTCAATATCGTACCCTCCTGTGCGGATGCCTATTTATGATATATAATGGAAATTTTTGGGAACACTTTAAAATTTTTATGGTTTTTATGAATGGTTGAGTAAGGAACATGTTCTTTGTGATTTTAAGTATGTTTGATTTACGTACTTGAGGTCGCCTCTGGGAAGGATATGTTTGACTTACATATTTTTGCAATTATTGTAATTTTATGTGTCTTACTAGTCTACGTAGACAAACATATTTGATTTATACGTTCTTTTACATGAACTTGGTCCAGATTCTCGGTGTCTTGTTTGATTTTATATGGCTTATATAATTTGTTGTATTATGTGATGAAATGTTTGGTGCGTATAGGTTCTTGAGTATGTTTGAATTTGCATATCTGAAAGGGAGAGATGGGTTTTTGGTATAAACATGTTTGATTTACATGTTGTACGCGATCTATTCCATTTGGCGTGTGGCGATTGTTTTATGTCCCACTTCCAGAAGGAGAAGGGAGGAAGTTTGTCGACGATGCCCTCCACGTCTGGGTTGAAAGAGACATTCATGGCAGCGAGTTGGATCTTGATTTTGTCTATGGCCAGACGGACCCATTCTTTGCTTACCCTAGCTATCTTCCCGAAAAAGATGGATGTGTTCTTGTAGGCTGCCAAAAAATCCTCTCTATAAGAATTCATGAACTTCTTGCCCATGTCGCTCCTCAAGAATGTCCAGCGACCTTCAGCAATGCCTTGCTCGTTAGCTATGCGATCGACGTCGTATACCTGCGTATCCTTTTCCTGCTGGTTCGTACTTATTTGTTACAAATTTGTACATAATCGAGTCATGTTTGAGTCCTTTTATTATCTTTTTCGGGTTAAGAGTAGGTTAAATTGCATTGTTTTGCATTCTTGCTTAACTTTCTGACTTTTTGCTCTATAATCAGTCCAAATGAGAATAATTCTTTATTTTCTCATACAGCTAGAGCGTTCGGTGGATCCAAAAGACAAAGATAGAAAAAGTAATGCTCATAAGTGTCCCAAAGAACGCTCATCCGATCGGACAATGTGTATCTCCGATCGGACTGACTGTTGAAGCACACACCGACCGGACAAACTGGCACACCGATCGAAGCCGTGGACAGAAGCCTTCGTCCGATCGGATAATACCTACGTCCGATTGGACATGTACGTTACGCATGCAGAATTTTTGGAAATCTTCAGTTACGAAATGGCTTGGAGTCTTTAAAACTGAAGAGGAAGGGTAGGGTTTGGCACTTACTGATGAGAAGGGACTTGGGAGAGGCTAGAGAAGCCACCAAACACCTCAAAGGTAGAGATATTTGACACATCTCTCATACCTCTAGCATAAAGCCCTTACGGCACCCATAGCACGGTTTGATTATTTGCAGCCATCTTTCATTTCTGGAATCCAAGGTTTGTGACAAGCTTTGAGATTCTAACGCAACTTTCGGAGTGGGCATGTTCATTATCTACGTTCGTTGGAAGTAGTTCGACGATTAGTAACCTCTAAGTTCATTTTTCTTGTAGTGATCGTAATTAGTTTGATTTGGTAATTGTTATGAATGATTGTTGAACAACGTGGATGATATTTTATGGATAGTTTGTCTGATTATTGGTTGATCGAATTTGTTATACTCGTGTTTTAGTTATTAATGTTTGGATAAGGGATTGTTATTTACTCGTTGATGTAATTATGATTAATTTAGTCGTGAAAGTTGTTGCATTTTTAATCATTCCATTTGTTTAGAACCTTGATTGATTGTTGAGCATGAGTAGCGTTGGTAATAATCTCATAGTAGTGCAGTGATTGAATAGTTTAATATTTTATGAAGTGATTTGAATGCTAGTTAATTATTGGTTAATGTTGATAAGAGTTGAGCGTGTTGCATGATCTTTTGTATGATATTCAGTAGTTCGTTATCAAGTTCATCAAATTACTGTTCGTGCTACTTGTCGAGAGGTTGACACCCTCGAGGCAAGAAGAGCTTGAGTTTATTAAAGATAAGTCACTTTCAAAACCCCCACTTGATTGCATTTTTTAGAATTAGAAATCGTGTTATTAGTATAATAAACTTCATTAATTCCGATTTCCTTTCCTCGAGAGATCGGTCCGAGTTAACTTACAAGTCTACAAGTGATCCTGTTCTTTTGCGGGCGAACTTAAACCCTTTCAAACGTAGATGCGTATTGGTTAACCGGATTTTAATTTTGAAAGGAACACAAAAGTTCGGCTCAAAATTTGGCACCGTTGCCGGGGAAGGCTAAAGGTTGTAAATTTTGTGTTTGCTCTTCGTTATCTTTGTTGATGTTTTTATTGATTTTGTTGTGTTTTGTGTTCTTTTGTGATTTTTCTTTTTGTTCGTCTTTGTTATTTTCCACCGGTGCATTTAATCTTGTGCGTTGAGTGTTTTTATTGCAAGGTACCTTGACGACCAAGATTCAACAAGCCATTTTCCAAAAAAAAAAGAGGGATGTCTTACCCACCGTCCGATTGGCGTGGCTTTCGACCGGCCATTCCTTTGAACTTCAAGATGCAGGAGTACGATCCGGACGAGTTCTACTTAATCAACTTCCGATTCTTCGTGGGCTCCGAGTGAGAATGTGTTCAAATTCATCCAAGAGTACGCATCCATAACGGAAACATTCCCTCTTCAAGGCCTTACAAAGGATCAAGTGAAGGTCGACTCTTCACCTACGTATTAAAGGATCGGGCAAGAAAATGGTTGACAAATTTTGAGCCCGATTTATTGAACACGTGGGAGGAAGTGTATGATTGATTCATTGGGTTGTTCTACTCATCTAAAAGGGTCCCACCTCCATGTTTTTACAACTCGATCTCCAATGATCAACATGCTTCACCCAACCACTACAATCCAAGTTTTGAACCTTCAGACGCTCCCTCCGCCTCACCTTCTTATTACATGGTATATGACTCGTATGCTCTATCCAAATTTCATTCTTCCTATCTAATCTACGACTCTTATGACCCTCCTGACTCGATTCCATACTATCCAAGCCATGAAGAATATATACTAGACGATCAATTTTTGGCGTGGAAGCAAAATCTAGAAGCTGAGACCATTCGTCAATGGGATGAACTTGTGCAATCGAATCAAAATTTGGCGCAATAAACTGAGCAGATCAGGAAGAACATTGAGACGATTTTGGGTCAAATAATGGCTTCTTTGTAAGAGAGGGAAAACCAACAAATTTACAATCATCCCGATGCTCCACTCGATAATGAATCTTACTCAGTTATCTGTGTTGAAGAGTAGCTTACCTTTGAAGAGCTGCTAATTCTTGATGTTGTGGAGCCCATCTTGGATATTGGTGATTTAATCTTGAATGATTGTTTAGGAGAGGTGTGTGAGGAGATGGAGATTGAGGATTTGGTTGAGATCGCCTCTTTTGCGATTGAATATGAAGTTTTGGGTAATTATGTAGGGGCGTTGCCGTTTGACATTCCGAGTGAGGATGTTGGCGACTCGGACTTACTTGCTCTTTGTGGAGATGTTGGAGTTGCTTTACCGGAATTGGAGGAGGTTGTGTGTGTTGAGCCGCATTGCGTTCTGCCTGAGGCTTTGATCAATCTTAACGTTGAGGTGGTAGAAGAGGCAATTGAGAAGGAGTTTGTGACGGTCAATGATTATTCCTTTTGTTCGACCAATTTCCTAGTCATTCCGGTGACCGAGCATGGTTCCACACTCCGGCTGACTTCCGATCTCTTTTTGGTTATCGATTACTCACATTTTCGACCTCCAAAGCCAGTTGGAGTTTTTATTTCTCTAATCATGGGACCTGCTCATCGTGCCCACCTTGGTGATCTTCATTACGCGCTATTGCTCTTGTAAAACACTAAGTCGTGGCACGATCGTCATTTATTTCTGGATCCCGGATAACATCACTTTTGTAAGTCGTTGAGCAAAAGACGTTAAGAATTGCACTTCTTGGGAGGTAACCCAAGTTTTTGTTATTTTGTCCATAATTTTGTTTATTTTATTTTTATTTTTCTTATTTTATTTTTGTACATATTTTTGTGTGTGCTTAACTGGAGTTGGATAGGTGTGGTAATGATTTGTTGAGTTGTGCAGCAAGAGTGTGGAAAATGATGCTTTTCCAGGACGTCCGATCGGATGAGAGAAAGTGACCGGTCGGACAAAACACACTGGACTACTGTCCGACCGGATGAGAGAAGATGATCGGTCGGATGAACACACTGGACTACTGTCCGACCGAATGAATGATTGTCCGACCGGATGAAGCTGCAAAATTATCGTCGCCCCATTTGCAGATTTCCATCTTTCCCTTCGAACGGCATGGACATTTAGGCGGGCCCGAGCCCCATTATTGTATCTCTTTCTATCCCAACTCTTTTTTTTCATTTTTAGTGATTTTGTTTGATTTTTCTATGTGTTTTGTGCTTGAGTGTTTGTTTAACCATTCGACTAACTATTCGCATGATAATTAATTCGACGTTTTCCTTTTTCCTTGTATTGATATGTATAATAGCAATGCGGACATTGCTTACTTTTGTGTGTAGGGAGGGATAGTCTGTGCATGCGTAGTCGTTTTGGCCAAATGGTTCGGTTTGAGTCTTTGTTTGTGACGACGTACGAATCAAACAATTGTTTATGTCGACGTATGTTGAAATTATTCCCATGCTTATTTGTGTTTGTACTGGCTTGCCTGTCAGAATCATGTATTTTGTGATATGTCGTTAGAGTCTTTTGAGATTGTTTAAGTCCAAAATTTTTCAAAAACTACTTATATATATTTATTTAAAACAACACTTGGTCGTTAGCAATTTTTCGAAGCTCTTAAAACTCAATCTTCTTGTTTTCAAAAGATTGAATAAAACCCTATTAAGGAGCCTTGTGTGTTTATCAACATTTCATGTTGTGATTCGATAATTTTTTTGAAAAGTCTCTAAGTTGTATGTGTACATATTTGGTTTTGGAAATGACTATAGGCACATATAAAACCCGATTCCGGCCATATTCATAAATAAAAACCACTAAAAATTCCCAATGGGCCCCTTTGAGCCGTTATTCCGTCTCTTTGTTAGCCATGAGCATAATTGTAGCTCTTATTTCGTTTAAGTTTGTGAGATGAGGGTTTATTTATCATTGGTGTATTGAGATATGACGATTGCAAGGTGGGAATTAGTGTGATATATATATATATATATATATATATTTAAAATAATAATAATAAATATGAAAATTAAGGATGCTTAATCATAAGAGCATCTGGATGTTAAGAATAAAGCCTATTTATAAAGGTAAGAGCATATTGGAAATCTGGGTGTTGGGTTAAGAAATAGCCTTATTTATAAAAGGTTGAAAATAGTGTCGAATGGTTATTTTGGAAGGAATGAGGAGCAATCTTTGATCTATGTTTGAAAATCTGAATTGAGTGAGTTATTGATTGCATTTGCTCGCAAGTTAGCCACACATATTTATATATGACATACCTTACCAAAGAGCCTTTATTACAACCCTATAAAGCCCTAATCCGATTCTTTATTAAATATGTGCAAATTTGCGATGGTACGAGTCGTTGAATGCATGTTTATGTTAATCCGAGCGTATACACTTACATGTTGAAAAACACGAGCGTATGAGTGCATCACTATAAAATTCCCTTTCGAGAGGACGCATTCTTTTGATTCAGGGTGAAAAGCATAAAGCCCTTACGACACCCATAGAATGGTTCGATATTCACAGCCATCGTTCGTCGCTGGAATCCAAGGTTCGTGACAAGCTTTGAGATTCTAATGTAACTTTCGGAGTGAGCAAGTTCACCATCTATGTTTGTTGGAAGTAGTTCGATGATTAGTAACATCTAAACTCATTTTTCTTGTAGTGATCGTAATTAGTTTGATTTGGTAATTGTTATGGATTAATTTTTGAACAACGTGGATGATATTTTTTTGATATTTTGTTTGATTATTGGTTGATCAAATTTTTTATACTCGTGTTTTAGTTAATAATGTTTGGATAAGGGATTGTTATTTATTCGTTGATGTGGTTATGATTAATTTAGTCGTGAAAGTTGATGCGTTTTTAATCATTCCATTTGTTTAGAACCTTGATTGATTGTTGAGCATGAATTGCATTTGGTAATGATCTCGTAGTAGTACAGTGATTGAATAGTTTAATGTTTTATGAAGTGACTTGAATGCTAGTTAATTATTGGTTAAGTTTGATAAGAGTTGAGCATGTTGCATGATCTTTAGTATGATATTCAGTAGTTCGTAATCAAGTTCGTCAAATTACTTTTCGTGCTACTTGTCGAGAGGTTGACACCCTCGAGGCAAGAAGAGCTTGCGTTTATTAAGGATAAGTCACTTTCAAAACCCCCACTTGATCGCGTGTTTTAGAATTAGAAATTGTGCTATTAGTATAATAAACTTCATTAATTCCGATTTCCATTCCTCGAGAGATCGACCCGAGTTAACTTACCAGCCTACAAGTGACCCCGTTCTCTTGCGGGCGAACTTAGATCCTTTAAAATGTAGACGCGTATTGGTTAACTGGATTCTAATTTTGAAAGGAACATAAAAGTTCGGTTCATCTGCACAAGCTCTTCAAGATTTTGGATCTAATCTCTGAACTCGTTGGTTATGCGAGCTGCCTCGTTCTTTAAGTTGTCTATCTGGCTCTTCATAATATTTACTTTTTCTTCTCGAGCACCCAGTTATTAACGAGATTTGTCTAGCTCTCCTTGAGTCAGAGATAATTGTTGGGTTTGATGTTCTGATTGCACTGCTAATTCATCGTAGGTTTTCTGTAGATCGTTATCGGCGGAGGACGTCTGGCAGTGGTTGAATAAGGCGTGCACCAAAGGTTCGACTTGTTATATATAAAGGAAAATGGTATATTATTAGAATATTAGGAAAGCGTATTAAAGGATAATATCCTGGGAAATATAAGGTTACCTGAGCATTCATAAGGGATTTAAATTGATCATTATTGGCGCATTGCGCCAAACTCTTCACCGGGTCTGGAGAGCTTGATGAGGGGGGCCCATAAGTCTTATGAAGACGCGTTTTGGAGCTTGGGGCGCTTGTTTTGGAGAGGTACGTCCTCGAATGGTCCTCTTCCATTTGTTCATTTTAGGCTGCAATTGGATCAAGGGATTTGAAACCATTTTTTTACATTTATTGTTTGATATATTGTGGATTTGTAGAAATTCCAAAATTCTGTTATAAGTTCTATATTTTTGTTTTCTCAGTTTTTATTTAATAAATAATAAAATATAAAACTTATAAAATTTAGTGAAATATGATGTATGTGATTAGTGTGTGTGAGAGATGAGAGTGATTTTTTTGTGTGCAATTATGTATATCAGAAATACTGGTGATGAATTCCAAATGAGTAAATTTAGGAAGAGTTTCAAATAAATATAAGAGAGAGAGAGAGAGAATTAAAATTGAGGAGGAATTGAAGTCCATTTACTATCTTAGTCCTGGAAAAATAATTTAGTATATCAATTTTGTCCATTCTATTTATTATATTATTAATTTTTTATTTTTATACATACTTTTAATTAATATTTATTGAATATTATTATTTTCATGGTAAATAAGAAATTGATGATTATAATGCAAAATGTCACTATTACAATAATAATTTAATACATGCAATCTATAAGTAGTGCTCCATTGTCTAGCTCTCCTCTCATCTCATGCACAGAACAAATACTAACATTATTATCTCACAAGACAAGTGAATAAAATAAAACACACAAGTACGTATGGTTACAATGAGAGCTCCAATTATCTCTTTCATTCTCACTTTTACCACGTTCCTCGTATTAGCAGACTCTTGGCCTCGGCCACCACAGCCAGATCAAGAAATATTCTACCAGTGCATTAATCGCTTCTCCTCATTCCCATCCTCCAACTTTTATGCTCCCAACATTAGCAAAACCTCATTTACCTCGCTCCTCAACTCCATCACCGAAAACCTCTATGCTTAGTTCCTTCCATCCCCAAACCTCAACTCATCTTCACTAAATCAGCTGAAAGCCACGTCCAAGCCACAATAATCTGCGCACAACAACTAAGTTTCCAAATTAGAGTCCGAAGCGGGAGACACGACTACGAAGGCCTCTCTTACATCTCCTTAACTGAAAAATAATTCATCATCATCGACCTATCAAAACTTTGATCCATCTCCATCGACATTCAGAACGGCAACGCGTGGGCCCAGGCTGGCACAACCATCAGCGAGTTTTATTACATGATTTCGGAAGCAAGCCCGACGCTTGGCTTCCCAGCTGATCTCTGCACCAATTTAGGAATTGGAGGGCACATAACCGGAGGGTCTTACGGGCCCATGATGAGGAAACATGTTCTTATAGCCAATAACGCGATGGACGTGCGAATAGTCGATGGCAGTGGCCGGATTCTAAATAGAAAAATGATGGGCGAAGATCTTTTCTTGGCGATAAATGGTGGGGGAAGGCGTAGTTTCAAAATTATTGGTTCTCTGATAAAAAATTGATTCAGCATGTTTCATGCGAAGAAGGCAAAGGTAAAACAAATTAACAAATCAAACAATGAATCATCAAGTTTTTGTCACGCTAGTATTCTTGACTTGGTAT
Source organism: Phtheirospermum japonicum (assembly GCA_014905375.1). NCBI lineage: Eukaryota > Viridiplantae > Streptophyta > Magnoliopsida > Lamiales > Orobanchaceae > Phtheirospermum > Phtheirospermum japonicum. The sequence goes on along the minus strand of BMAC01000262.1, from coordinate 70,072 downwards.
GAAACACACCTCCAAATGAGATCACTGAGTCCAAATATGTAACTGTAGCCACGCAAGGAACATACCCATAACTTGGGTTTAACTCCCAAAATTGCATAAAGTCCATCTCCTTATCTAACAGAAAAAGACTATTTCTTACACAATCACATCATTAAATTAGTAAATCAATCACACACTCCCTTAACTAATATTTTCCACAACAAAGTCCCATCTTCCAGAAAAAGAAATTAAAATTAAAAAAAAAAGAAAAAGCAACCATTATACTCTTTAATTTTTGTCCTCCCATTTACCTTCCATCTCTCAGCAAACACACACACTTGTAGCGAAGGTTTCTCTAGCTTACGGGACTTGATTTTGAAATTTCAGCCGAATTCGGCTTTTAATATTTTTGTGCGGCGATGTCTCAAATTATGTCCTAACAACAAAATGCGGCTGCTAAAATATTTATATATATGACAGGAGGCTACAAACACAAATTTACCGCACTTGAATGCGAAAAAAAAAAATTGCAGATTTATTTCATAATAGCCATATAAATAGATTCCAAACAACCATAGTAGCATATTTAAAGAAAAAAAAAATCCTTGAAGGAATTATATAAATTTTATGTTTTTGGTAGAATATATCCTCAATCTTCACCACCCAAACATTACACAAGATTTTCAATTTTTGGCACCACATGTGAAACAAAATAAAAAAAATCTAGCAAAAAAAATGCACAATTATCAACAACAGATATAAACCAAAAAGGATTTTCTTAATCAATCTATGATACTATTTCCACAATTTTCTCAGGATTTCGATAATAAATAGGAACATTTTTCTCAAGTTTCCTAAGAAAACCCACCTCATTGATTTTTCTCCAGCAAACACATGCGTAGAAGAAAAAAAGTGAGAGAACCTAAGAGAGATTACAGGATCTGAAATGGAGGAGAGGCCTGAAGTAATGCTCTTCAGCTGGCGCAACATAATTCATTTTACTATCCAACTCGAACAACCCAAACAACGATCAAAACTCAAAATCCCAATGAAAAATCAAATAAAGATTTATATAATACCAGGTGTTCATTTTGTTGAAATAGGAACACTTTGAAGAAGTTGATTTGCAGATCCAGGCGCTGGACTTGAAAATGGAAAATACTAATTCAATTTTTGGGACTGATAATTGCTGTCAGTGGGATTCGATATATTTGTTAAAGCAATAATGCCAGAATCGAGTTTGGAATGAAGGAGAGAATTTTGAAATAAAAAACTATTAGTCAGAGTTGGTGGAGGAAATTATGGGGAGAGTTAGAGACATAACATAATTGAATCTGTCGAGAAATTTAAGGGAGAAGGAGAGGAAATAAAACATATCAACAACAACAACATTTATTCAGATCATGAGTACAATTATAATTTTTGGAAAACAAATCACAAATTTGAATTTAGATTAAAATAAATTAAAACCAACATCAATTCATCTGTATTTTCTCATGCAACTAGGGCGCCCGACGAGTCTAAGATTTCAAGAGGATTAAGCTCGTAAGCCGTTACGAGAATCAAGAAACAAAGACAAGAAAATCAGCGACGAGAAGTAGCCACAAGGACACTCATCCGGTTGGATGGATCTGCGTCCAACCAGATTGACCTATGAAATCGCAACTGGTCGGATGGATCTTACATCCTACCGGATGGATCTGACATCCGACCGGGTTGGCAAACAAAGACCCCAATTCGGTCGGATGACCATCCGGATGGATGCAAGCATTAAAAACTCGGATTTTCAAAAGATTCTCAATTACGCAAGCAATGAATGGGGATTTGAGGTTACAAAAAGACTTGAGAATCAGCTATCATCGGAGCTATCTCTTTTATACCATCTTTTGGGACCTCTTTCATATCATCTAACATTGGGAAGTAATCTTGATGCATCCCTCACGCCAATTCGATACGAGTGTTATTGGTTCTTGTTCGTATAGTATTCTCATCTTGATAAACGCAGTAATCCAGAGTTCGTGACAAGCTTACGGGTTCATTGAATAGAATATCTCTTCTCCGGAATCGCTAGAGATAGTATAGCTTTCATCATTCAAGTTGATCGTACCTCTATTCTGGATTAGTATTTTCTAAAACTCTTCTCTATTTTATATTTGTGAATCTTTTGTTTGGGATTTCTTGCTTGGGAATTTAGTATTAGAATATTTCGTTCTTTTCAAATCCTTTGTGAATGACTTCGTTTATATGTTAAGCTTAATGTCGGACAAGTTAGTTAATTAAATGATTCATTTCATTTGGTTGTTGGGTTGGTAATTGATCTTATTAGAATCGTAGTTCTCTAATGCCTTTCATATGTTCGATAAAATGCATGAATGATAATTGGTAGTTTAATCTTCTTGTTAAGTTTTATATAGCTTATAAATTAGTTTATAAATTCGTTGTTAAGTTCTTGCATAGAGATTGACACTCTTGTTGCAAAATTAGTTTTAAATTTTAGTTTGTTAAAAAAATAAAATCAAAAACCCCTTTCAATCGTGTGTAGAATTATAACTTGTGATTTTCTTTATAATTAATATCGTTAACTCCGTATTTCCACTCCTCGAGAGAATTGACTCGGTTTAACTTGCTAGTCTATAGTGACCCCGTTCTCTTGCGGTCAAACTTGATTTCAAAACATATACACGCATTGTTTAACTTGATTTTAGTTTTGAAAGCACAAATTGTTCGACTCAATTATGGCATGTGGCTGAACCCAGAGAAGTGTGCTTTTGGAGTCCGATCTGACAAGTTTTAGGGATACATGGTGACGGGGAGAGGTATTGAAGTAAATCCGGAAAAAGTGTGAGTTGTCATGGAGATGCCCCATACTCGAACTGTAACAGATGTACAGGTGCTAACAAGTCACATTGCAGGACTTAGTCATTTCATATCTAGAACAGTGGAGAAAGGCTTTATATTTTTCAGGACTTTGAGGAAAGGGTCTAAGTTAGAAAGGACCAAGAAAGTAGCAGAGGCTTTTGATAAGCTCAAAGAGTACTTGGCTGAGATCCCATTGTTAACAAAACCCATGCCAGGTGAAGACTTAATCCTTTACATATCTGTCGGGGAGGTCGCAGTAAGTTCGGTGTTCATCAGGGAAGAGGTTGGGGTTCAAAAGCCTATCTACTACATCAGTATGATGCTAAGGGGAGCTGAGTTGAACTATTCAAAGCTCGAAAAGGGTGGATTTGCATTGATCTACATAGCGAGAAAGTCGTGGCCTTACTTTTGGGGTCACAAAGTCAAGGTACATTATAATTTAGCACTCAAGCAAGTATTGAGCAATCCAAATGTGCTGGGGCGATTGGTGAAGTGGTCAGTCGAGCTCAGTGAGTATGATGTGGTTTATGAGCCGAGAACAATGATTAAGGATCAAGTATTGGCAGATTTTCTACAAGAGATGGTACGCTCAGCGGAGAACGAAGCTGAACAGAAATCATGGTTTCTGCACGTGGATAGATCGACCATGACGTCGAGAGCAGGACTAGGAGTTGTTTTATCTAGTCCAGAAGGGGAGAATTTGGATTTTGTGATCAAGCTGGGGTTTAAAGCCTCCAACATTGAATTTGAGTACGAGGCACTACTACAAGGGATCAAGATGGCAAGTGAGTTAGGAGTAAGGATAGTAAAAACATACACGAACTCGCAGCTGGTAGCTCGCTAGTATGATGGGTCGTTTGAAGTGAGAGAAGAACGCATGTAGGAGTACTTGGGAAAGCTTAAGGAGGGAGTGGCCCAGTTGAAGAATTCAGATTAGAACATCTATAATACTAGGGCAGATCAGCTCGCCAAAATGGCAGGGACATCGGGTACTTACAGCACAAGGACAGTTACTTTGATGAATTTAGCTCACAGCAGTTTGGAAAAGGGAAAAGAGGTTATGGAAATAGGTGAAGGAGAGGATTGGCGGGCGCCGATTTGGGAGATTCTCAGTAAGGTGGTCGCTGGGAATATACAGTTGTCTACAAAAGAGGCTAGGAAGGCGGCACAATTTTGTATGGTGAATGGGTGTCTGTATAAGAGGTCGCACTTTGGGCCGTACTTTAAGTGCTTATCACGGAAAGAGGGGCTGGAAGTGTTGAGGGAAATACATGAGGGATATTGTGGAGATCAAGCAAAAAATAGGGTGTTAGTCGGGATGGCCTTGTGAGCTAGTTTTTTTTGGCCAAGAATAAAGGGGATGGCAGGCGAGCTCGTTATGGTTAGTTGGGAGTGTCAGATGCATGCACCTATTATTCATGTGCCCGCAAAATATATGATGGTGATGAGCTCGCCCTGCCCATTTGCGCAGTGGGGTATCGATATAGTGGGGCCATTGCCAAGGACGCCCTGCAAGAAGCTTCATTTCGTGGTGGGAAAATTGCTTTTTTGGTCCATTTTATTGTCCACTTTCCAATTTAGAACCAAGATATTGTCCACTATCAAAACACATACACGAAGTTGAAAAAATCATCAAAAAAGGTACAAAATTATCCAATCCGGGCTTGATGGCTGATGTGGCAGGATCTAATATTTACTTATCAATTTTTATTTAATTTAAATGTAGAAAATCAGAAATTATGCATAAACTACCGAACATACCCCGAGACTCTTGATTTTGATTAGTAATTTCTATCTATGCCTAAACTAAGCATGGTAAATTAATAATAATATGATAAATTAAGCATGATTTACAGCAAACTGAACTTCAATTAAAACCCACTAACCAAATCTCAAATCACATAATTTTCTTTAATAATAATTTTAAAAAGAACTCAGCGATGGCGAATCAGATGGAATCCTTTCTTATCCTTTCTTCCTTCCCCTAAACTAAAATAGGCGACTTTGCGATGCCGAATCGGCCGGCCACTCGACGGCGAGGCGACAACAATCAGTCAGCCGTATGTAGGCGACGCTCCTCTCCACCTTCTCCGACGGGCACGGAGGATCTCCCCAGTTTTCAGAAGTCGTCCGGCCAAATCCTCTCCGTCTTCTTCGATCCTTGACTGGGCATATTCGATCCTTCGATCCTTTACTATGAAATTACCAAATCACTTAGCGCAGCCCACAAAACCCTTTTCAATATATAATAAAATCCCTGAAAAATACCCTTCCAACTTCATCTTCTTCGCAAAACCCCCCTCCTCTACTTTCTCTCTCTAAAACCTATACATACACTGTGTGTATAGGTCCCATGGCGCTAAGCTATGCTAATATTAGGCC
>BMAC01000262.1:23351-62172 GCA_014905375.1 Phtheirospermum japonicum | reverse complement strand
AATTTTTAAATTAGTTTTTAAATTAAAAATGATAAGAAATTAATTTTTATATTAATTTTTAAATTAATTTTAAAATGATAAGAAATTAATTTTTAAATTGAAAATGATAAGAAATCAGTTTTTAAATTAATTTTTAAATTAAAAATGATAAGAAATTAATTTTTATATTAATTTTTAAATTAATTTTAAAATGATAAGAAATTAATTTTTAAATTAAAAATGATAAGAAATCAGTTTTTAAATTAATTTTTAAATTAAAAATGATAAGAAATGATTAAATTATGCCATGTAAGCATCAAAGCCCGATTTGGCTTTTTTTTGTACCAAATTTAATAAATTTGTCAACTTAATGTATGTAGTTTGATGCTGGCCAACATCACGTACCTTTTCTGGAAAGTGGCCAACATAATGTACCAAAAATGAAATTTTCCCGCCTATCAGACAACTCCACAAACTACCACAGGTGAATCACCCTTCAGCTTGTTTTATGGTATGGAAGTTGTCATTCTGGCAAAAATAGTAGGAGGTCGCATCGTCTGGAAGTTTTTAATGAAGAATAAAATGAAAGGTTGACTAGGGGATCTTTGGAAATGATTGAGGAAATAAGATATAAGGTAGCAATGCACGTGGAAAGGTACAAGCAAAGGATCCAGATAGCATATAATAAGCGGGTAAAGAGAAGACATTTTCAGGTCGGCGATGTAGCCTGGAAGCGTGCCAATGCAATATATACTTCAAAAAAGCTGGATCCTTACTGGGTGGGGCCATTGAAGGTGCTCAAAGTATTAAAAGAGGGTGCATATGTGTTGGAGGATGATGAAGGGAAGGCGTTACCAAGGAGCTGGAACATCTGCCACCTGAAGAAGTACTACGCCTAGCTCCTTATGCGATGGATTATGGTTACACCTTTATGTGTTGATGCTCGTTCAGGTCGGTGGTGGATTCTAGTTTTATTGCCAGCATTTTACAATTATGGGTCGATGCTTGTTTAGATCAGCGATGAATAAAGGATGATTCTTATGGTATTACGATGTTTTATGGTTTATGGATATGGTTTTATGGTTATGAGCTGACATTTTCATAAGGTCGGTGATAGTTTATAGTTTATGGATATGGTTTTATGGTTATGGGCTGGTGCTTTCATAAGGTCAGTGATGGTTTATAGTATATGGATATGGTTGTATGGTTATGGACTGACGCTTTCATAAGGTCGGCAATGGTTTATGGATATGGTTTTTATGGTTATGGGTTGATGCTTTCATAAGGGCGGCGATGGTTTATAGTTTATGGATATGGTTGTATGGTTATGGGAAGGGGTTAACACTCGATTCAATTTGCGAAGAATATGTTTGATTAACATATTCTTTGCTTGTTTGATTATGTGTCTATGTGAGTATGTTTGATTTACATATTCTTTGCTATTGGGTAAATGTCTATGTGAAAATATTTGATAAACATATTTCTTGGGTTGTTTAGTTGAGTGTCTACGTGAATGTGTTTGGTTATTTTTTATTGGTATATTCTTTAGTTATCTGATTATATGTTGATCAGGTCTAGCTGTGTTACTTTGTTCAATTTATTTGAACATGGGGGTATTGAGTGGTTTTCTTAGTTCTATGTGATTTCATATGGTTTTACTTGGTTTATTTTGCCTGACTTACGTTGGAATAACAACAAGAAAAATCCTGGATATGTTATGAGGTCGGTAAGTGTTATGGTATTCTTACCTCGTGAGAAAGCTCATGGTTAACAGGTTTTATGGTTATAAGGTGATGCTTAAGTAGATGTGTTATGAGGTCGGTAAGTGTTATGATGTTCTTACCTTGTGAGAAGGTTCATGGTTAATGAATCGAACTTTTTAAACAGTTACTTTTTATATAAATAAAAAGCTCGTCCGCAAGAGAACGGGTCAGTTGTAAGTGGCAAGTTGTACTCGAGTCGAATCTCTCGAGGAATGACAATCGGAGTTTAAAAATGCTCATTTAAAACACAAATATTATCTAAACACACGATCAAGTAGGTTGTTTGTTTGTTTTAGTTAACAACTGAAATAAGACTCTTAAACAATTCGAGTAAAGCATAAAACTGAATTTCAAACACAATAATTGAAAACGAGAAGATTAAACAACCAAACACTAACAATATCTAAATGTGCTCAATGAAATGACTGAAGGAAAGGAAGCATGAAGTCGATTAACAATCAAACAAAATGGATCAAATGGACGAGAAAGCATGAACGATCAAAGTAACTAATAAATGCACAAACTAATCCAAATAATAACAACAATGAATCATTCAAATCAACAAAATCCAAAATCAACACAGATTATAATATCAAAACTAAGAATTCAAATCAAAGAAACAGAAACAAGAATCGATCTAGAAAATCACCCAAATGTATTAAAAGACGAGCTGCATAAGAATACGCCACAAACTATCACGAAGCTAAGTTCTGAAATCCAAACTCCGAATCGTGCAAAAACAAGTATCAAAATCGAAGAGAAATCAAGTTGAAATTATGAAGGATTGAAAAGCGAATTCAAAAGTTCAGAACTTGGGAACTAAGGTTCCCAAGTGGTGATTTCTTGTGCCTGGTCGAGTCTGAAGTCCAGGTGAAGAGGGACATCGCTTTTATCGCATCGGAAGAAGAGGGAATCATGGTAATTTTGCACGAAAGTTACGACCATCGAGGTGCGTCGATTGACGGTGTCTCTGGCATCGAACACCATCGATATCGGGCATCGCTCGATGGTAACGTGTCGATCGACTAAGAGCGTCGACACTACTTTTGGTTCCCATCGATGACGCATCGACGTGCGACATCGATCGACGGAAGCTGGAACTTCTCGGCACTCGGCAATTGCTTCCCTTATCCGATTTTCATCATTTTGAAGCTGAAAAAGAGAATTAAGTATAATTAGAACGACAACTTACGAAACGAGCAAGAAAAGGTGTTAAACGGGATAAAAGCACAACAACCTACAAAAATACTATAAAGAAGAACAACGACCTAAAACCCGTTATAACACGCAAAACAAAATGCAAAATAAACGAAAATACACAAAAATACGTAAAAATCAGTTAACAGGTTTTATGGTTATAAGGCGATGCTTAAGTGGATGTTTTTATGATTAAGATATTTATATAATTTTTGTTTTATAGTTCATATGGGTGCGGCCTTTAAGTATTACAGGTTTTATGGATTAACTTGATGGCATTGGTGCTAAAGGATAAATGGTGAAGGTCTTCATAAAGTGCGATTCGTTCATGATGAACTAAAGTTATCTGATGCAGGGAAGTAAAGCTTTGTTAAATTGGAGAAGTTAAAATTACAAATTTATAAAGTGCAAATTACATCAAGGGGAAGAAGGGGGTACAAATTCTTCTAGAGGAACTTTTAGCTCGGCGCTGAGTCCGACTTTCACCACCGCTAGAGTTTTGCATTGGGTCCACCAGATAGCCTTTAATTCCTGTTTGATGTCGTCGTGCCAGAAATCAAATGGAGGTAGATCGGCCTCCGACTTTTTCTCATCCAATTGGAAGTTAAGCCCCACTAGCTGGATCTGTGCTTTGGCCCGCTCAATGGTGGTCTTTAAGTACAGCTTCGCCCCTTTTCCCACCTTTTGCAGAAAGGTTGTCATGTGGCGGTGGGTCTCAATCAGACTTGTCATATACGCAGCGACAAACCGTTGACCCACTTCACTCCTTAGGAATGTTCGACAACCTTCCTTGACTCCTTCCTGGACTCGCTGCCTATGTGCTGCAAGAACCTCCTTCTCTTCTTCTTTATCCATCTCCAGTAAGAGGCCTTCCAGCTCAGTTTGGCATTTTGTGAGCCTGGCAATCTCGGATTTCATCGTCTCTAGCTGGCATCTTGAAACATTTAGTTCTTCTATCTAGGCTGCTATATGATGACGATCTTCGTCCAACTCTCCTTGATTTAAGGAAAGTTGTTCAATCTGATTGTTAACCTGAGTAGCTAGCTCGCTGCATGCCTTCTTCCATTTATCTGCAGATTCCTCTTCGGAACCGACAGCTTTCAAGTGAATGGATATTGAAGTCACGATAGGCTGGAGTTGTGTTGACAAAGATAGAAAAGAATGAGTTATGGGTTAGGACCATGTTAACATATAATATAGCAGGAGGAGACTTCAAAGGATAGTTACCTAGGTAAAATACTGTGACAGCATGGTCCTTTGTTCAACCATCTTGAGGGTTGCCAGATATTTTTATCTGGAGTCAGCATTTGGCTCTGGAGGAAGGGCTAAAATTGGTCGGCGTCATCACAGTTCAGGAGGCCGTTGTTCAAAATTGGGGAGCCCAAGATGGATGCTCCCTGAGTGTGATGGCGTTTTGGACGATGGGATGCGGATTGAACTCAGGATCGGCCACGGACAGCTCATTTCTTCTTACCCTTTCCCACTAAAGTATGCATAGGCAATGGTCATCAAAATCTGCGATCTCCACAGGTGTGTATCTAGCCACAAGAGCAATCTCTATTTTCTCCTCTGTATTTATTGTAGGGGCCGAGGAGGTTACAGCAGGAGTTGAGTCTGGTTGAGCCCTTGTTGCGCCTTCCGAGATCAATGATCTACAAAAAAGAAAGTTGGTTATTGTTTATTTTAACATAGCTTATAGGTGAAAAGATCTACAATATGTTAAACCTACCGAATTCAAGCTTGGTCATCTGCAGAGGTCGCTGACTGAGGCCCACAAAGGAATACACTCTCTTTGATTCGGTAAGTTTCACCACGTTGCAAGGAAATCTATTCCACTCTTTAATCAAATCTGAATATTTTTTATAGAGAGAGGGGTGTTTCTTCTCCGTGGGCACTAGCCCTTGAGGAGGGGTTGCCTCCTTCCATTCCGTAGAAAATGTCCAGGGTCCACGAGAAAAGAGGAAGAAAATTTTTTATCGCCACTCATGGACTTTAGAGGAGGGGCGAACAAGGAAATGCGCCTTTTGGCGCGAAGAAAGGTACAAGGTACCTTTCTGACTTTTTATTCTATAGCAGAAGAAAAATAAATATATATCTTGTTATGCGTTATATTATAGACATAATATTATGTATCCAATTATCAACCTAATGGAGTTAGGAGCCATTTGAAATAGAGGGACTCTATATTTTTTGGCTGCGGCGACCAGGAAGGGATGCATAGGAAATCTGACTCCTGCCCTTATGTAGTCGTCAAAGATAGTGATGTGGTTAAAAGGGGGGTTGTCTGGGTCATTTTTACCAGCTTCGGGATGGATGAACTGAACGGTGTCTGGAGGATGGAAGCTTTCAATGAAATTTGCGAGCAGGTTGCGATCAGGAAGTACCCAGGGGTTTTCGATAGTCACCTGTGTAGTTGGAGAGAGAATGGGCAGGTCAGCGTGAATAGAAGGGGAAACGACTATTACAGGGTCAGAGAATAAGAGGTCTGGGTTGGACGAAGATGAGGGAGCTCGTGATTGGGTTAGAGGTATGGCTTCGGGAATCTCCTTGGTTAGGGCTCTAGTTTGAGCTTCTAGCTCGGCCCATGAGGGACTCCCTGCCAGTTCGTCTATAAGACCGAGTCTGGGTTGGGTAGTATTTTTCCTACTATTTTTCTGGCTCAGAGAGATTTCTGCGGATTCTGTTTCAGTGGAAATATCACAGATAGGGGTTAAATCTTTGGGTGAATTGGGATTTTGGGAATCAGGATTGGAGGATGCTAGATTAAAAAATAATAAAGGAGACATGTTCAGAATACAGAAATTTAAAATAAAAGAATTAATACGGAACATTAACATAAACATTTGGGGAATTATGGGGACTTGCCCATGATAATGTAAAATGAATGTACTTGTCTAGCTGAATTTTTTGATCCAGAGGCGAGCGTATCTTCTTGCTGGAAAGTTTTTGAAGTTTTTGCAGATGAAAATGGTGGAGTGTTCGTTTTGTTTTTTGATATACAAAGAAAGGAAGATGAAAGGACGATTATGTTGGGAAGCGGTGCAAATTTGAAAACACAAGCGAATTTTGGGCGACGCAAAGGTTTGGTGGGGTTAATTGTGGGCCTTTCATTTTTTAGTCCACAAGAATAATATATTACTAAAAAACAAGCATGCGACACATATCCGACACAATGGCAGTATTCATATAATGTTCTGAAGGCTAAGGTGATTTTTTGATGGTTTTTATGCTTTTACCAAGAGGTGCATGGGATTGACCCTTGGGGATGCTTATGGTTACATTCGACTTGATTTCCTACCTCAATCAAGTAGAATGTTGAGGACTAGATGATACGACATCAAATATTCAGGTCGGTATGCATGTAGGTTTTTAGGTTTTTATAAGGCGACCTCACCTTTAGAAGGGGCGATCTCTTCTAGGGGAGGGCGAGTTGTTCGTATGAGTGGCGAGCTCTTATATGGGAATGACGAGGTCTTATGAGATGAATGATATTATAACAGTTCGGTATTGAGAGCTAGGCTTTATGGTTAACAGGATCTTGAGCCCTGGTGGGTTGATATAGACTATGGTATGGGGTCCCGGTGGACTAAATGCATGGATATGGTCATTATAGTAATGTAACGAGAGTTCTAATATCTATGGTAGCTTAGTATATAGGAGAAATCCTAATTCTAAGTTAGTGGTTATTTATGGTACTGTGGTTTAAATAGGAGAGGGAAACCCTATATTGAAAACACGTCTCTTGTCTATATAAAGTGGACACATGCCTCACTTTTTACTCCAAGTTGATTTTATCCTACTTTGAGCTCTCGTATATCATTATTAAAAAATGATTGATTTAAGTATCGGAGGGCCTACGATGGGGCTGTCCGGCTTGGGTTTTGTTTTGTAGGTTGATCAGGTCGCCAAGAATCTTCTAGATGTCTATCAGGTCGACAAGCACGAATTTCAAGTCATTACTCTCTTTTTTTGGTGAACCAATCTTTTTGGTCGTATTAGCAACAACAAGAACTCAAACAAAAATTTCTATTTTTCTTTAGCATATCCTCCACCTTTCTTCAATACACATTTTGTTCACTAACAAAAGTATTCTATAGAATAAATTAAGCAATAAAGCTTAACTAATTAAAGGGAAAGGTGACTACACGGAAGGGAGAAAATCATAAGGAGAGCTGTGATACAAACAAAAGTTTAAAAGACATAGAAATTAATAAGATTACAGTGTAAGATAATTATTCTACCTTTTATCTTCCATCTATGAGACAACAACAATCAAAAGACTGAATCTTAAAATTCATTAATAACAATTCCTTATAAACAAAGCAAAAATTAATAACTTCCAAACCCTTGTAATTGATTTCGTACCAGAGAAGAAATCCCAACACGAAAGAGGTGGAGAAAGGGGGAGTGTCAGTGCCAGTAAGGGGTTCATGGCAGCGATTGGTCGCAATGCGAGGAGGAGGCAGAGAAATCGAGATATGAAGGAAAAGATTTCGATCGATGAGAGGGAGGTTAGAATTAAGAGGCGTTATGCGTGTAGAGAAGGGAGAGAATCAGATAATGGAGTATAAAATGGAAAAGAAAAACTAAGGTGGCGCTTGGAAATGAAAAAAAAATTTCACTAATCTCATGGAAAAAGAAAAAGTGAATGGGTATTAATGCACATTTAATATCTCGTCAGCCAATTTTTATTTTTCACTCTCTCTCTTCCCTTTTTTCCTTTGTTTTTTTTTTCTTGCCCGTTTCTCATCCCTTCCTTTTCCAACAACAAAAAATCGGTGAAAACCCAATCGTCCGGCCACTTTTTTTCCAAAAACAAAAATCGGCGATCGGGCAAAAGAGCTCCGGCAACGACGCGCGTCGGTAGGAGTTCGGGTCCCGTCGGCGAATCATCCTCCTTCAATTTCTCCACAGCGGTGGCTCCGGCGAGGGCAGTGGCAATTGGGGCGAAGTCGACGGCGGCTGCAACAACGGCGGGGCTCCGACTTAAGAAGGAAGTGGCGGCGTTCTTGTGGGTTTGCCGACTTTTCTTCGGCAGTGGCTGAAGAGCGGCGATTGGGGTGGCGATTTCAAATTTGGTCCCGAAGGAAGCTGGGCGTCACGGCTATGGTCGAAAGATGATGGGTTTGGCCGACGATTTAAGGGGTGGTGGCTCTGGTGGTAGGCTGCCTGGATTTGGAAATTGGGTCTCGATGATCCTCGAGCTCATGGGTTATGGTTTCGGTTCGTGGGCTTTGAAATGGCTGGGTGGTTCATGGCGGCTCGGTCRSRTTCTTCGGYCRGTTCTCGTGGGGTTGGTGTTGGGTTCCGTTCAGGCAGCGGTGGTGATGGCTGAAACGATGGCGTTTTTTTTTTCATTTTTTTTTTCCGGGAAGCGGGTGGTGGTGGTGGTGGTTTTTGTGGTTTTACATGAATTCGGGCTTTTCGAAAAGTCGGGCCGCGAGGTTTGATTGGTAGGCAGCGGAGACGGTTCGGGTTTCGTGTGGGGTTGTCCACTGTTGTGCGGCTGTGGTGGTGGTTTCGGCAGTTTGTCGGGTCGGGTTTCGGGTTTTGGGTTTGAGATTGTTTTTTATGTCGGATATCCAATTACTTACAAACAAATAGAATTTATATCCAATCATTATTTCCCCAAAAATTTTTATTTCCCTAAAAAAAATTATTTACACTTTTTACTATTGAAACGAAACGAAAATAAATGAAAGTATATCCAATCGAACCCTAAACCCTGAGTTTTGAGTACGGGAAAAGGAGTAGTTTTATCAATTAACCTAAATTGAGTGTTTTTTTTTTTAATTCTCCCAATTATAGTGATCTCAATATAAGTTTTGGGATAAGTAAGACGAGATCAGAGTCTACACATTTACACATTTTTTTGTCTCTGATAATTCAGAAAGTTCATTTGTTTATTTTGATAGTTTAAATATATCTATTTAAAATGTGATTATTTGGCAAAGTTGAGTACAGACATTTCATAGTATGTAATTTTTATGTTAATTGTTATACTTTTTATTGGGTACAAAATGTAACGATATCAATTTTATCTATTCAATACATAATTTCAGTGGTTACTTCTTCTATACGATGATTTTTATATTTATAGCATTACAAACGACTTGCATATTTATCAGTCATCTCATGTATCACCCATCACTTGTATATTTTCATTGGAAATGTTCGAATACAGTGATTGTAAGAAAATATATAATACTTGGTGTTTAGTTGAGAAAATGTATAGATTTGAATTTGTGGAAGAAAAAATCAAAAGTGAATTAATAGTCTATTTTATATTATTAAAAAACAAAATCATAAGCAATCACATTTTGATGTTAAAAAAAATTAAAATTAAAAAAAAAAAATGGGTCACCAATCTAACAAACGCTTGGCTTGCATTGCTAGCGCGCGCACAGAGACTTGGACACCTCTTTCAGAATCAGGATCAGAATCAGAATTCAGATTGGGACTCATCATGTCAATTAATCAATGGATTAAACATCCCTTTACACAAAAATTGAAGGGGGAGGAACTAAACATATGTGAAGATTAGCCCAATCAGAAGGCAATGGAACCAATTCAAAAAATGATAAATAAAAATTAAAAAATGAAATTCCAACGAACCCAAGTCACATAAAAGAATTACCACAAGGGCGGCACATATACAAATTTCATACCGATGATATAGAACATAAGTCATCCAGGACTTGTCTGATGTTAGGCCTTTCATTTACAGGAAGAATGGACCTTAAGGAAACCGCCAGCATATCATCCATGGCCCTCAAGTGTTCTTCTTCCCTTCTGGCCATATCTCTGTCTATGCAATCCATCCCCCGTCCTTCTTGATCACACAGTCTAACCCAATCCGTAAGGTCAACGGCTCCCGTTTGACCTGAGATAATATCACCAGCGCTTCTTCTTGTCAACAATTCCATCAAGATCACACCAAATGCATACACGTCGGCCTTAAATGACGGGCTAGGTTTGGTTGCATTGGCGAGTTCCGGTGCACGATAGCCAAGAGCCCCAAGATTTAAAATCTGCTCGGCAATCCCTGAAGGTGTCATCAGACGGTGGAGACCATAATCGGTGAGTCGAACACTGTAATCTGATCCGGACAATATTACATTTGTCGGCTTTAGGTTTCCATGTGGCAGGCCTCTGTCGTGAAGGAACAGAAGACAACGAGCAACGTCGATAGCGACGCTCAACCTTTGGTTGAATGATAATGGAGAGTACCTCCTAGGAGTTGACTCTGGAGAAAAGCAAAAGTACAATATGTTACACCAAAGCCAAAGAAATATTCCAGATGAAATTAATAATTTACCAAAATAGAATTCAACCCTCAGATGAAATCATGTATATCAAACGATTGTTGTAAGTCCATAATCTAGGATGTGAAATATAATGTAGGGATGATTACAAAACTACCCCATATGTCTAGCTTAATTACAAAAAAAAAATTAAAATTAAAATACAAACATGCCGGGTATTTGTAATTTTGAAAGATAACTAGGCTTTCTACAATCAGGTAAACTTCAAGGGTAGTATTTGTAATCATCACTAATATAAATTTATCAATACTGCATGGATACAAGAAAAGCAAAACTTTGTGTGTCCTTACCATAAAGATGTAAGGCCAAGCTATCGCCCAACACGTAGTCCGCTAAGATAAGCCTTTCTTGTTCTCTTGGTCCCCAATAATAAGCGCGTAAATGAACAATATTCTGATGCCTAATAGATCCAATCTTCTTTACTTCCTTAGCAAAATCTTTCTTGTTTTTCACTAACCCAACCCTCAACCACTTCACGGTTAGCATATGCCCATTATCTAAGTTAGCTTTGTACAAAGTGCCATGGCTGCTTCTACCCAGTACCTCTGCCGGGGCTCGAGACAACTCCTCGGCTGTAAACGTGAGTGAATTATCCAAGAAGAACAGATCGCCAGCCAATCGATCGGGCGAATACACGTTCAACGCAACGGGTTGTTCCATCGTCTCGACAAAACGAGGTGAAGACGTTATCGGAGACCCGGGAGAGGATTTCCTTCCCGATGTCGTCGGATGATTGTCTTGTTGACTGGGGTTAATGGGCCCCTCGGGCGTTTTATGCTCAACAATTTCAGTACCGGACTCGATTTTCCCAGACAATGATCTCGAGTTTGAAGTCAACAAATGGTCATTAGAAAAGCTCAATGATGTCGGGGGTGGGTCCGTGCTGCTGCTCTGGAAATTGAAAAACGAAGGACGGCCGAGTCTCCGGACTTTGACATCCCGATCACAATATCCACCTTGTCCACCGGAATCGTGAAGGCGGGCTCGACGGTAGGCGAAAAGAACAAAGGCGATCATCACAACAGCTAAAATACACCCAGCAATAATAAATATTGCGATGCGAGGCTTAGAGCGGTGATGATTTTTGTTGTCTAGTTGGCTTGGAACATGACCACCGGACGGGGAGGAACGACGATGTTCGAGTCCGTCGTTCCCAGGTGTAAATGAAGCATCAGGAAAATCGTTCAAGTTTTCAGGAATTTTTCCAGATAAATTATTGTATGACATGTTCAAGAACGTGAGACTCGATGGTAGTCTACCGGGTATACGACCATCGAAACTATTGTGGGATAAATCAAGGTACTCCAAAACAGTAAGTTTGCTTAATTCACTCGGAAGCTGTCCTGACAGATTATTTCTCGCGAGATTAAGCAGCTTAAGCCTCCCCCAGTTACCTATATCAGAAGGTAATCCACCGGACAAGGCATTATTTGAAAGGTCTAAAGACTCCATCGGTGGAATAGTAGGAAGAACCAATAACTCGCTTGCGTGAGAGCCTTGTAGAGGAATTGGTCCAGTCAGATAATTGCCTGACAAGTTTAAATTTGTTATTGTCACTGAAGTAAAGAAGCTATATGGGATTGGGCCATCAAAATTGTTGGAGCTCAGATCGACTGTACTGAGCTTGGGACCCAATGTCAAAGGCAATGACCCCTCTAGGGAATTGTTTCTAATACTGAGAAATGTTAATCTTTCAAATTGTGTCAAATTGGGAAGGCTTCCTGTCAGGCCATTGGAGCTTAAATCTAAGACTTCCAACTTGGAGTTCCAGTTTTTCAGGACGGATATGTCATCTGCTAGAAGATTTCTGCTAAGATCAACAACCAGACAATTTCCTAATGATCGCGGCATGGAGCCTGAGATTGAGTTTGATGTAAGGTTGAGAGTAACCAAAGTTGTTGAGTTGATCTTCGGAATATGACCTGAAAATGCAATGGTCATTTAGAATTCCTTTAGAAGAAGAAAAATGAAAAGAAAAGAAAATAAAGAGAGAACTTAAAAAAATTGTAAACTGGAAACTAAGTCTATACAATGCAAAGGGGCGCAAGTAAGTGATTTTTAACGCAGCAATTGTGTGTGTTTTGCTACATATGATGGTAGTAAAATGTGTCTGTTCTGGTTTCAGATCTGTGAAGTAAGCTTGGGAAAAAACAATTGCTATTTCTCACAGAAAATTGAATAGAATTCTAGATGCTGAACTTAGGGTCTCTGTATGCACCCAAACGCACCCAAACAGATAACACAGGCAAAATAGATTTATGCATGATATTCATGTACAGAAACACACCATATACAGTTTAATCTAACACAAACCTAAGTAATTCATGCTAATATAAGTAATGTAACATAGTGATTATACCAATCAATATCCGATTACAAGCTTTTAATTCAGGACCACCAACATTAAACATTACAATTTCGTAAACATTTCAGCTTAACTGTATAGATAAGAGGCAAATTACAAATTTGGCACCACATATATACTCTTCTCAAGAATCCGCAACATTATGGCCCTATTTAGTTGAGATATATAAATAAACTTGTCGAAAAGGAACTAACTTAATCGATTAGATAAAATGAGAAGTTTGGTTGTTGAAACAAAACTGATTGGACAGCTTGCATAGTCCAAATCTGCTCTGATTACCATCAAAACTGATTATAGGATTATTATGATCAGGAAAAATAATCCTAACTCTGTGGCTACCGCCACATTCCAATGGCAGAACCTAGGACAAAAACATGGACAATAGCAAAAAGGAATTTCACTGAGTACGAGTTCTCGCATCCTTGCTAAAAGGTAATCAAGACCAGTAAATCATTATCAAATTCCACATCATCACTGGCATAATGAACTCTGTCCGGAAACAAATAACTCAATCCATGCAACACATAAAAATGTCAACAGCAGCAGAATCGACTCATTGTCAAAGACGGCATTGAGGCCTAGGTTTTATTGTGAAAAAATTTAGTAACATACAACAATGAATTGCATCAGTGCTATTGTTTTGGTATAATGCTGCAATTCATCTACCCAATCTTCCCAAATAAAAACTAAAAAATAAACTGCAACACGACAATCATCCTTGATCACTAGTTTGACCTTTAAATACTTGTGCGTGATTATAGACAGCCAGGACAATCGGAAGAGCTGAGGTTGCGCTTGGATACAAAGAGCTCTATTTTCGTTCCGCTAGAGAGTTGTTAACCCAAAATGGACTTAACTATGAAAAGTTTCAAAAAAATACACTATTTACTCACATTATCCTAAATATTCCATAATTCACCCACTCACATATTTCTAACGATCATATCCAATCATTATTTTACTATTCCTATACCAAATCAACTTTCAATTACATTTTCAACTTATACCCAATCACTTTCAGAATTCATTCTTCTCTAAATAAAGAAATAATAACCATTGCAGGATAGGAAACCCAAAATAAAAGGATATACAATTGCCACCCTAGGATTCTAATTTGAGGGCTATAGAAACTAAGACAAAACAGGGTTCTGGCGTAAAGGTTGGTCTTTTGTAATCATTAAATATAACCACCAATGGACGAGAAAGAAAAAGATGCGAATTAACTTAAAGCGCATACGAATGAAGATAAATTTGGCATAAAATCAATAACCGACACGTGTCTCCCTCTATAAACTACCAAAAGATCTAGAGCTCGTTAATGCTTTCCAAATATAACAACAATTATTCGAGTAATGCGCAAAACCCGCTGCAGAGAATTCAGAAATAAAATTACACATGTTCTTACGGTGGTACAACAATCTATCCACATTAAAAGCAAACACTAAGACAATGTCAGTAACTAGAGAAAGGAAACAAAAACAATAATAGCAATACAAAATTAACAACACCAGCTCACCCGAAAATCCATTAACACTGAGATCCAACTCCACCAATGGGATAAACCCCTGCAGTAGCTCCCCAGGTACAGGCCCAAAAAGCTGATTGCGACCAAGCCTCAGCGTATGAAGGTTCGGCAACTGACCAAACTCCGGCAGCTCACCAACGATCCCATTATCACTCAAGTCCAATACCTGCAAGTTCCGAAACAACCTCATCACGTCGCCCCCCCAAAGCTGACCCCCTAAATTGTTCCCACTCAAGTTCACGTGCTGCACAGTATTAGCCAAACTAGAAACATTCTCCACACTCAATTCCATGGAACCAAAAAACCTATTCCTGCTCAAATCCATATATGCCACATTCCTCAGCTCCTGAATCAGTTCCTTCACATCACCCTGAAACTCGTTCGACCGCAAATCCAACGCTCTCAACTGCTGTAAGTTACGAATTCCAGCAGGGAACCCTCCAGAGAAATTATTATTCGATAAATTGAGATAATGCAGTGCCCAGAGATCATTCAGCTTAGCAGGAAGCGGACCGTAGAATTGATTACCAGATAGATCAATCACCTGAAGAGACGACATTTCCCCGAGAACCGG
Organism: Phtheirospermum japonicum; assembly: GCA_014905375.1. Taxonomy (NCBI): domain Eukaryota; kingdom Viridiplantae; phylum Streptophyta; class Magnoliopsida; order Lamiales; family Orobanchaceae; genus Phtheirospermum; species Phtheirospermum japonicum. Next base: position 47,444 of record BMAC01000262.1, on the reverse strand, counting down.
CGCGAGGCGGCCGGTGAGCGAGTTTCCGGCGAGGGTTAGATTCTGCAGGAACTTGAGCGGAAGGAGAGTGTTAAATTTGAGGTCTCCGACAAGACCAAGGCCGTCGAGGGCAATGGCGACCACGGCGGCAGAGGTGGCGGTCGCAGACGACGCCGTAGAAGCTTTCGGGCAGGCGGAGACGTTTGAGGGAGCGGTCCAGGTGGAGAAGATTCGGTCGGAGGGGTCGGATTTGATGCCCTTTTTGAACTCGAGGAGTGATCTGATTTCGTCATGTGAGGCGGAGACATGGCGGTGGAGGAGGAGGAGGAAAAGAGTTAGAGTGAGAGTCATTTGTGGAGGTGGGAGAGAGGGGAGGGGGGAATGGAGGTGCGCTAGGGGTGAGGCATTTGGCGGGTGGAGAGATAGGAAATTAGGGTTTTTTTTAATATTAGGAGGGAATGGGGGAAGAAGATGAGTTGGTGTTGTCTGTCTGTATGTGCAGGACTTGAGTTTTCTTTCTTTATCAGTGCTGTAGCCTGCAAGTGTGAGAGAGTAGAGAGAGGGTGTAGGGTTTTTATATATGGGAAATGAGCTGTAATGAGAAAATGCGAGTAAAAAAAGATCGGGAAATGGAAGTTCCGTTCTTTTGAGCCTTTGAGGTGGATCCCACCAGAATTATTTTGTGTTCTGTGGTTTGTTTGTTTTTTTTTTTTTTTTTTTTTTTTTTTTTTTTAAATTTTAGATTCATATAAAATTAAAGAAAATTACATTCGGACAAAAGCATCTATAATAGGATAATGTGAATTTCTAATAACATGGTAAATACAATGTTAATATTTTAAAAAAAAATTAAATGATAAATGTGAATCGGGTAAAAATAATTTAATACTAATTAGTGGAGAGGAGAGATAAATTAATTAATATTAATGATTGAATCAATAAGGAAAATTGTTAAATAAAAAATGTGTAGCATACCATCTAAATGTAGACAGTGTGTTAGAAAAGTGGATGAAATATTCACTTACTTCATTTACAATGCCAACATCATCTGTAAAAAAGTGATAGAAGAAACTACAAAATTAAAGGACTAAAACGTGAAGAAAAAGAAGTTCAAGTAAAGGGGGTGTCTTTGAAGACAGAGAGGCATTAGCTAAGCACATGGCGTCGTATGCTTTGTAGAATCTGTTAGATAATAAAATTATAGCGAAAGTCATCGCTATAATCAAGAAACCATCATATTGAATTATTAAGAATTATAAGTTAGTTTACGGAAGCGTACCTGAATCCATATGCGATTGAATTTGGGGTTTGACCTTTTAGGGCAATACATATCCAATCCTTTTAGAGAATCCTTTAGTTTTCTCTATATCTCTCTTCTGACGATGGGATGCAGAATAGAATAGGATAATAATCCGTATGACTTAGGGACCATAACACTTATATACTTGAGTCATCTTGGGTTTACCTATTTTAGCCCATCATTAAAATAGATAACTCATTGAGTATCTACACATTAAAGACTCATATCCTATTAGATACATTAAAGCTCAATACCTTAAATTTTATTTGATCACTTCTAAATGAGCTTCCTTATTTGACAGTTCACGATATATAATTATTTCACATATAAGCTCAATGTTGGATTAAGGATCCAACAATCTCCCACTTGGACTATTTGTGTAACTTTATAATTATACATTGCAAGAATATAACCATACAAGCTCAACTTTGCTGTCATAACCAAAAATATATTTATATCCAATCCAGTCCATCAGCCATATCAACATCGGATCAAAGCGGCCATCATTACATTTATCGTAACTCGACCCATCATTGGTCACGTATGTTAACACCACTGAATGACATGGATTATGATGTGGATGTGTAGCATGGAAATTTCATGGATTGTGATCATAACATGCTTATTTCCAACTGATCCACCTTAAAACCTTAGTGAGATCAACCATATAGTAAAATCAAAGTGTGAATCAAAATAACTTTAATTTCTGCAGAAAATAAACTCAAAAAATATCCTTAAACTGAAGTAACTGAAAAATATGTCTACAAAAAAAAATTATAATCACACAACTCCCACTAAAAACTAAATATCCTCTAAAAGTTTGACACCCATACTAGCAGTATGCTCATGAAATATTTTGGGTGGCAATCTCTTTGTAAGCGGATCCGCAATCATGGAGTCCGTACCGATATGTTCAATAGACAACTGTTCACTTTGAATTCTCTCTTTAACAACTAGAAACTTGATGTCTATATGCCTAAACTTCGTTGAGCTCCTATTGTTATTGGAATACAAGATTGCCGATTTATCGTCACAAAATAACTAAAGTGATTTTTCAATACCATCCACTATGCGCAACCCCATGACAAAGTTTAAGAGCCATACTCCGTGGTTAGATGCCTCATAACATGCTATAAATTCTGTTGCCATGGTAGAGGAGGCTATAATAGACTGTTTAGTACTCCTCCAAGATATAGCACCCCCAGCCAGCAAGAATACATAGTCTGGCGTAGATTTAATACTATCTTGACATCCAGCATGATCGGAGTCAGAATATGTAACGATCACAATCCGATCTGACCTCCGATATGTGAGCATGTAATCTTTTATTCTTTGCAAGTGCCTCAAGACCCGTTTGGTTGCCTTCCAATGGTCTAGTCCTGACTTGCTCAAATATTTGCCCAGTATCCCAACAATGAACGCAATATCCGGACGCGTACATACTTGAGCATACCTTAGACTCCCTACTGCTGAAGCATAAGGAATCTTCTGCATTTATTTTTCCTCTAATTTATTCTTAGGGCACTGTTCGAGACTAAATTTGTCTCCCTTACTCACAGGGTTATCTCCTGGTTTACAGTCCTGCATGCCATACCTTTTAATAACCTTTTTAATATAGCTCTTTTGTGATAATCCCAAAGTACCCCGAGAATGATTTCGATGTATTTCTATTCCTAATACAAAAGAGGTATCACAAAGATCCTTCATCTCAAAATTCTTAGCTAGAAATCTCTTGGTGTCGTGCAATAAGCCTATATCATTGCTGGTAAGCAAAATGTCATCGACATACAAAACCAGAAATATGTATTTGCTCCCACATAACTTATGGTGTACACAATCATCGACCAAATCCATCTCAAAATAAAAAGATATGATCACTTGATGAAACTTGAAATACCATTGTCTAGATGCCTGCTTGATCCCATAGATGAATCTCTTAAGTTTGCAAATCATATTCTTTGAATCTCCCGAAATAAAGTTTTCAGGTTGCACCATATAAATCGTTTCATCAATGTCGCCGTTGAGGAACGCTGTCTTTACATCCATCTGATGCAACTCAAGATCAAAATATGCCACTAATGCCATTATAATCCTAAAAGAGTCTTTCGAGGAAACTGGAGAGAAATTCTCTTTATAATCGATGCCTTCTTTCTGTGTAAATCCCTTTGCAACAAGATGCGCTTTGTATCTTTCCACATTACCTCTTGAATACCTCTTGGTCTTAAATATCCATGTGCAACCAATGGGGTTTGCACCTTCTGGCAATGGGACAAGTTCCCACACGTCATTGTTACTCATGGACTTAATCTCCTCATCCATGGCAACTATCCACTTTTGAGAATTTGAGCTTTCAATGGCTTGATGGAAGTTGATAGGATCATCTTCCATCACTCCAATGTCAATCTCTTTTTCTTGGAGAAATACAATGTAATCATTTGAAATTGCACTTCTTCCTTCCCTAGTGGATCTCCTTAATGGCATAAGTTCCTGAGTTTGTAGAGTTTGTTGATTTGGAATAATTTGTGGAATGGGAGATTCTCTGATACTCTCTTGATTTGTGTCATGAACAGAGTCAGGAATAAAATCCTGATCAATGCCAACAACACCCGTGGGAATATCCACATATTCCTCTTCAAAGACAAATTCATTAACTATATTTCCCCCTGCAAACTCAACATCCTCAAATAATCGGGCATTTCCCGTCTTAAAAATAGTTTTAGTTGTGGAATCATAAAACTTTTACCCTGTTGGTCTTTCAGAATATCCAACAAAATAACAACTAATTGTCCTTGTTTCCAGTTTCTTTTCATTAGGCCTCTAAGTCTTAGCCTCAATTGGATACCCCCAAACATGCAAATGCTTTAGACTGGGCCTTTTACCCGTCCAAAGTTCATAAGAGATTTTATCAGTCGCTTTAGTTGGAACTCTGTTAAAGATATATGCTGCAATCTTAAGTGCTTCTCCCCAGAGTGATTGTAGTAAGGTAGAATGACTAATCATACTCCTTACCATATTCTTAAGCATTTTATTTCGTCTTTTAGCAACACCATTCATAGTGGGCGAACTCGGCATGGTGTACTGTGGGACGATACCGCATTCATCTAGGAATTTAGAAAATGGTCATGTACGTTGTTCACCTGATCCGTCATATGTACCATAGTACTCACCACCACGATCAAATCTAACGCTTTTAATCCTTTTTATTGAGTTGATTCTCAACTTCAGCCTCAAAGGATTTGAACACGTTCAATGACTGTGACTTTTCATGAATGAGATATATGTAGCCATATCTAGAAAGATCGTCTATAAACATTATAAGATATTGTTGACCACTCCATGAAACTGTAGGAAATGGCCCACGAATATCCGTATGTATAAGTTCTAAGACGTCTGAAGTCCTGTTGGCTACAAATCTCATTTTAATAGTTTGTTTTCCCTTAATATAATTAACACAAATCTCATAATTTGTAAAATCTAAAGGATCGAGAATTTTGTTAAACACATGTCTTTCAGTTCTCCGTTTGGAGATATGACCCAGTCTCTTGTGCCATAACGTAGCTGAACTCTCATTGGTTAATTTTCTTTTCACACCTCGTGTGTGTAGATGTAGAGATTCATTAAATGAAGCAATAATATCTAGTAAATAAAGATTATCGTAACTTGATAAAAAAATAAGAACCAATCAATTTTGAATTATGAAACATACTAAATTTTCCACATCCAAATGAATAAGAATAACCAAATTTGTCCAAAATAGAAATAGAAATCAAATTTCGTCTAAATGACGGAACAACACATGTCTCATCAAGATCCAAATAATATCCAGTCTTTAACAATAATCTAAATTCTCATATTGCTTCAACTTCAACTGCTTTACCATCGCCCACATAGATGTATCTTTCACCATCACTTGGATTTAGACAATGGAGGAAACCCTGCATAGACACACTGATGTGAGTTGTTGCACCAAAATCTATCCACCATGTGTATTTAGGAACCGAATTTAAATAAACCTCAGAACAAACCAAATTAAGCATCATACCTTTCTTAGCAAGCCAAGCATGATAGTTGGTACACTATTTCTTCTTATGCTCTTCACCTCCGTAGAAGAAACAATCGGTACTAGTACCAGAACCGGTAACGTCTATTGCACTAGGTGCCTTTTTTTGTTTCTTTTGTAGTGTTGTGTGTGCAGCTTCCTTATCCTTCTTTTGCTTTAATTCCTTGCCCCTTAAATCTGGAAGTTGAGGCAATGTTATCACTTTTAGTCTTGTCTTGCTTCGACCTTTCCTCTTCCTGGACACAGTGTGAGATGAGCTCATTTAGAGACCAAGTCTCCTTTTAACAATTATAGCTCACCTTAAACTGGTTAAAATGTCCCAAAAGAGATATTAAAACCAAATGCACTAGTAAGTCGTCGGAGAGTTCAAGCTTGAGTGCTCTCAATTTTGAAGCAGTGTGAGACATTTTCATAATGTATTCCCTAATACTGCCTTTACTTCCATACCTCATTGAGATCAGATTTGTCTAGAGCGTAGCAATTTCAGCCATTGCGTTCTTGATAAACCTTTCTCAATATCAGCAAGGAATTCTTTAGCTGTAGTGATTTTCTCAGACATAGTGCCCTTAAATGCTTCTGGAATGGCTTTCTTCATGATCATCATACACACGCGATTCGATTTCTCCCATCTTTCCATATCCCTCTTTTCATTCGTAGTACTTTTATCCGTAAGAGGGGGGGGGGGGGGGGGGGGAGGGAATCAGTCCTTATCGCAAGATCGAGATCCATGACTCCAAGAACTATTAAAAGATTCTCTTGCCATGACTTGAAGTTTGTGGCCATTTAGCATAGGGATAGAGTTGATGCTCGCAGTAATATTATCAGGAGTAGATAAAGCTGAATCAAAGAAAGTAATGCTCACATAGAACAAACTTAGAATTATAATAATAAATTCAAATAAAAGGTAAATCCCATCTCAAGATATCGACACTCCATCAAAATCTCATCTTTTAACAAAAATATTAACTTGTAATTGACATCTTGGCGCAGTAATCAAACACTGATAATAAGAACATATCAAACAATGAGTCTTCCTTTTGGCCGATTCATTGCTCATATGCAAAACCAAATAATCATCACATGTCTACTACCGCAATTGTACATGTAATTATGATAAATATGGATCTTCCTTTTGGCTGATGAATATTCAAAAGAACTACATGCACACAACCTTTTATATCTCAAAATAAATTAATTTCCACAAGAGAGATCACTTTCGTGATATTTTTGCTTCAATTAGTATATTTCAAAATATATAAAACCATACCAATATTTGAATTTAAAATTTAAACTCTAAGACCAAACTTGATTCTAGGGTCTTATTTATTATTTGAGATTATTTTTTTTAAAAATAAATAAACTTTAATTGAATCTAAAAATAATAATAATAAAATTATATTAAGACCCTTGTAATCTCATTAAACCGTAAATGGACCACAAAATTTTAAAACTCAAGAAAGCCCAAACTAATCCCAATACAACAACAACAAAAATAAAAATAAGCATTTATGTTGATTGTTGAGTGGGCCCAATTACAAACCACAAACTAAGCTTCTAATTATGTTGATTGTGAAATGGGTCGTAAGAATTTTTATTTTTGTTTGTGTTTTGCTCAACATTAACCTGAATCCATAAACCAAAAGCAGGGGCATGCATAATCAGAAAAGAAAAAAGAACAAGGCCCCATCCTGAGTTTTGTACAGACTAGGTCAATCTAGATTTTTTTTTAAAATCCCAGTCGTCTTAATGAGGCCCTGAATCCATAAAACCAAAGAAAAAAAACAATAATGGAAGTGTGTACCTGGTGAGTAAATAATGTATCCAATCTGACCTAGATTATTTATTTGTTTAACCTTATACCCACAAGAACAATTCGCTATTGATTTTCAGAACTAAATCCATAAATAACAAAAATTGTTTTCGAATTGCATGCATGAATCCATAAATACAATTAAATCTCAAATTAAATTTGATTCCCAATAACTCAATATGGTTAGCTCTGATACCACTTGTTAGATAATAAAATCTTATCGAAAGCCATCGCTATAATCAAGAAACCATCATATTGAATTATTAAGAATCATAAGTTAGTTTATTGGCTATAATCGAGAAACCATCATATTGAATTATTAAGAATCATAAGTTAGTTTACAGAAGCGTACATGAATCCATATGCGATTGAATTTGGGGTTTGACCTTCTAGGGCAATACGTATCCAATCCTTTTAGAGAATCATTTAGCTTTCTCTATATGCTCTCTTTTGACGAAGGGATGCAGAATAAAATAGGTAATAATGATTCGTACGACCTAGGGACCATAACCCTTATATACTTGAGTCATCTAAGGTTTACCTATTTTATCCCATCACTAAAATAGATAACCCATTGAGTATATACACATTAAAGGCTCACATCCTATTAGATACATTAAATCCCAATACCTTAAACTTTATTTGATCACTTCTAAATGGGCTTCCTTATTTTACAGTCCATAATATATAATTATTTCACATATAAACCCAATATTGGATTAAGGATTCAACAATCTCTTCCACTTCAAACTGAAGAAGTTATGCAAGAGGCAATATAACATACAGTGTATGGTTGAAACTTGCAACTGGCATCTGAGAGCATCCGACAAGGTTAATAATCAGAAAACTGGACAACAACCACACTTATCCACCAGATCAAATTATGAATGGAAGTAAGAATGCTACTACAAAACTCATTGCATATTTAAATCAAAATAACTCAACAACATAAAAATGGTATACACGCTGGGAGATATCATGAGGGATGTGAAAGATGAGCATGATGTAAACCTAGGATACTTAAAGTCATGGCGATAATAAGAGAAATAACTCAAAATGTTGAGAGTAAAGCCAGATGCATTTTATCAAAGCTACTGGCTTACCTCCATATGCTGAAGAATACAAATCCTGGATCACTTGGAGTGATACTAAAAACTGAGGATAACGATTTCCTATTCTTATTCATGGATATAACGCATCTATCAAAGCATGGAAATACTACAAGTCGATGTTCATGGCATATTCTTAAGATCAAGTTATGGGGGAACATTGATGTCCGCATGCACACATGATAACAATGGAAGTATTCTCCCTTTGGCTTTTGCAATTATGGATCACAAGAATGACAACTCCTCAATATATGATTTTTTAAGAACTTGAGGAAAGCCTTAGAACTCAGACAATGATTGTGCATAGTGTCAGACAGAAGCAAAAGCATTATTTCAGCATTAAACAAGATACTTGTTTCATCACTGTTTTATGTTGTTTATTATGTGTTTTTTAGTCTATTACCTAATTGTTTCTACACCTTAATTCACTTGACTTTTACAGGTGTATCCTGAAGAAGCTCAAACGGCGTGCACTATCTCCTACAAACACATGAGAAAACACTTCTAAAGGAATGATAAGCAGTTTGCAAAATCCTTTGCAGGTGTAGCAAAAGCCTACGCGAATAAAGAATTTGAGAAACATATATTTGCGCTTGATAGACTTAATATTGGAGCTAGGTCATATCTTTCAAGCATTGGCTACGACCTATGGGCTCGAATACACTGTTCGAACAAATGGTATTTCACCATGACCTCTAACATTGCAAATCATTGAATGTCGTCAATGTCGTAGGAAGTGAACTATTGGTAACCACTCTGCTAGAGTATTTAAGAACTTTGCTTCAAAATTGGACTTGCAAAAATAGAGATGAAGCAAGACCAATATTCACAAAGATGGCAAAAAGTAGTAGAGGAATATCTACTCTAGTTCTATATCGGTAAAAGTAAGATTGTAACTAAGTTGTTTCAAGACTATCTTTGATGTTCCTAACTAGTTATTTGAAAAATGCTTCAATATGTTTGTTTTCTGTTTCTATATATAAATGGCAGTGAGGAGAGCAAATGATCACATCTTCAAAGTTAATGAAGATATAAAGGTGTTTATTTTGGACTTAGAGGAAAGGTCACACACTTGCAATATGTTTCGGATGGATGAGATCCCTTGTCCACATGCCATTGCAGTATTAAAAGAAATGAATTTAGACCATTATAACTACTGTTCAGATTACTACATGAAAGAAACGATGCTTGTGACTTATTGTGAAATGGTTTACCCAATTGAGCATGAAGCTACTTGGATGCTACTAAATGAATTTCAAAAGTATGTTGCTTCTTCCTTTAGTCGGCATAACAAAAGCTGGAAGACTGAAGAAAAGAAAATATGAGGCAGGATGGGAGAAACATTAGAAACTGAATTGTAGAAAGTGTGGTGAGATGGGCCATAATAAGAAGACATGCAAGAATGTCCTCCAGAAAGCACGCATTTCATTGTTAGTTTCATAATAGTTGTAGATCTAGTACATGATTGTTTCATATATGTTGCAATTGAGAACAAGTTTCTGAATTCTTTCAAGTTTCATGAAGTGGTTTTTCTTCTTGGGCATTGCCTTTGATTGTTACAGTTTCTTGGGACATTGCCTTTGATTGTATTTACATTTATTTCGGTGCTCTTTCTTTCTTGTTCTTATACCCTCGTGTTATGTTTTTTGTTTCCTTTTTGTTTCTATATTGTTTCAAGTTTGTTTCCTATTTATTTTGCTTGTTTCAGTAATATTTCCAGTTTGTTTTCTGCTTGTTTCTATACCTAATACTTGGGAAAGTGAACCCTGTCGAGGAGTTATTTAAAGTTATTTTAATTTTCTTTTTTGTTTTATTTTACTAAAGAATAATCGATAAAAGTTCAATCAAGATGGGTTTGTTAAGTTAGTGAACAAAGCTTGAACACGAGGTTTACTTCGGGAAAATATGATGCTCGGCTCGATCTCAAATCATTTAGTAACTAGTTAACGGGTTGTGTACACTAACCTTTTTCCAAATTAATCCCAACAAGTTGCATACTTGTTTCATATCCCACCAAAATTCATTCCCCCAAAGACATCATCTGAAAACATTCACAAGCAAAAAGAAGAACCCATTACCTTGTCATATAAAATTCGAAAGAGTTAATAAATTAGCCCAGGCTTTAAGTTGGCTAACACCAATGCCTCTTTGTCTTTTCTAAGTGCAGTCTAGGTTACCACATCGTTGTCTTCATCAATCACTCAATTCTCCTACTTCAATTTAGCATGGTTTAGAGAAGGTTGCTATACCACAAACGTTGATTCTGCATATTGAATTTTTTTTTACAGGCAATTCCCATCCACAAATGAAATATTCTGCATAGGATGCAACAAACAACCCACAATAGCTACACAAGAGGAAAAAGCATATATTTAACTACATTGTTAAAACTAAGACATGATGAAGAAACAAAGAATAAATTACTATGTCTCTTGGACAGGGATTTATTTCACCAATTTTACCTCAATAGGAGTACTGAGCGCTCCTAATTTTGGCATCGGTGAGTAATAGAAACTTATTCATTTATATACTCTATCTAACCACAAGTATACGGTGTAGATGTAGTACGAGATGAGCAAGGTCGATTATCACGAGGACCATATTTGATTCCAAATTAATAAGTAATATAATCTGGATAATGTATCTTTATCCAAAAAATAACAAAGGATGGTTGGTTGTTGTGTCATATGAATGAAAATCATAAACTAACAATTATAAAACTACATATAAATCTACAATAATAAAATAAATATGTAACGATATGAGAAATCAAGTGTTCAGAGATATTACGTGGTTTGAGCTGCGATGAGTTCTTAATGTTCCTCATTTTCAACTAATCAAGTATAAGCCAATCACAATTGTAGTTTAATCCTTCTTTCGAATTGACTAAATCGTTAATTCAAAATGTGAGACACGTTGTCAATCACACTTAGGACTCCAAGAAAACTTGAAGGATTAAACAATTCACTAATAATGTCAAACCCATAGGTTTTATTGTTCAGAATGTTTCATGTTTGAAATCCTAATTATAAACTCTATCTCTCAAATCTTGGTTTATCAAACTATTAATTAAGGTTGTCAATCAATCAAAGTTATAAGCATGAAATGATGTCAAACCACTTATGCAAACAATGAAATCGGAACACAAAATAGTAAAGAGATCATACTTGAATTGAAAGAAAAATCAAAGCATTATTTATCATTGTAAAACATCAAACTCTAGAATAAAGAGAAATTAGATAGACATGTTCATAAAATCACTCAAACAATTCATCGAACACCTAACATTCATAATAAAAACAAGGATAGAGATAATTATCGTGGTTCATGTGGATAGTTGGTTCTATTTGTTTCTCCTTTCCAAGAACTCTACTCTTAAACTCACAAGCTAAACTATTATCTATGGTGGATGATGCTTCCAACTCTTAGGGGCTAAATCTGATGTATTTGACTCATTTTCAGGCCACATTTTACGATGTAGGAATGAATAATTGCCATTAACTCTGAGATTATAATGTTTCATAATTCTCTAACCCATTAGCGACCCTTACTCGGGTCGTTAATGATCGCCGTAAAATCGGTACGTAGTAGCGACCTGACTCTCGACCGCTAATAGGGTCGAGAATGGTCTTCTAGGCTTCGTTGGTTCAGTGAGCTTGCTCAAGGCTTGGGCCAATGATCTTTTTACTTTGCTCAAATCTCCTTTCATTTATTCTTTAAGGGGGTGGTCCTCGGTATGGAATGTCATGGAACTCTGTTGAATATTTATTTTATGGAACTCTATAGATTCTATGGATAGTTTCACGGATTCCATTGGATTATAATGGAATTCTATAGAACTATATTATAAAATTATGTGGATATTAATAGAATTCGTTAATGTATTAGAATTATTATAACTCTTTTTTACAAGAATAATTATACAACTTAGAGAATGTACAGATTGAAGTAATATTATTTATTGTACAAGATTATCATTAAAAATATGAACTATTTGAAAAAACCCCATAATATCATGTTACCTCTTTTTTAATTAATTATTTCTTTTTCAGATAATTACCTATAAAATTAGTTATTTTTATAAATTCGGCAATATTGATCTTTTATCTTATTTTATTTTTATTAGAAGATAAATACTATGTCTTCCTACTCAATACATTAAAAATAAAGTAATTTAGAAAACAAACAAATTATGATGATAAGAAATATAAAGTTTAACATTGTTTTTTTTTTTCTTAAATAGAAGAATATTCCATAATTTTATAAACTAAAATAAATAAAATTAATAATAAGACCTCATTATACTTTAATTTGATAATGTGATTAATGTAATCATTGTCATATCATATTGTATTCAAATATTATGATTCTTAAAAAGTCGCGAGAATAAATAAATATTTTTTTCAATTGCACAAACACTTTTTCCTTATATATTGATTATATTTCTTTGCACAAATAAGAAAAATAAAGTGAATAATTATTTTAATACTAGAGAGATAAAATAATATCTTTTAATTATATATATATATATATATATATATATGTGTGTGTGTGTGTGTGTGTGTGTGTGTGTGTGTTGTTGTTTTACATGTAATTGTGGTATTTTTCTCGTATTTTTAATTAGAGTTTAATGTTGCTTTTAATGGTTTTGAGTCAATTCGTTAGGTTAGTAGGTTGTTTTTCTTGTTTTATTATATTTCGGGTTTCTTTTTGATTTTATACTTAATTTGGTTAAATGGGTTCAATTAATTTGAGGTTTGGTTTAACTCTTGGGTCTTTATGTTCAAAATTCCTATTTTATAGGTGAAGGCATTGAGGTCCAAAACTCAAGCTAAGTCGTGGCAAAATCTGTGTCAAGAGCAAGCTCCTAAATGACCAAACATTCTGGGATGATAACCAAGCCTTCCCAAGGCAAGCTAAGACTTGCGCCAAGCTCCTTGGTGCACGCCAGCGCATGCCAACAGCGACGCCAACACCCACGCCAAGCGTCCGCGCCAACAGACTCGCCATGCCTTGCTTACCCCAGAGCCTTGCCAAGCGACGCCAACTCCCACGCCAAGCATCCGCGCCAACAGACTCACCATGCCTTGCCTACCCAGTGCCTTGCCAAGCGACGCCAACTCCCACGCCAAGCGTCCGCGCCAACAGCGATGCCAACTCCCACGCCAACAAAAACGCCAACACCCATGCCAAGGCATGCCAGCGCCCTTGCCTACCCCCAGCGCATGCCAACCCTGCATAGCGCCCAAGCAACGCCCCAACACGCCAATAGCAAAGCCAAACATCAAGCCAAAGGGTCATTTCGGGTCAAACTTGGTCAAATCTGGAAAATTCAAGCCTTTAAGGCTAGTTTAACCCATTTACCCTTAATTTAACCTAGTATAAATAGTTGTTAAATGAATTGTAAAAAAAAAAAATCCACTCTCCTCCCAACCCTTGCATGGGTTTGGATTTTATTTTCTCTCTCTAGATCTAAAATTTATTTTCAAACTTTTCCTTGGGTTTGTAAGCTCAAGAAGAATTCAAGTCATCGCTTGGATTTTATTTTGGATTGCTATTTAATTCAAGTTTGTTATTCATTTCTTTAACTCAAGTAAGCTTTCTTTACACTACAAGAAATTTGATGTTAGATGACGATACATTTCGTCATTTAAAGTCTATTTTTTCATCACTGAAGAGAAACGGTGACGAAAATTGAGCGTCATAGCGGTTGTCATGGTATTGCTGTTACCATAGGTGAAAGTGACAATTTTTTCAGGCGCGTCACTAAATGTTCGGTTTTGATAACGCTGATGTAAATTGTCATCATATATGATACTATTTGATGACGCTGAATTCGTCACGTAAGTGATTGAAAAATCGTCATCAAAAGATCGGTTTTGTCACCGTATGTTACCATCTTCAATGACGAACACTTAATTTGTCATCAAAACATTTGACTCTTTGTGACAAACATAACTACGGTGACAATTTTTATTGGGTTATAATGACGCTAATATTGTCATAATATGTATTAAACATTTGCCAAATATAATGTAATTCATCACGATAGATTTGTTTTATAGTGATGCAATATTAACCGTCACTGAACATCTATATTTATAATGACAAACCAATGTGTCACCATTTACTATGAAAGGTGACGAAGTATTTTGTCACGAAAAAACTAGAAATATATGACGAATATTATAATCATCACAAAAGATATATGTTCGATGATGATCTAATGGGTACATATGRTGACAAACCAATCATCATAAATGATTTAGTTTAAGTGACAAGTTCAAAGTATTATGTGATGAAATAAGTTGTCATAATTTATTAAAGTGACAAATTTGAAATACTTATGTGACGCTTAAAGTTGTAATAATTGAGTGAACACGATTTGAAAATTTATTTTCATGACTACATAAATTGTCCTACATTAATTTGTCATTAGTCTTTGTGAGGAAAAAATATCGTAACGATTAAAATGAAAGCAAATGAGAATTTATCATTATAATATAATGATAATAATATTCCAAAATATTTTTTCGACGATTTCGAACATACACCAAAACACTTACAACTAAACAAAATATTAACTTGAAATATCCACAGAACACATACCAAATTAGATAACTAGAATCAATGTACTTGAATATTCAAAACAAGGATCTCGAAGCGTAAACTAAACCAAAAGAGTTATTTCATAAAGCAAGACTTGAGTAAAACTTTTTCCACATGTCAACATTGCCAAACAAAAACAAAAGTGGGATAAGACCGCCTGCAAATTTGAAATTTATACTAAATGAGTTTATAATCAAACAATAAAGAAACACTATACAAAGTTCACAAAAATTAAAACTGGAAATTCCGACTTACGTGGAATATAATGGATCAGGTCCCACCCAAAGCATTCCCACCCGAAGCAGACTCATTTGCTCTCATGAAGGCCATAAGCTTGTTGATGCACTCGCCTTGCTGAGTCAATTGATTTTTCAAATCACCGACTTCATTCTTGAGCTCCGTCACTTGACCTTCCGACTCCTGTAGCTTTCCTCGAGTGTCTGCCAGTTCCTTTTATAGGAGTTGGGTGTTCGAATTAGGGCATTTTCCTGGAGGTGTTGGTCCATAACCAATGCCTTTGATATAACCATAGGCATGGGCAAGAACTTCAATTGCTATCTCCTGTTATGTGATATCATTGTTATCATCTCATCCTAAAAACACATCAATGTAAGTATAATAATAATAATAACATGATCATTAACGAAGTTGGATTATAAAAATCATGTGTTAGTTAGTTAGTTACCCAGTTTTCTCCCGCCTCAGCACTTGACCAACCACCTTTCACCGTATAATGCGTGCGCTTGTAAAGTTCAATAATATCACATTCATCGACGGCCTTCTTCTGATTAATCAGCATTCAAAAAAGAAAATAAAACAAAATCAGAATCAGAATAGAAATATAAAAATTGCGCCAAAAAAGAATAAACTTAATACTAAAATCTTCATTTCGTTACACTTAAGTGGATTTAATTTATATATCACTATCAAAGATTTTCCCTTTATATTGCAACAAATTTCACAACATTGATTTTACTAACCAACCACTGATATATCTAAAAATTTTGTTGTAAAAATTTTGGTAAGACTTACAAATTCATTTTGAAGAATAGTGAAAAGAGTTCAGCCTGTAACATGTGGAGCTCGCAGTTTTTTTCCGATTTTTGGTATTAGCCTCACTTTGATTCTGCAAAAACATAAATAATAATATTCTCATGGCAGAAACATACATATGATATTTATCATACTATATAAACAAAAGTATTTATTTTGAGAGATATTACCTTGAATTCGGCTGAATTAAAATGGTCGCACAACGATTCCCAATTTTGTTGGTCATGACAAGAACATGGCCTATTTTTATTAGCCTCCTCAAGGTTAGGATGCTTCAAGTAATGTTTGTGCAGCCTATAGCGCAGTTGTCGGGAACTTGACTGAAGTCTATCAATCACGCATTGTTTGACACCCAGCTTGTCCAGATTGACATCCATATGAAATTGCATATAACACAGCGATGTATCGTTAAGCTGATACAAGATTAAAATTCATCGGAAGAAAAAAGTGAAAAAAAACCCTACCTGCATAAGGTCAATGCCTGGCCCCAAACTCTTCTCTACATCTTTCTCCTTTCACCTCCTCGGCACCGGAAGGACATCCCGAGTCACTACCCCAATCTGACTTGAGAACTTAGCAGATTGCACTCGACTTTTAGGTCTTCCAATCAATGGATCAACCTCTATCTTCTTTTTTTTCCCCGAAAACTTGTCAAATGCCTTCATGATGCCCTTGCCCATTGTTGGTCCACGTTTCCTTTTATCAATTTTGGAAACAGCATCTGCAAATCAATTAATTAGTATATATCAAAGACTTCATTTGAGGCAATTTAAATTACTGAACCTTATTTCATGTATTTGAAAAATATTTAAATAAACTTCATTTATTAGTAAGATGTTTTCATACGAGGACAAAGAAGTAGATCGCTCTAAATCAACTACCAACCAACTTTTAACAAAAGTCATTTTCAAAATTATTTATATCATCAATATTATGCATACATTAAACAAACGCCAATCTTAAAACTAATTTACACCTCAACAATTCTACCCCTCATAATATATTGCCCAACTCAACCAGTCACATTTGACATATATATCCAACTATGTAATCCCAACTTTCAGGCAAAGGCAAGTTAACTGTAAACTAAGAATTGTAATGTCCATTCCCAAACAGATGAATCTGAAATTAAAAATGTCAAACTGTATAAAGAATGAACTACATATAAACAATAGCAGACTTTTAGATCAAAGTAAATCTAATACATATGAATCTCAATAAAAAAGAAAAGTTGCACGTTATGAAATATTTCCAATTTTGAAACTTGACAATGTCATGTACTATATATGTACAATTGTTATAACATAGTAACTTACAACTGATTTCAAATAACACAAATCACTATAGGTATCAAAATAGTATACATCAAAGCACAAAATACATAAGAAGCAGATTCAAGACTATTACCAAGATGAAAGAAATTGAAATGTAAGAATCATAAACCTGTCTCTTCATCATCTTCATGTGATGAGTCTTCAGTGTTGTTTGTTGACTGAAGTCCAGTGCCTGCTGAATCAGTCTGAAGCCCAGTTGAACCAGTCTGAGTGTTAGTTGATTCAGATCGTGGGATAGGAGATTAACTCTGAGGGTCCTCAGGTTGGGTTTGACTGATGGGTGACTGAGTTTGAGGGGCAGGAGAGGTTTGAGAGATAGGTGATTGAGTTTGGGGGATAGGTGATTGATTTTGGGGGGCAGGTGGCTGATTTTTAGTGGCAGGTGGTTGGGATTGAGTGGTAGGTGGTTGGTTTTTAGTGGCAGGTGGTTGGGATTGAGTGGAAGGTGGTTGGTTTTGAGTGGCAGGTGGTTCGTTCAGACCGTCAGATTTTCTTGTCAGCCTACGGGGTGTGGAGGCATTAAAAGAAGTATGGTTCGCGACATATTGTCGAGGCTTGTTTGCAGTCACTTTCTGTTTCTTCAGTATACCTCCCGACGCCATTTTTCCGACTAAACAGAACACAACAAATAACATCATGGATCAGCCATTTGATATACAAATAAATTAATAAAATTATAATGGATATTAGACACAGTTGGATACTACATTATAAAAAGTTTGTTTAAAGAAAATATATTCTGTACATGAGATCTAAGATGAACAACACATATATCCGGCAATTATATTATAAAATAAATACAATTGTTGAACATCAGCATAAATTAAAAAGACCAGTGTATTGAAATTATATGTTCGTCATTGAATAATTATTTAGTATCAATCTATTTTTCATTGCTTACTTAATTAGCATCAATTGGGTGAAATATTCGCAAACACAACAGCACAGTCAAACACCGTGGGGATGATACAACTAGCATATGGATTAAAAATTACAAATATTACAAACAAAAAGATCATAAATATTCTTTTTCTTTTTATTTATTATTTCTCGTGAATGAAGGAATCATTACACATAGTATGCCCMCGGCCCATCAGCGTATTTTTTTGTTTTACGCCCCGAAACTCTTCCTCAGCCAGGCTTGGGCAGAGATTCATTATTTGGGATTCCGATCTAGGAGCACTACCAAAGTGTTTCAAAGGTGGGGTTATCTTGACGTAGGTCTACCTCTAGCCTAGGTCGTTTTAAGTTAAATGAAGTCTCTATCGTTCGGCTTAAAAAAATCAAATATGAAACTTCATACACCTTAAAGTTCATAGAGTATTTAGCCTTGCAAGGTGGTCCTTGCTGATTCACATGATCGCATTGATTTATCCTAAAGATTTCATTTCAATTGGCCGAAATAGAAGTGGGTCCCTCCATAGCATCAGGTAACCATACATGAAGGGGAAATTGTGCAGATTTGGTGACTGCACTGGCAAATAATAGAATATCACACAAAGTAACAAAAGGAGAATTGACTTCATGATTATAAATCAAGTTATTGAATATTTCGAATAAATCCCGAAATTCAAAACTACCTGTTATCCAATAAAAACCTAAAATTCCTAATAATAAAGGCTTTTGCAATATTGCTAATCAATTCCATAATGAGTACTGTTTTACCAACCCCAGATCCCCTAAATAGTCCTATTTTTCCCCCACAGCGATAAGGTGCTAAAAGATCTACTACTTTAATTCTTGTTTCAAAAATAGATAATTTTGTATCTAACTATATAAAGGCAGGCGCAGATCGATGAATAGGAAATGTTGTACGAGTATCTACAGGACCTAAATTATCAACAGGCTCTCCAAGCATGTTGAAAATTCGTCAAACTAGATTTACTTAATAAATCAATTTATGTTATATTTCATTTTACACAGAACCTGCTAACAATAAATATACAATAATTTTAGCATCACAATAATCTAAGATCACAGTAACAAATCTCATTACATAATTTCAGCATCATTAATTTAGGAACCATCATAAATGTGATACAAAACTAACATAAGGCTACTACACTAGTTAATGTATTCAAGATAAACATCATGAAACATATTATATAACATAATTTAGATATACAGTAAGCATGTATATCTAAGATCAGCATAAATGTGATAGAAAACTAGAAAATATTATTACACAATGATATGTATTCCAGTTCAGCATCATACAAACATATT
Source organism: Phtheirospermum japonicum (assembly GCA_014905375.1). NCBI lineage: Eukaryota > Viridiplantae > Streptophyta > Magnoliopsida > Lamiales > Orobanchaceae > Phtheirospermum > Phtheirospermum japonicum. The sequence continues at coordinate 27,964 of BMAC01000262.1, read as the reverse complement.
ATGTAGTCACAAATTCAACTTAAAATAAGCATTTATATACTCACAAGAAAGCAACTGCAAATATATTCTGGCATCGCGATTACAATCTACACTAAGCACATATGTCACTAAGCATACATAATTTGTAAATCAGAATAATCTAAGATGTACATAAATGTGATTCAGAATTAGCATAAATATACCACATAAGTATTCCGGTTTAGCCTCACTAAACAAATTATCTGGCAAAATTTCAATACACACTATGCATATATATACTCATAACAAACCAACTTCAAACATGTTTTTACATATGATGAACAAATGAATAACCTGAGAAGTTGGAAGAACATATGATTACATATGCAGTAACTGTGAATATAATTACATATGGATTAACAATATCAGTAATTTATTATTCTTGTTTTTAACACAAAAAATCACATATTAAAACCAACTAACCCAAATCTCACACACTTAAACACACATGAACAAACCTTGGCTTGACTACTTATGCACCGCAAGTGGGAATTTTTTCTTTTTTTTTTAATGCAATTTGGAGAAGTTATGGGTGTGACCGATTCTTTATACTAAGTGTCAATACCGTAATTAGATTAAAAGCTACCAAAAATAACCGATGTTTAGGCGCCAAAAGAAAAAAAAAGACCCGCCCTTTTTTTTACGCACGACTGAAAATTTTCTATTTTAGGGATAAGTTTATTTATTTATCAACCCCGATATTTATCTACAACTAAATTCAGAAAAAATAGGAAATAAGGTTTCCTTAACATGCAAAACACTCAGTTTTGAAATTTATAAAATATTCGAAAATAATTTTAAAATTAGGTCAAGAACATCAAAACCCAAGTTAATTCAGGCATTATCAAGCAATTAAATTTTAGGGCAGAAAATAGTAATGAATTAGGTTAATTAACCTGGACGATCTTCGAGACTCTCAACCCCAATGCGTTTGGAGATTTCCATATCGAGCAAATCAAAACTCCAATCGGACCGTACTTTTTCTTGTCGGAGCTGCCGCCGAGCAGTGGGTTCACAGGATTCTTGTGGATGGTCCTCATCTCGCATGGCAGAATGGGTGCAGGCGGGCAATTTCAGGCGCGGCGGAGGATCGGGTGGATTTGAACTGGAAGGGATTTTGTGCGCGGTGAAGAAGGCGGATAGGGCTGAATGAGGTCGGGGAGTGCGAGATTAGGGTCAAGTACAATTGCAATTGCAACCCTGATTTGATTTGATGTGCGAGATTAGGGTCAAGTAAAATTTAGGGTCGCACCCACGCCATTCCGAATTTGATAAAAGTGAAAGTAAAAAATTAAAGTGCAAATTATTTTTACTAAGTATGAATTTAATAATAAATTTCATGTTAATATATATTGTACTATATTAACATTTAAAAATAAGTTTCATGTTAATATATATATTGAAAAAATAACTTATAGTAATTGTTATTGATTGGATGAGGATTTTAATTACAACATGCAATATATTATTATCTTCATTAATTAATTAAAAATTATTTTAGAACATATTTATAAATACATTATTTATTAATATTATTAGTGAATTATTATGTATAGTGTAAAATGCGATGAGGTGATTGACTTTGAAGGCAGATAGCAGAAATTTACACTTTTAATCGAGTCACTAATGTTTAATGGAATCTTATTAAAATTGAACGTTTATGAACTATGATCCTATTATGCTGTAAAATCATACGGTGTAGACAAAACTATTAAATATCATTAGTTCAAAAACTAAATTTAATGATATTATTTTACAAGACCAAACTTTATTTTTTAACATATAATAATCAATTATATAAACGCTTTAATATGTCGGTTGAACAAAAACTTATAGTGAACATAGATTCGCAAGCTTTTATGAAAGTAATACTTTTGTAGTGATTAAAAAACTTACATTTGTGCACTAGTGATACAAAATATAAAGTACCAGCTTGTAATTTCATTTATGTATAATTAAGTAAAGATAAATCGAAAACAAATATTTCTAGTAGTTTTAATTTCTAATTGAACAACTACTATTTTGAATTCTCTAGATTTATTTGAACTAATAACTTAAACAGCATATACTTCATAAACTTCATCTGATATATCTTGAGTATATGTATTATAACATTAATATGACCAATAATTAATATATACTGAAAATGTAAACCCGTTAATTTGTGGATACTACGAGTATTCAGACTCCGAGCGTACTCTTTGATTTGGCACAATGACATAGGTATTGGACCATTATCATATGTTTCTGACCAAATTGAAATAATATAGAAGAGGTATATGGCCAATGTTGCTAGGAAGATGGTTTGTGATCATGCTAAATTAAAAACCGTGCCCTTTTGCATGGTAATGTGGCTTTAAATACGTGTACTGTTGCATGATTATTTTGCAAATAGTGCATTTTGTAGCAAGGATTGTAGTTTGGATATTTATATACTTACAATTATTTTTAAAACTTTTTCTTTACATGGCTAGTCTTGATAATTAAAATTAGAAAATTGTCCAATTATCATATATGGGGTTTTCATTCTACAACTTATTTTAATTAATATATAACGTTAGATTTTTTTATTTTTATATTATTGAGTACTTCAGATATTATACAATATATATTAATGAAATTTAATTACTATTACATTCATAAATATTAATGAGAAATATGATGCTTTCAATAACACAATTATGCAGTTATACCAAATATCATCTAATTATTATCAATTGTTATCGGAAGAGTCTCCTAATTCTGGTCTGAATTCAGACCAATTTGTAACAAAAATAAAATTACTATGACAAATTCATATTTGACGTCAAAATAGAACTCTTTCATGCCAAAATAATATTGTCGCCATTCTTCTAGAACTGATGACAAATTATAGCGTCGTCATGAAAAGAAACTTGTCGTGACACCAAATATCGTCACCGTTATTCAAGGGAACATTAGTGATAAAATTAATTCTTTCACAACTAGAAATTTATCGTGACACCCAATTCTCGTCACATTTTATTATATGTTTGTCATAAAATAGGTATTCCGAACCTTTTCTTTTGTCATCCCAAGATTGTGACAAAAAACATTTAAACGTCATCAAATATTAGTATTCGTGACGAAATCGGTGAACAACTGTGACAACAATATATGTTGTCATAGAAGGGTGTTATTCTGTGACGAATTTAAAAACCGTCACTATTGATTAACTTACTATGATGAAATTTTATGCATGGAAAAAAAAATCGTCACTAAACAGCAGATTTCTTGTAGTGTTAATTTTCTTTCTTTTTCTTCAATTTCATGCCTGTTCTTCAATTTATACATTTTGCCTTAGTTCTTAGATTTATTGTTAGATTTTGTGATTTGGCTATGGAATCTAGGTGAGTGACACACCAAAATCATAGATCGAGTCCTTGATCATTTTTATTTTGAGTATTTCATATGCTTTATTTTGGTTTTTATTTTCCATGCATGGTTTTATGTTGAATCCTAGATCTACTCTTCATTTTTAGTTATTTCTCCTAAAGTTTTTAACTTTCACGTCAACTTTAATTGCTCTTTCTATTGGTGCTTTCAATTTCTTTTAATTTGCATAATTTCAAATTTTATGATCATTCATGCATAGTTGTACTTTAGGTCTTCATGCTTGTACCTTGCTGTCTCCTTGATTTTATTGCTTATTTTCATTATTGCTTTGCGATTTCAATTGGGCACACGCACGAGACATATGAAATACTTGCATTTACTTTCATAGTTAGTAGTAGTTTCATCTAGTTTTCATTTATTTTCATTTTTCTTTAATTCCAACAAGCTAAAACCCCATTGATCTCTATAATCAATTGAATTCCGATAATACCAAGCCATGAACCCACCTTATATTTTCATCACCACTAAAAAATATAAAAATAAAAATGGTGTTGTTGCGACTCGGCTTGGTTAAGGTTTTTGATTTGCTTGTAGTTTCTTTGTGTTTCTAGTTTTCTTTTGTATTTGACGTTTTTATGGAGTGTATGCAAGGTCCTTATGGATATAGAGGTTACATTTCCAACATGGGAGGGCATGGTGCAAACAATGTTGGGAATGGAATGATGTATAATGGTTTTGGCAATATGGGAGGGCATGGTGCAAACCATGTTGCCAATGGTGGAATCAGCATTGATCAACCCAACATGGGAGGGCATCGTGCAAACCATGTTGGGTTTAGTGGTTTTACGGGTATGAATGGTCCGTATGGAGGATATGGTGCTCCCAATCACTTTCCAAATATGCACACTCCAAACTCATGTCCATATGGTGGTTATGATGCTCCCAATCAATTCACGAATATGTCTAATGGAGGCTTTGTTAGTCCGAATGGGAGCGTTGGTGGTTAATATCCGAGTCCCGACCCATATGGCAGTTATGGTGCTCCCAATCATTGTCCTAATATGTCTAATGGTGGCTTTGTGAGTCCAAGTGGAAATATGGGTGGCCAATATTTGAATCCCGACCCGTATTGAAGTCCTCATACTTACAATTTCAATCATGCCCCGATTGTTGCCAACAATAGTGCTCCAAAACCCGATCCGTATGAGTTGTTTGGAGGTGTGAGCTCCAATACCCAAAAT
>BMAC01000261.1:1029526-1065222 GCA_014905375.1 Phtheirospermum japonicum | reverse complement strand
TATATGCGAAGAACAAGATCTCCCACTTGGAAATGTCTCTTGATTACAGATTTATCATAGGTTGCTTTGACTCGCCCCCTAATATGTTCTATTCTTACGGGAGCTCTTTCCTTTTTTTTTTCTTCTACCAACAGGTCATCTCGTATCAATAGCTCATTTTGCTCCTCATTAAAGTTCTGAATTCTATTGGTTTCCATACTAATCTCCCCAGGGACCACAACATCTATGCCATATACCAGGCTAAATGGCGTTTCTCCAGTTCTCTCTTTGGGATTAGTTCGATATGCCCATAGGATTGAACTAAGCTCTTCTACCCATTTTCCTCCTGATTTTTTTAATCTTGCTTTAATTACTTGAACTAAAATTCGATTGGTTACCTCAACCTAGCCATTGGCTTGCAGATGGTAAACAGATGTGAAATGTTGATCTATCATCTCAGTACACCAAGCTTGAATCCAAGCTCCCATGAATTGGGTGCTATTATCTGATACCAAAATCCTTGGGATTCCAAACCGGCACACTATGTTTTTCCACAAAAAACCCATTACCGCATCTTCTGTAATTTTTGTTAAGGCCTCAGCCTCAACCCATTTGCTGACATAATCGATGTCCATGATCAGGAATTTCTTTTAGGCCAGAGGTGTGGGGAATGGTCCTACCAGGTCTATCCCCCACTTTGAAAATTGGCAAGGGGAGCTCATTGTCATGATCTCTTCCGCAGGCCAATGTATTAGTGGTGCATTCCTCTTGACATTTATCACACGCATGTATGAAATCCTCTGCCTCCTTCCTTAATTTGGGCCAAAAGTAGCCTGCCCTCATGATCTTGCTTGATAAAGCTCTAGCACCTATGTGATTACTGCAACATCCTTCATGGATTTCTTTAAGGACATGGGTGCCCTCCATCGGGCTTAAGCATCGTAATAGGGGTTGCCTGAATCCCCTTCGAAACAGCTCTCCCTTAATCAAGCAGAACCGAGATGACCTGGTCCTCACTTTTATTGCTTCCCTCTTGCTATCCGGCAGCTCTCCTTTCTCCAAATATGTTTTGATAGGAGAGCGCCAATCTTCTCCCTCGTCCACTGGGCATACCTTCTCTTCCCCGAATTACTGATATGCCATTAATATGGCTCTTTCCTGGCAATCCACTGCCGAGCTGGCTATTTTAGCTAAGTAATCTTYTCGCTTGTTTTCCTCTWTGGGGATTTRGAGGACAGTCAGAGTCYCCATGGCGCTGGTCAACTCCCGAAATTGAGCTAGGTATTTTTGCATGTGCTCATCTCTTKTCTCAAATTCTCCATTTATCTGCCTGCATACGAGCTGCGAATCTACTAGTGCGCATATYTGCTCTGCCCCCAAATCCTTTGCCATYCGAACTCCTCTCAAAAGAGCTTCATACTCTACCGCGTTATTAGACAAGGGATAGTTCATCCGTACTGCRTACTCAGTGGTCACACCTGTCGAGTCGGTCAACACTATGACCGCACCACAGCCTAGGTTTCCTAYCGAGCCATCTGTATAAATKATCCATTCTTTCTTATCCTCAGGAGAGCTGGTCATATCTTGCATAAAATCAACCAACGCTTGGGCTTTAATGGCTGTCCTTGCTTCAAAAGTAATATCAAACTCACAAAGTTCGATTATCCATTTGACCAGACGTCCTGAGGCCTCTGGTTTATCCATGATGGCCTTCAAAGGTAGGTTARTCCGCACTACTGTGCTRTGTGAAAGAAAATAAGGGCGCAACTTACGCACCGTCCCGACCAAGACTWGCATTKCTCGCTCCACCTCCACATATCGGAGCTCAGCATCATGTAACACCTTACTCCAATAATATACTGKTCTTTGYATTTTGCCTTCCTCTTTGAGCAAGACAGTGCTCACAGCYTGCTGCSTGACAGATAAGTATAGGATTAAAGGTTTACMCTGAACTGGTTTAGTGAGYAKSGACATGCCTGCCAAATGCTCTTTGAAMTTATGAAATGCCTCTTGACACTCTTCATTCCACTGAAACCGAGTTTTCTTACGCAAGGCCTGGAAGAATGGTAGCTTTTCTCAGCTGAGCRCGAGACGAACCTGCTTAGAGCGTTAATTCAGCCCGCCAAGCACTGCATTWCCTTAACATTCCTYGGCGGATGCATGTCCATAATAGCTCTAATCTTTTTTGGGTTGGCCTTTATTCCCTTTTCTGTAACCATATACCCCAGGAATTTCCCAGCTCTTACCCCAAATGTGCACTTCTTGGGGTTGAGCTTCATCCTGTATTTCCTCAAGGTGTCAAAAGTTTCCTTTAGATCATCCACATGCGAGGTTGCCTTCAAACTCTTGACTAACATGTCGTCCACGTATACCTCCGTATTCCRTCCCTGCTGGGTTTTAAACATTCTATCCACCARTCGTTTATATGTGGCGCCCGCATTTTTGARCCCAAACGGCATGACCACATAGCAATAGGCYCCCTTTGGGGTTATAAAACTAACCCGCTTCCAGTCTTCYTCAGCTAKCTRRATCTGATGATACCCTTGCGAGGCGTCCATGATGCTTAGCAACTCACAACCAGACGTGGAATTAACCAACTGGTCTATCCTTGGCAACGGGTAGTGGTCCTTAGGGCAGACACGATTGAGATCCCGAAAATCTATACACATTCTCCAATCCTCTTGGGTTATGGGGACCAACACCGCATTGGAAAGCCACTCCAAAAATTGTATTTCTTGAATATGCTTAGCTTTCAGCAATTTCTCGACTTCAGCCTCGATGATTGCTTCTTTTTCAGGACCGAAGTTACGCTTCCTTTGCTTAACCAGCTTCTCTCTAGGGCTGATATTGAGGTGGTGTTCCACGATCGCCAGATCTATCCCTACTAGATCTTGAGGAGACCAGGCAAAAACATCAGTGTTGTTTCTAAAAAAATGAACCAGGTCTACCAAGACTTTTGGGCTCAGAGTCGTTCCCACTCTCAAAACTCTACTATCATCCCCTGTGACCACTTCTACCATCATCAATCCTTCCTCTCGTCGGGCTAGCTCTGGCGCTGTGCTCTATGTTCTGGCCCTTTTATTCTGTCTCTCTTCCTCATTATGTCGAATACACTCGACGTACGCTTGTCTGGACGCATCTTGGTCACCCTTAACTTCACCWKTTCCGTCCTGARTAGGGAACTTTAACTTCATATGGTATACCGAGATCACTGCCTAGAATTRGCTYAGGGATGGTCTTCCTAGTATAAMATTCTATGAGGATGGTGYATCTACTACTAGGRATCGCACCRTCTTAGTTAATCTAAAYGGCTCTTCTCCCAAYGTCACCAAAAGTTTCACTGCTCCTATCGGCTTCAGAGCTCCTCCTGCAAATCCTACTAACGAGGTTGTCACCTCTTCCATTTCCACACCTGGCTTTAACTTTTGATAGCAATCATAGATCAGAATATCAGCCGAGCTCCCTATATCAACGAATACTCGTCTCACATTGTAATTGGCGATAGTATCCGTTATGACCAGGGCGTCCATGTGAGGAGCCAAGATGCCATTCTCATCCTCTGATTCGAAACATGTACTTTGGCTTGGGTTTATGTGACCCACCTCACGTGATTTCCTGACCAAGTCATTTGCAGCTCGGACATAGCTATTTTGGGTTCGTCTAGAATGCTCATCCCACTCGCCTCCTATTATCATCAATATCTCACCGTGCCTTTCTTGAGTTTGGTTTCCCCCGGTCACATTTTCCTGGGTACTATTTCGTTTTTGCCTTGTCTGGGTTTGATCAGTCCTGTATGAGCCAGATCTGGGATCTTCTTTCCTTGCTTGCACAAACTCTTTGAGGGCCCTGCCTACACCATCCGTTCAATCTCATCCTTCAAATGAGTGCATTCATCCATGTTGTGTCCATACTCATTATGGTACCGACAGAACCAATCAGATTTTTCCTTTCGCTGCTTTTGAGCATACGTTCTAGGCCACTTGAGGTCAGGATGCCATTCCATCGCTTGCAGAATTTCTCTTTGGGGCGAGGCCARAGGCGTGTATCATTCAAATAGGGGACATCCTCCCACCAGGTCTGTCTTAGGCTTTTTTGTGATCACCCTGTCCTCTCTATCGGGTCGCTCCCGCCTTCTCTCCCCTTCATCCTTTAGCTTCAAAGCCTCCTCTAAATGGATATATTTCTCCGCTCTTTCCAGGAGCTCTCCAAATTTCTGGGCTGATTTTACCACTAGTGACTGGAAGAACTCACCCCTCCTGAGCCCTTGTGCCAGTGCATTCATCAGTATCTCCTCAGAAGCCGACGGGATTTCTAACTTAGCCTCTGTAAAAACGCTTGATATATTCTCTTAAGATTTCATTCTCTTTCTGTTTCAAACTAAATAACTCCAACGGCATCTTCCGGTACTTTCTACACCTGGTAAACTGGTGTAAGAACGCAGAGCTGAACTCGTCGAAATTGCTGATGGAACGAGGAGGAAGCTGACTGAACAAGAGCTGAGATGATTTTGTGAATGTCGTAGGAAAAACCCAGCACATGACTACGTCAGAAAATTTGTGAAAAGTAGCTGCAATCTCAAATCGGCTCAGGTGATCCCATGGATCAGTCGTTCCATTATATTCAAAGCCCATGGAGCGATATGAAGCTGGGAGATCATCCCTCATGACCTCCTCTGTGAACGGAGTGCTCCGTCGTGCCTGACCTACCTTCGCCCCAGCCATTTTCCGCTTCACTTTGCTAACTTCCTTCTGCAGATTTTGCATTTGCTCAGTGAGATCTGGGTTAGTTTTTCTTGAAGTTTTGCTTTCTGGAGCAGAAAAGCTTTCTTCATCTCCTTGAGGCGGAGATTTGGTTGTTCGCCGAGTTGTACTCGGTGGCTCCGTCTCCGGCGGCCGGCCTTCCTTGAGGGGTGGTGTTGAAAGTTCAGCAAACTTCTTCTCCAAGGCCACCTCCACAGCTTTTCTGCTAAGATCTGATAATTGCCTCAAGAAGGAATCGTTCAGCGATCCTTCTGCGTGTGTTTCTTCCTAGGGGAATTGAGCTGTGCCTGGCCTAGCTGTTGCCGATGGCCTTGATGTTTCAGGCGCATCCCTTGGCGTAGCAGAGGACAACGTTACATCCATTTCCCCTACCAGATTCTGTCGAAGCCCATATGATGCTATGCCTTCTACTCACATCTTAGCTTGGAGTTTCCCATAGACGGCGCCAATTGTTTCACCCAGAAAATAACCAAACCAAATCAAATATCCCCACTCAGAATATCCCAATCTCTCTGGAAATAAACTTGACCTGCACCCAAAAAATATGTTAGAAAGGACCACCGGAAGATTTCCAGTGGAAACCTCTCCGATGCTTAAGTCAGTTAAGCGTCTCGTATATTTCAATGACAAATGAAAGGAATGCACAAGAATATCATACCTCTCCCAGCCTTAATGCTGAGCTATTTATAACTTTCCCTAGTGGGGACCTCTTCCGGGATCTCGGAAATAGGATCCGCAAATCTCGGGCCATTATACAAGTAATCACGACAAGGGGACCCGCTTGTTCCCTCTTGGAGAATCAGATTGCTCGACCTCCCATAAGTCCAACCTCCCATAATCCTTCTATGAGGATTCGGATCAGATCAGGATATCTCTCCTGGATTTAGGCTTCTTGACCTTAATCTCATCCTAGAATTTAAGTCTGATTAGGGTTATCCTAGGCTAGGGCAATTCCTTCAACTCACCTTAATTTATTTGTCCTAACCTTCCCTGGGAAGTCAGCTCAGGACATTCGCAAGGGCACAGCAGGTTATCCTACTGGGCACTTATTTAGTGAACCTAGACCAGGTCTACCCCAATCCAGGTCTCCTTATTCAGGTCATATTAGAGGGGAAAAACCTCCCCTCGATTCTTTAAATAAAAAAATCGAAAAAAATAGAAAAACCGTAAAAATAAAACAAACCCTATCATTTTAGGCACGTGGGGGTGGTTTTGACCCATTTTTGATTGGAAAATATCAACGAGCATGTGCGTATTCACACGTGTCATGTAATTCGACCAACAACCGAAGATACAATCGATCGATCGATCAATCGGTCAATCAAGTTGTTTGGTTGGAAACGCGAAGCGAAGAAGCGTCATAATTTTGCGGAGGGGGCTGATTCGTGCATTTTTGTAACACTTTTGTACATATTTTGTGTCATGTTTTAGTCTTTTTACCATTTTTTTAGGTCAAGAATAAGCTATTTTACATGATTTTGTATTATTTAGCCTTTTGCTTAGCTTCTCGACTTTTTATTCAAAAATTGGCCATTTTAAGCCATTTTTCTTATTTTCCTCGTTCATCCGAATGATTTGACAAGACCCGGGGATCGAAGACCAAGAATCAACGCTCGAAGTAGCCAAAATAACAATTATCCGACCGGATAAGACCAACAACCGATCGTATTGACCTTCAAGACACGCACCGATCTGAGAATACATACGTCCGACCGCTCAAGAGGACAAATATTTTCATCCGATCGGACCAATGAGCATTCCGATCAGATTCAAATGTTAGAAATTCAGATTTTTAGGATTCTTCAGTTACGAAATGGTTCTTGAGCCTATTAAACTCAGAAATCTGCAGAGAATAATCATCCTTTCACCCACAAGACTGGATCATATACATTGGAAGAGAAAATTGACAACTTTCTCGACTTTTGACCTATAGCACTTACGACAATAATATTTAGAAGTTCGCTTAGTTCGGATAATTGTTGAAGATGGAGGTTCATGAAAAGCTTCCCGGATTCAGCGAGGTTCATTTCATTCCCCGGAATAGCAAGGATTTGGCAAGATTCAGCGTAGTATCGTGATTGAGAAATCTCACGATTTAGTAATCTCTAAACTTTATCTCGTAGTCTAGCTTAACAGTTTATGTTAGATAATGATTTCGTAACATTGTGTTGGATGTTTCATGTGGATCGTTTATTATCTATGAATGATTGTTGATGTTTTATTTTATGATCATTGTGATTTGTATTATTCAGTTTCAGATAATTGGTTTGGTTGTTACGTTTTGATTGTGTTTCGTGAATGCATATCAACTGTTCGATTGAATGTCTGGATGAGATTTGGTGGAACGTTCTTTAGAATAAGTTATAAAAATCGTTGTTGAGTTTGTTCATCGATCAAACTACTCTTGCGAAGAGGTTGACGCCCTCAGAGCAAGATAAGTTATCGAGTTTTTTTTAAAATTAAGTACTTTGGTGATTTTCGAAACAAAAAACCTTGTTGATCGCGTGTTTAGTATTAGAATTTGTGTTCTAATAAACATAGTTGACTCTGTATTTCCACTCCTCGAGAGATCGACCCGAGTTTAACTTACCGGTCTACAAGTGACCCCGTTCTCTTGCGGGCGAGCTAAACCTTTTCAAATGTAGACGCGCATTAGTTTAACTTGGGTTTTTAATTTTGAAAAGAGGAACACAAAAGCTCGGATCAAAATTTGGCGCCGTTGCCGGGGAGTGGCAAAGGTGTTAACGATGTTTATTCGTGTTAAATTTATATTTGTTACGCTTGCTTTAGTCTTTGGTATACCACTCGATACGTTGAGTTTGTTTGTTGTGTATGCAAGGTCGTAGAGGCCTAAGAGGCGAACTCACACCATTCATAGACAACATCGAACGAGTAGGAAGACCAATGAGACTATTACCTTTCCCTGATGGGAACCAATCCGAAGTAACTCAAGCTATCATGGCAAACAATCCACTTAATGGCTGTCGAGGAACCGAAGGGAGAGGAGAAAGAACAAATGGTTGAGGAAGAGGGCAAGACAACCACAACCCTCATCACGATCAACCATATGGCATGACACCCGAAGATGACATGTAAAATCAAGATCCACAAAATAAAATCTAAAATGAGGATGCACGAGCATATGCTCAAATTGAAAATCAAGAGCATGATCGTGACAAAGAACCGAGAGGACATGAAGTCCTTGAAAATGTTAATCCACCGGCGCATAATAGGGTACCACAAGCCCATGATGACCGCCGAGTTTTGTGGCCGGAGCAACCAGTCGATAGAATGCCACAACATTTCCAAAACCGAGAGGAAGCCCGAGCTTTTAAAGCATGGGCATACCAAAGATTCAAAGACAACTATGTTGGAAATGGAGGGTCCCAGCCTCGAAACAACCAACAAAATCACTTTGAATTTGATAACCGAGCACGAGGACCAAATCATCCAAGAAATAGGATAAAAGAAAAAATGTACCGTACTTGGAAAAATGACGAGTACGACTAACAATATTAAGATGAACAATACAATGTTGGAGGAAGAAACTCTCGTGGTGGTCGAGGGCAACGGTATCCAAATACACCGACAAGGAGACCTCGTATGCCCGACCATTGGCCCCTATAGTTCAGCCATTGTCTTAAGCCCCGCAACACGAGATTATGAATTGAAGTCTAACATTGTAAACCAATTACCAACATTCTATGGTATTGCAAATGAGGACCCTATTCGAGAATTTTACTCGGCGGTGTCCGGAATCCCAGCATTTGACTTGAACGAGAACCAACTACGGATGAGATGTTTTCCGAGTAGCTTCAAGGACAAGGCCAAATAGTTTCTATTGTCATTGAAACTCAATTCCTTAACCAATTTGGATATGGTGTTCATGAAGTTCGTGGGCAGATTCTATTCGTCTCAAATGACGGCGAAACTAAGAAGAGAAATCACCAACTTCGAACAAATGGATGGAGAATCATTCCACGAGGCGTGGTAATGATATAAAGGACTCCTACATGCATGCTCACATCATAAAAATAGTTCTGAAATGGTCAATGACTATTTCCACGAAGGATTGTTGCCAAACTTCAAGCAACAAGTCGAGAACAAGGCCGGAGACTTTGGAGATTTAACCGCAATGGAGGCATGGGATTTGTTCGAACTTTTGGGTGAAAAATCAAGACAAACAAGTTCGAGACCAAGGAATCTTAGAGTGAATGAAGTATCGGTATCTAAATGGAAGAAAAGCAAACTTGAGGAGCTTACAAAACAAGTTGCCATGTTGGCAGGGATGATGAAGCGAGAGAAAGAAGCAATGCAACCATCACATAAAATGTGTGGAATTTGTGGAGCATTTGGACATGGAGCCAACACTTGTGATGCAATACTCGACAAAGACGAGGATGAGGAGGTGAACGCCGTGCAAGAATAACAATCCAACAATAAATTTGGAAACAAGTTCACTAAAGGCTCGTATAATCCGAGCAACCTCAGATACGGGCCGGGAAGTCCCAATTACGTACCACCGCCCAAAACAAACGGATCCTAAATATTTGGCACCACCACCACCAAATAAAAGTCAAGGAGGACCAAGATATTACACCACCTATCAAAAAAAGGGACAAGGTGGTTATCAACAACGTTTTCCGCAAAGGCAAGGTGGTTACCAACAAAAACAACCATATCAAGCTCCACCACCACAGCAAGCTCCACTCCGCCAAGATTCCGAAGAAGAATTACGACTTTGGAGGCAAAAGGAAAGAGGTGGAAACACTACGCAATCGGGAAGAAACCCTTCGAACCGTCGAGGAGAATAACGGAACGAAGAAACAAATGGATAAATTAGAAATGATGATAGGGTAGCTTTCCGTATCCGTGGTGAAACTCGCAGCCGACCCAACGAAACTCCCCAGTCAACCCGAGCAATCAATGGCCGTACATGTGCTACGAGGAGGCAAGAAAGTCAATAATGGAACTGGAGCGACAGAGGGGGAGGATCATGATGACGAACGAAATTCGAAAGGGAAATCAGCCGAGGAATCCGACCGGATGGAGCAAAAATCCGATCAGTGTGTTGGACAAAAAACTTTATCCGATCGGACGGAGCAAAATCCCGTTCGGACCATAGGAAAAGGAGTTTCATCTGACCAGATGGAGCAAAAATCCAATCGGGGTGTTGGATATAAAATTTATCCAATCAAATGGGGTCAAGTTTCGGGCAGACCAGAGAACAAGAAGTGTTGTCCGATCAGATAGGAGAAGATATCCGGTCAGATGAAACTGATACGCAGGAGAATTTGAGTGTTCTAAAATAGCAACGAGTCATCCAAGACTCGGTGCCATTTCCAAATAGACTCAGGTTAACGAAAGAAAGCAAGAAATTCATGGAGTTTTACAATATGTTGAAGAACGTTAATGTGAACTTACCATTGTTTGATGTGATCAAGGCAATGTCGGGATACATGAAATTCTTCAAAGAACTAGCATGAAAAGGGAGGAAACTAGAGGCGAACAAAAAAATAGTCCTATCAAAGGAAGTAAGTGCAATCCGCCATCAACCACTACCACCGAGAGTGGGCGACCCAGGGAGTTTCTGCATCACGATAACTCTTGGGGAGGGGCAAAAAGTGAGAGGAATGCTCGATTTAGGGACAGAGATCAACTTGATGCCTTACGCCCTTTACAAGCGGTTCAACCTTGGGGAGATGAAATAAATAAGTTTAAGATTTCAGTTAGCCAATCGATCAGTGCGACATCCTTTGGGAGTAGTCGAGGACGTTTTGGTAGAAATCGGAGAAATTGCAAAATCGAGCAAGGAGCACACGATTCTTCTTTGTAGACCTTTCATGGCAACATCACACACCTTCATCGACATGGGTCGAGGAAAGATGACACTTTCAGTGTTTGACGAATCGATTATGTTTTCACTTAGAGACATTCAAAGCATTCCTTCACATTCAATGGAACCCGATTGCCCTTATCTCGATTCAGTGATCAATGCGTGAAAGAACAATTCGGTATCATACCTTTTGAGGAATGGAACATCGAGGATGACGATTTGAACACGGAGGGGGTGGTCGACTTATTTGGGATCGAAAAGGAGCACGAGAGCGAAACATCTATTCAACCCGTGTTAGAACTCGAAATGGAGTTGAAGCCACTTCCAAGCCACATCAAGTATGTTTTTCTCGAAGCCAATGAGAGAAAACCGGTGATAATTTTCACGGAACTAGCCGAGCATGAAGAAAAAGAATTGATCGAGTTACTTAAAAAGTACAAACAAGCTATTGGTTGGAGCATCGGAGACATTAGAGGGATAAGCTTGGTGATGTGCATGCATCAGATTGAGTTAGAAGAGGGGGAAAAATCAATAAGTGAAGGGCAAAGACGCTTGAACCCGACACTTCAAGAGGTAGTCAAAAAGGAAATATTCAAACTCATTGAAGAAGGAATTATCTACCCCGTGTCCAATAGCGAGTGGGTTAGCCCCGTGCACGTCGTTCTAAAGAAAGGAGGCATAACAATTGTGGAAAATGAGAAGGGAGGGGTTGTTCCAATGCGCTTAACCACCGGGTGGCGCATTTGCATTGACTACTGAAAACTCAATGTAGCAACAAGAAAGGATCACTTTCCACGTCCATTCATGGATCAAATGCTAGATAAACTTGTAGGGCATGAATATTATTGATTTTTGGATGGCCTTTCAGGTTATTATCAAATAGCGATAGCTCCGGAAGATCAAAAGAAGTCTACATTTACGTGTCTTTTTGGCACGTATGCTTATCGGAGAATGCCATTCGGGTAATGCAACGCACCGACAACATTCCAGCGATGCATGCTATCCATCTTCACCGAGTTCATTGATGACTTCCTCGAAGTCTTCATGGACGGTTTTTCGGTATATGGCTCATCTTTCTCTCATTGCTTAAATAATTTTTCTAAAGTACTTGAAAGATGTGTAGAGTCTTGTTTGACGTTGAGTTGGGAAAAATCGAACTTTATGGTAAAAAGTGGGATTGTGCTTGGGCATGTTGTTTCAAGTAAAGGGTTAGAAGTTGATAAAGCAAAAATTAATGTTATTGAAACCCTTCCCCATACTTATCGGTTTGTTCGTCCTCGAACAACGAAAAGGATCGAGAGTGTACATGTAATGAACATTGTGTGAAACGAGAAATCATTGTTCTTATCCTTATTAATATGATGATAGTATCAACATAAACTCGCTATCATCAAGTATTGCTCGTATTACACTTTTTCAAATGCAAGCCAATTCGATGACTTCCACACAAATGGAATTTTGAGGGTGTTCGCTCAATTTGCTCAAGTGTTTAGTATATAGGACGTGTTAACGCTCAAGTCAATCAATACATGCATCTTGTCAAGATTTCACAAATCGAACGCTCAAAATTGCTCATAGTACATGGCCAAATAAGAATCTAAAGAGGTCTTTATTATGGGTTGTAATGTTGGCTCTTTGGTAAGGTATGGAACATTTGGATATAGTGGCTAACACACGATCAAACATGATCAATAACACTGAAGTGTAATTTTTTTGTGGTGCTGAAATATATCAACGGGTTCATGGCTTGGTTTTATCGGAATTCGATTCAATTGAAGGATTCAATGTGTTTCAAGCTTGGAAAATAGAAGGAAAATGAAAATAAAGCAATTAAGCTAGCTAAACTAAGCTAGGAATTGAAATATCAAGTTGGTCGGATGCCTCAAATAGTAAATGCAAAGCAATAATGAAAATAAGCAAGAAAATGCAATGTTTCACCAAGTACAAGCATGCATGCACAAGGTACAACTATGCATAAAAACTCAAATAATGTAGAATTTCTAAAATTGAAAGCACAACTAGAAAGAGCAATGAAAATTAACGAGAAAGTTTAAAACTTTACGTGAGATAATAAGCATCAAGCAATATATCAAGGATTTAAGCTAAAACTATGCATGAAAATAAAATTGCAAATAAAGCATAGGAAAAACTCAAAGTTAAGACGATCTATGATCTAGATGTGTCACTCATCTAGATCCATAGCCAATTCTTAAAGTCTAACATGAATTCAAAGTGCTAAGACAAAAGGCATAAAATGAAGAACAAGCATGGAAATGAAGAACAAAACATGGAAATAAAGCATAAAACATAAAATTGAAAGGAAACTTACTTGATTTAAGAAATGAAACAAAGCTTGAATGTAATTTCATCAAAAGTAACAATCCAAAGGAGTATTTGGATTCTTCTTAGGCTTACAAACCCAAGGAGGTGCTTGAAATTAAATCTAATCTAGAAAAGGAAATTACATCAAAGCTTGAAA
This sequence comes from Phtheirospermum japonicum, assembly GCA_014905375.1. Taxonomy (NCBI): domain Eukaryota; kingdom Viridiplantae; phylum Streptophyta; class Magnoliopsida; order Lamiales; family Orobanchaceae; genus Phtheirospermum; species Phtheirospermum japonicum. The sequence goes on along the minus strand of BMAC01000261.1, from coordinate 1,052,168 downwards.
TTAAATCTAAAACCTAAGAAGAGAGAAAAATAGATCTTAAAAACTAGAGAGAGGGTTTTTAATCCGAAACCCATGCTTGGGTTGGGAGAAAATGAGAGGTGTTTTTTACAAAATGAGAGTAAGGTTCTATTTATAATAGGCTTAATTGGACCAAATTGGCCATAAGAGGCTTGATTTTCCTAGGTTTGACCCAGGTTTGACCTAATTTGACCCAGTGGCACTGCTGTTGGCGAGGCTGGGCGCTGCTTGGCGAGCCTGGGCGTTTCTAGGCGAGGCTGGGCGCCGACTAGAGCTGCATGGCGAGGTTGGACGAGCCCGGGCGAGGGCTGGAGAGCTTGGGCGAGGCTGGGCGCGAGGGTTGGCGAGGCCAGGCCAGCATTTCTGAAAATTTTGGCATTTTGAGCTTGCTCTTGGCTTGAATTTTGGTCTTCAATGCCTTAGCCAAAAAAATAGGAATTTGAACATAAAAATCCAAAAACTTCACCAATCCTCAAATCAATTGCACCCATTTAAACAAGTTAAACATAAAATCACAAAGAGCCACGATAATCAATTTTGGTCCTAGATGCCTTRACCTATAAAATAGGAATTTTAAACGTAAAAACCCAAGAATTTCACAAAACCTCAAGGTAATTGAACCAGTTAACCTATTAAAATATAAAATTAGCAAGAAACACAAAAAAACAATAAAACAAGAAACACGCCCTAAAAACCTAACGAAAAACGACTCAAAACTACAAAAATCAATATAAAAATCTATCTAAAAACACGAAGAAAAACACAACAATTACATGCAAAACAAACACACAAAAATCCTAACTTTTAAAACCCGAAGCTTATGATCGCTTCACCCTTCCCAAAATCACCAAACTTTCATTCGAAACCCTTTCGTACACTCACACACTTTTCCGAATTTTATTTCAAAACACTTAGAAGCTTTTTGAATTTGCTTCTTTTCACTAAACTTAGCCTTTCAATTAGGCTTTACACATGAACGCACGCTTTATCACTTTTCGTGATTTGTGTTGGAGTATTATTTTTTCTTCTCCCTTTTTTTTTTCTCCTCTTTTTTTTTTTTTTGTATAAGCAACTCAAAACCTGAAACCCACAATCGATTTCCCTAACATTTCCTCATCCACTAACAACATACACTCTCACCTCACAAATTATGAAGATTTAAGAGCTAAAATCGAGCTCGGCTAACAAGAAATGAGCCCTAGACTCAAGGGGGCTCGTTTTGGGACTTTTAAAGTAGCTTAAATATATGGATATGGCCGGAACAAGGGTGATATATGTGCCTCAATCTCATTTTTATATATATATATATATATATATATATATATATATATATATATATATATATATATATAGGCGGATTTGGACGAAGACAAAAATTCAACCCCTCACACAAGAGGCCGTAAACATGCAAAAATCCGACAAGTAAACTATTCAAAGTTCCAAGCACGTGGAGTTGTTCAACAATGTAATAAAGACACAAACAACATAAAAATTCACCCAACCATATAAACGCGCAAATAGTACGCGTCACTTCGCCAAGGCTCGAATTAAGAACAACAAAACATGCTTTGTAAAAACCCGGACCCTAACCACCCCACACTTAAACCATGCATTACCCGCATTTTAATGACAACCAAGTAAAAGGAGGGGAAATAGAAACTTCCTTAACCGAGCAAGTTTTGGTCGATCTCGGTGGGGTCCACTTAAGCATCCAAGCAATCCAAGCAAAAATCTAGCATGGCTAGTATCTCCCGGCTTCATGAACGCAACTCACTTATCCAATCGCCCAAGGTTGAAGTCGGAAAACAACACAATATGCAAGAAATTCACACGAAATTAAAAACTCAAGAAAATATGTACACGAATCTCAACAAAGTATTTTTTGTTTTTTTTTCAATTTTTCAAATGTTTTTTTTTTTTGGATTTTCCTTTTAAGAAGAAAGAAAGAAAGTAAAAGAAATAAACGAGAAGAACTTGGGTTGCCTCCCAAGAAGAGCTTGTTTTACCTTTGTAGCTCGACGTACTCCATTTTGGTCAAGGTGGAAAGATAATGGGAGGGTCCACCAAAATAATCTCGTCCTTGTCGGGAGGAATTGTGGTCTTAAAGTGACCCGACACCTTGTCTAAGATCCAATAGAAATATTGGCCGGCTAGTGTGTCTATCGGGCAAGTAGGAGTCKCCTCGGGTAGAATTTCGGGTGGAATTGTGGTTTTGAAGTGACCCGATGACTCATCCCAAAAACAAAAGGAGTAATGGTCRGCTATCTTTTCCAACATGTGGTYGAGCGATGGGGGAGGGAAACGATCGCTTTTGATACCCGCATTTAACTTCTTAGAATCGATCAACATCCTCCATCTCGTCGTAGCCCTCGTGGCCAATAACTTTCCCTTTTCATCCTCGATCACCTTATCGTCTTCCACTATATCATTAGAATTTGGATTAAAATGCCATTGAAATTCTTGAGGTGGTTGGGCATCATCCTCCAAGACGAGTTTATGCAAGTAAGTCCACGGGCTAGCTCCCTTTATCACTCCGGGTCTCCAACCAATTTCACCCTTACGAATTTTAAGTTCTTCAATCGACCCCTCCTTCTCTTCTCGCTCCGGATTGGCAAAGATGATGATTCTCTTACTCCCCTCTTTCTCCAAATAAACACGCTTGAGGGGATATGGAGGAGGCTTAAGCTCGGTCTTGTGCCTCCTCTCGACCTCGTTGGAGGCTAGCTTGAAAAATCACCACTCCCCTCAAGGTACTCTTCAAGCTCTTCAGTCTTAGCATCACTAACCTCCACCTTCCCCTCTAAGAAATCGTCAATTTTTTCAATCTTATCATCAATAACCCCCACCTCCCCTTCTAAAAAGTCGTCGTTGCCCTCAACGGCCCATAAACAAACTTCTTCACACAAGTCTTGAGTACATAGAGGCACAACGGGCTCATCATTAAGAACAAGGGTCTCATCCTCACAACATCCCTCAATATCGACATCCCGGACATTATCTTCCCCAATGCTCCTATCATCCAAACAAATTCGTTCGACCGTGGCCTTGATGAAGTCCATATACACCCACTATTCACAAGATTGTTTTGAAGTAAAGGGTAGGGGTCAAGAGAAGTAAAAATACTCGGAATTGAAACCACGGCCTCCTCCGTCGGTGAGACAACCGAATCAACTACCCCACACTTATCAAGGAACGTGACCGGAAGAGTAGGCGGAGGTGGACTTGAGAATTGTCGTGTAATGGCCCATATATCCAGATCGGGGGATGGAGTAGGAGCAATCATCGGGGTAGCTGGATGAAACGGGCCCTCGGGAGGAGTAACAAGAGGAGTAGGAGTCATCGGCGGAGCACACAATGGTGGAGCATAATCGGGTCCCATCGGATATCCATGGCCTCCATACACATCCTCCGAACGAGGCAACGGCATATTGAACGAGGAAGTTAAAGGGCAAGAATTGATAGTATGATCACACGTTCCACACCATCCACATCCCACAAAAGGTCTGTTAACGTCCCTATTTTGCATGTAATTGTTGTGTTTTTCTTAGTGTTGTTAGTTAGAGTTTAGCGTTGTTTTTAGTCGTTTTGAGTCATTCTCATTAGCTTTTCGGTCATTTCCTCATTTTTAGTATTGAAAGTTGATAAATGCAATTCTTAATGACATTCATGGGTTTTGAATTCAAATTCCTATGTTGTAGGTGGCACGAGGTATTGGACCGGCTCTAAAGTTGTTAAGGATCGAGTCGAGGCGTTGAAGCTCAAGAATTCGTGCCGAAACGAGGAAATCAAGCCCGATCGACTGCCCGACCGCCAGCCCGATCGACTGCCCGGGCTGCCCGCATTCGATCGACTGCTCCCAAGAAAATCGACTGAGAGCCTAAGAATCGACTGATCAACAGAGAACTCCGCTAAATCGGAAACGCAGTCGATCGACTGACCTTAGTCGATCGACTGCTTCCAAGAAAATCTACTGAGCGCCTAAAAATCGACTGATCAACAGAGAGCTCACCAAAATTGGCAAGGCAGTCGATCGACTGACTGTAGTCGATCGACTGAGTAGTCGATCGACATGACCGCAGTCGATCGACTGGACCGCAGTCGATTGACTGAGAGTCTGGGAATTAGTGCGTTTTGACATGTTTGCCCCTGCTAATAACTATATAAACCCCTCCACTTCACTTGAGGAAGGCATTCACCCAACACCCAACTCTTGCATGAGCCTTGGGATTAATTTTCTCTTCATTTCTAGATCTACTTTCTCTCTCTTAGGTTTTTGATTTTAGTTTTCAAGCTTTGCCTTGGGTTTGTAAGCTCAAGAAGAATCCAAATACTCCTTTGGATTAGCACTTTTGATTGTAATTCAAGCTAATGGATCATCATATTTTAATATAGTAAGCTTTCCTTTTAATTTCAAGCTTGTTCTTCATTTCTATGCATGTTCTTCAACTTTATGCTTTTTGCCTTAGCTCTTTGAATTCATGTTGAAACTTATGATTTGGCTATTGATTCTAGATGAGTGACACGTCTATATTGTAGATCGGGTCTTAAGTTGTTTAAATTTCAAGTTGCTCTTGTGCTTTATCTGCAATTTAATTTTCATGCATAGTTTTGGTTTAAATCCTAGATCTAGTGCTTGATCCTTCTTATTTCACGTAAAGTTTCGAACTTTGACATTAATTTTCATTGCTCTTGCTATTTGTGCTTTCAATTTTAGTAAATTTGCATTTTTCAAGTTTTTATGTACATGCAAGCTTAGTTGTACCTTGTGCATGCATGCTTGTACTTGGTGAAACAATGCTTGTTTTTGCTTATTTCCTTGATTTTCTTGCATTTTCAATTAAGGCATATGATCGAGGCATTCTACCAACTTGCACTTTCATTTCCTAGTGTATTTTAGCTAGTTTAATTGCTTTATTTGCATTTTCCTTCTATTTTCCAAGCTTGAAACATATAGATTCCTCAATTGAATTGAAGTCCGATAATACCGAGCCATGAACCTTTGGTATATTCAAAACCACGAAAAACTATAACTTCAAAATAGCCCCGTTGCAACACGGCTTAGTTAAGGCCTTCAATTTAATTATTGTTTCGTTGTGTTTTAGCTTTCCTTGTTATTTGATGTTCTCTTTAGGTGTATGCAAGGTCGTCGTTTGCTTGGACACGAATTATTTCCTTATACTTCTAACCCCTAACRATTACGACRTCTTSGACACCCGTACTTCTTGATTCTACTATGGCGACCAATCTTCCTCATACGGGCCTATTTCTCGACCCTAATGGGATACCTCCTCGGGCCGATCCTCAAAGTTCTAATTCGACTGAGCCCGTAGTTTATGAGGGTCCCGTTCCGAGTACCATTACCGGGCCTTCCATTCCCATTCCCCCGCCGCCTCAAGAGCAATCGCTTGTATTTCAAGGGAGTGGTTTTACCACTCATGAGCACGCCACGGGCCCACACCAAGGTATTGCTTCTTTCCCTCATTCTTCTAATGGTAGCTTTGTTCCTAACATGGGAGGGCATGGTGAAAACCATGTTGGGAATGGTGGTGGTTCGRTTGGAAAGGGACACGTGGGAGGGCATGGTGCAAACCGCGTTGTCCCCGGTTTTCACGGCTTGCATCAACCCGGCATGGGAGGGCATGGTGCAAACCATGTCGGGTCTAATGTTCTCTCGGAAGCTTATGATTCCTTCGATGATTATGGATCCCCGGATCACGTTCCGTATGGCTATGGTGCTCCTCACCATTCTCTGAATGTACTAAATCCGACACAGAATATGAATCCGAATGGTTATGGTGGTGATCCCGATTATGGTAACGAGTATGGAATGCAGGACGACGAGCTCAATGAGTATGCTTTGTTGGGTGGTTACGATCCAAATGCTCCACTCACTCCGCCCGTCCGTACTATGAGGGAGGTGAGCCAAGCCTTCGTGGGGGCAAATATTTCTTCTTGTATATCTCTCCCTCAGACGTGATGGCTATTGATATCCGTTCGCTCAATTTTGCTCGCCTTCCTATTTTTCACGGGTTAGCAAAGGAGGATCCACTCCAATTCATCCGACAATATCTATTGCATGTCTCGAGTTTCCACCGCCCGAATATGATGAGTTTGGAGCATCTTCGACTCCGTTGTTTCTCGTATGCTCTTTAAGATAAGGCATTATCGTGGTTTATGGGTCTTACTCCTAACTCGGTTTGCACGTGGAATGAACTCGCAAAGGTTTTCTTCAATCATTACTACTCTATGGAAAAAATGGCCGATATGCGAGTTAAGATTATGTTGTTCAAACAAATAAAAAATGAGCCATTTCACTCCGCTTGGTTTTGGTTCAAAGACCTTCTTGAGAATTGTCCGCATCATCGTATACCCAAGGAGCTTTTAATTAAAACTTTTTATGAGGCGTTGGACCCACAAKTTCAATACATGGTAGATACAAGAGCGGGGGGTAATATGACGATTCATCCTCCAAGCACGCTTCTAYGTGTTTTTAATTCTTTGGCTAAAAATTCTCAACAACGATCTTCCCAGGCTTTGTTTTCAAGCGCCAATGAAGTAAAGAACTTGAGTGAGCCTCTTTCCCTGAGAGAGCTTGAGATGGAAAAAGAGATGGCCGCTATGAGAGCCCAAATGGCTAAGATGTCTCCCCCGAGCGTGGAACCGTCTTGTTTGTTTTGTGGTATGGTTGGGCATGAAACGTAATATTGTCCGTCGAATCCTTCCCATTACATGCCGGTACCTCAATCGGAGGATGTTTGTGGGATCCAAGGTTACCAACCGGGTCATGGTGTTGCTAGGCTACCCTTTCCTCAACCATCAAGTCAAAACCCCCCGTACCATTTGAGCAACCGCACGCATCCGGGCTTTGGGTACCCGAACCCTCCCATGGGCCCTTCTCGACCAACTCCTCCGACGAATGCTCCAACGCCGGCCTCCGATCCGACTCTTACTATGATCACGCAACAATTGCAATCCATGTCGACGTCATTTGAGGCTCGGTTCACCGCCCTTGAGGCCAGGACGAATGGGTTAAACATGAAATTTGGCCAATTGGCTACCGATGTTAATATGCTTAAGCAAGCCAATGAAAAGGGGAAGTTACCGAGCCAACCATCACATGCCCATGCGATCACATCTCTTCGGAGTGGTTAGGTTATCGATGAAAAAGTGGCTCCACCGTCCGAGAATGTGAAAGTTGCTACTCCGCCCGTTGTCGCTATTCCCGATTCTACCCCCGTGGATGCCATTCCGAAGAATGCGGGCCTTGATGGCTTGCACAAATCCTCGAACGCTTATAAACCTACGATTCCATAGGCTTCCCCGCCTTATCCGTCACGGCTCCAAAACACCAAGAAGGATGATCAATTCCAAAGGCTCTACAATACTTTGTCAAATGTAAACATCACTCTTCCATTGTTAGATGCCATCCGAGACATACCCGCGTGCTCAAAAATTTTCAAAGACCTTTSTTCCAAGAAGCTCATAKATACTCCAAATGAAACRATTGTCTTATCTAAAGAGGCGAGTGTGGTGTGTGATCCTTCAKTTTTGGCCCTCAAGAAGATCKATCCCRRCTCTTTTTGTATTGACATCATGCTCGKMAATGGCAAGGTCACTAYCGGTATGCTTGATTCTGKGGCGGGGATATATTTGATGCYGTCTTCGATCTATGAGCAATTGGAGCTAGCACAAATTTKMTTACAATTRGCTGATCGGTCAATTCGATATCCAAATGGAGTTGTTAARGATGTGCTAGTTAAKGTTGGAGGGCTTGTGGTCCCKGTGGAMTTTGTTATCCTTGATGTGGGTTTGGTTTCGAATGATGGGTCCAAGCATACCATTCTACTTGGGCGTCCCTTCATGGCAACTACTCAATGCCTCATTGATGTTGGAAAGAAGAACCTCACCTTATCCGTTGCGGGTGAGTCAGTTACATTTTCGATGTCCAACTTGCCGTCGATTCCTTCAAGCATCTATCATGCAGATTGTCTTCTTGTTGACGAGATTCAAGATGTGGTTGAGCAAGTTTTCTTGGCGGATGAGTATGGTGGGATTATCGATTTGGGGGATGATGATAATGATCGTTTTGAGAATGATGGACCTTTTGAGCTTGGCAACGAGTCATGTATTGGGACGGGTCTCTTTGAAAGTGCTTGCTTAAGTGTCATTGAGGGCAACGACACGTTTTTGAAGGAGGAGGTGGGGCTTGTTGATAAGAAATAAGTCCTCGAGCCGAGTGAAAAATTTGACGAGTATTTGGAGGGAATGATTTATTTGTTCGAGCTAACTCCGGATGAGGGTGAGAGGAGGCACAAGCCCGAGCTAAAGCCTCTCCCATCTCACCTCAAATATGTCTTTTTAGAGGAGGAGGAAAGAAAGCCGGTGATTATCTTTTCCAACTTAAATGAAGAAGAAGAAGAAGAAGAAGAAGAGAGGTTGATCAAGGTGCTTAAGGCTCACAAAGGTGCTATCGGATGGAGCCTCGGTGATATAAATGGAATTAGCCCTTAGACGTGCATGCATCGAATCATTTTGGAGGATGATGCCAAGCCCTCTCGAGAATCCCAAAGGCGATTGAACCCGAACCTTAAAGAGATCGTGAAGGACGAGATATTAAAATTATTGAAGGAGGGCTTGATCTTTGCTATAGCCGAGAGTGAGTGGGTGAGTCCCGTGCACATGGTTCCGGAAAAGAGCGGCATTACCGTTATGGAGAACAAAAGGGGTGAGTTATTGGCTACACGGGCAACGATGGGGTGGAGGATGTGCATCGATTTTAGAAAGTTGAATGAGGCTACTAAGAAAGAACATTTTCCTCTACCTTTCATTGATCAAATGTTGGATAAACTAGTCGGCCACCACTTATATTGCTTCTTAGATGGATTGTCGGGATATTATCAAATTGCCATCACGCCCGAAGACCAAGCTAAAACGACGTTCACATGCCCGTTTGGGACTTTTACTTTCCGACGGATGCCGTTTGGGCTATGTAATGCCCCGGGGACGTTCCAAAGATGCATGCTATCAATCTTCTCTGACATGATTGACAAATATCTTGAGGTCTTCATGGATGACTTTTCCATATACGGGGACTCGTTTGAAGAGTGCTTGAGAAACCTTGAGGAAGTGCTAGCCCGATTTGAAGAGACGAGCTTGATACTAAGTTGGGAGAAGAGCCACTTCATGGTTCGAAGTGGCATTGTGCTCGGGCATGTGATTTCAGAGAGGGGGATAGAGGTGGACAAAGCCAAAGTGGAATTGATTTAAAAGTTACCCCCTCTTAATGTGAAAGATGTAAGGAGTTTCCTTGGGCATGCCGGTTTCTATCGACGGTTTATTAAAGATTTTTCAAAAATTGCCCGCTCCTTGTGTCGAATGTTGAGTAATGAAGTCCCTTTCGAATTTAACAAAGTTTGTGAGGATGCTTTCTTGACGATTAATAAGAGCCTCGTGTCCGCCCCCATTGTCGTGGCTCCCGATTGGAACTTTCCTTTCGATATTATGTGCGACGCATCGAGTGAAGCGGTGGGGGCCATCCTTAGCCAACGAGTTGAAAAGCTATTAAGAGTGGTATATTATGCAAGCTTGATGCTCAACGATGCACAGAAGAACTATACGATGACCGAGAGAGAGCTATTGGCCGTGATCTTTGCTTTAGAGAAGTTTCGAGCTTACATTGTTGGATCACGAGTTGTGGTGCATAGCGATCATGCCGCATTGCGATATTTGTTCTCTAAGCCTCAGGCAAAACCCCGTCTCATTCATTGGATCCTATTGCTTCAAGAATTTGATAATGAGATCAAGGATCGGAAGGGGTGTGAGAATGCGATAGCCGATCATCTTTCGAGGTTGGTCACGGAGGGAGGAGAAAGGGTAGCAATTGGAGAAAATTTTCCACACGAGAACTTGATGAAAGTGAGCCAAGCGCCTTGGTACGCCGACTATGCAAATTACTTGGCAAATGGTGAGCTTCGGCCGGATATGGATTGGCAAGAAAAGAAATGCTTCCTCGCTAAGAAAAGAAATGCTTCCTCGCCTTGGTTCTCTTCTTATTCTACTCGTGGCCAGCCCTCCAATTCTCGTGGTCGGTCCAGCAACCACTCATCTTCTGCTAATAATGTTGGCCGTGGCCAACGGTCCAACTCGCGTAGCTCCTCATCCTGGTTTCATCGTGGTGGTGCAGGTATGGGCAACGGGGGGAACCCAATGTCCCTCAATGTCAAATATGCCGTGGGGATCACTATGCCAACAAGTGTCCTCAATTTCTCGCTGTTCGTCAGAACACTGATTCGGCGAATTTGGCTCATGCGTTCACGACTTCTTGCAACGTTTCAGATTTAACTCCCGACTGGTATGTTGATTAGGGAGCCTCTACCCACATGACCAATACGTCTTCCACACTGAACTCCTATGAGCCTTATTCTGGTAATGGTTATGTTACTGTTGGCAATGGTCATGCTTTAAATATTTCGCATATTGGGTCTTGTGACTTGTTTGCCAATGCTAAATTATTGGATGTTTTGGTGGTGCCTCATATTACAAAAAATCTTCTCTCCATAAGTAAACTAACCTCTGATTTTACGGTTGATGTCACATTTTCTGATAAGGTTTTTACAATTCAGAATCGGGTGACAAAGAAAACTCTGGCTCGAGGAAGGTGTGATAATGGACTTTACTTGCTTGAAAAGGGGGTTCCGGCATTGGTGGCAGCAGTCAAGAACAAGGTTTTGAAGGCTAGTTTTGATTTGTGGCATTTACGTTTGGGGCATGTCCCATTTTCTATTATTTCCTTATTAAATAAACTTGGACATTTATCTGTTACTTCAGTATTGCCGAGTCCTAGTGTTTTCTCCTCTTGTTAATTAGCAAAGAGCAAGAAACTTCCGTTTGCCTTGAATGAAAAACGTGCGACTAATGTTCTTGACTTGATACATTGTGATTTATGGGGTCCGGCGCCTGTTACTACTTCTGTTAGTTTTCGTTATTATGTTATCTTTGTGGACGATTTTTCTCATTTTTCATGGATTTATCCGTTATGCGCAAAGAGTGGATTTTATGATGTCCTGCTTCGCTTTCATGCTTTTGTCTGTACTCAATTTTCTCGTAAAATCAAGATTTCTAAGAGCGATGGTGGTACTGAATTTGTGAACTCAAAACCTTGAGATTTTATGAATTTACATGGTATTCATCATCGACTTTCTTGTCCCTACACGCCACAGCAAAATGGTAGGGCTGAACGAAGCATAGTCACATTTCTGAAACTGGATTATCTATGTTATTTCATTCTCATGCTCCTGCATCTCTTTGGTTCGATGCATTTGCCAATGCTATTTTTGTAATTAATCGGCTGCTATCTTCATTGTTGCATGACATTTCGCCGTTTCAACTTCTGTTTGGTCATGCTCCTAATTATGCCATGTTCAAACCATTTGGGTGTCGTGTTTTTCCATATCTTCGTGATTATGCAGCTAATAAATTAGAACCTCGCAGTCGTCCTTGTATCTTCTTGGGATATAGCAGCATTTACAAGGGTTTTCGTTGTTTTGATCCTGACTCCTCAAAGGTCTTCACTACTCGCCATGCCCACTTTGACGAGCAATGTTTTCCTTTTTCTCGGGTTTCGTTTGCAACTCCGATTTTTGATTTGCACGTCTCCATTTTTTTGGATGATAAGGATGATCTCTTGCCGACTGTTGTTCAGCCTGGTCCACCATCTCCGCCACCCATGCTTGCACCTTCTCAAGTCGATGCACCAGTTCGTATTGTTCTTGATGATCCACCCGAGCCTCAGCATATGTCATTTCCTGCTCCAGTCCAGGATAATGTCATTGCACCTGATTCGGCTACTAGCGAGAGTTCTCCTTCTCCTTCGGATTCCGTCGCAGCTCCGCTCGTGGCTGCTTCATCCTCCGACCGTCTTCCCATGATACCAGGGCACGGGCTAGAATTTTTAAACCGCGTTACCCTGTTGATTTGACAACCACGGCTCTTCTTTCTGCTCTTGTTGCCACATCCGAGCCGCGTGGATTTAAGTCTGCGGCCAAGCATCCCGAGTGGCACGCTGACATGCATGATGAAGTCAATGCTCTCCGCTCGAATAATACTTGGGCATTGGTGCCTCGACCCTCTAGCGTTAATGTTGTTGGTTTAAAATGGGTTCTTCGTACAAAATTTCATGCTGATGCGTCCATTGAGCGTCACAAAGCTCGTGTTGTTGCACAAGGTTTTACACAGATTCCCGGCACCGATTTTCATCATACTTTCAGTCTAGTTGTTAAAGATGCTACCGTCTGGCTCATTTTGTCTATTTCCATTCAGCGTAATTGGCCTTTACACCAGCTTGACGTCAACAATGCATTTCTTCATGGCGTTCTTGACAGACTCGTATTTATGGATCAGCCCCCTGGATTTGTCGATCCGTGGTTTCCTGACCATGTTTGTCAGCTCAAAAAGGCTATCTACGGTCTTCGACAAACTCCTCTTGCCTGGTTTCAGCGATTCATCAAGTTTTTATTGAGTCTTGGCTTTCTTCAGAGTCGTTGTGATTTGTCTCTTTTTCACTTTCATAAAGGTACCTCTATCCTTTATTTATTGCTCTATGTGGATGACATCATTATTACGGGCAATAATCCGACTCTGATGAACCAATTTATCCATCGTACAATTATTGGATTTGCCATTAAGGATCTGGGCCATCTTAATTATTTACTTGGACTTGAGGTGTCGTATACCTCTACTGGCTTATTTGTGGGTCAGGCCAAATATGCTCATGATATTCTTAAACGTGCTGAGTTGTTGGATGCCAAGCCCGTCTCTACTCCTTTGGTGTCTGGAGAACTACTTCTTAGTACCGGTTCTCCTTTTTGGGATCCGACTCTGTATAGGTCTCTTGTTGGGGCTCTCCAATACTTGACTATAACTCGTCCAGATCTTTCTTATGCTGTCAATTCGGTGAGCTAGTTTCTTCACTCGCCTACGGATGAACATTTTCTGGCAGTAAAGAGAATTCTACGCTACGTTAAAGGTACTATGCACTATCGCCTTTCTTTCACACGGGGCTCTACCTTTTCCATCTTGGGATATTCGGATGCTGACTGAGCTTGTTGCATTGAGACTCGTCGTTCCACGTATGGATATTCTATTTTTCTTGGGGGAAATCTTGTTTCTTGGAGTGCTAAGAAACAACCTACTGTTTCACGTTCCAGTTGTGAGTCTGAGTATCGCGCTATGGCTAATGCCGCTGCCAAACTGGTTTGGGTGACGAATTTGCTTCATGAGATTCGGTCACTTCCGTCTCCTACGCCTCTTGTGTGATAACAAGAGTGCTATTTTTCTGAGTCAGAATCCGGTGGCTCACAAGCGAGCTAAGCATATTGATCTTGATTATCATTTTACTCGGGAGCTTGTCTCCTCGGGTAAACTCATCACTCGGTTTGTTCCATCTCATCTTCAACTCGTTGATATTTTTACAAAGAGTTTACCGCATCCGGCTTTCGAGTTTCTACGTTCCAAGCTTTGCGTTTGTCTTCATCATACGCAGCGCTTGATGGGGGGTATTAAGGCTAAGGATATTTATTGATTTTGTATACCTTTATTGTTTTATTTCCTTGTTACTCTCCGTTTGTTACGGTCCTATTGTTGTATTCACAAATATATATAGAAGTTCTCAATCACCACAAAATTATTGGTGATCCTAAAATCATCTCATACTTTTGATTTTTATCAAGTTCGTGGGTTGCGAACATAGGAGTTTTCGGCAGTGGTATGTGTAATATCAGTAATAAATTATTTTATTTTTATTTTTCTTTGGATTTTGGTTGCTGCTATGAACAAGAATTTTTATTCATAAAAGATGGAAATGAATGTGGATTAAGAAACTCTTTTTTAAAAAATAACTAGAGAAAATTAGCAACTGCAATTTATTAATCCTTTACAAAAGCTTATTTTTAAGTTTAATAGTATCAAACTTTAATCCTTGCTTGAGACCATAAAGAGACTTCTAAAGCTTACATACATGAGATTGCTTCTGTTCATATTCTGGAGGTTGGATCATGTACAGCTCTGTGTCAAGATCTCCATTGAGGAAGGCATTGTCAATGTCAAGCTGTCTGAGTGGCCATCCCTTTGAAATGGAAAGAGAGAGCATAGTTCTGATTGTTACAGGCCTAACAACTAGACTAAAGGTCTCACTTTAATCTGAACCAGGGATTTGACTGTATCCTTTTGCCACAAGTCTGGCCTTGTGTCTGGAAATTGAACCATCTGTATTCCTTTTTATCTTGAAGATCCATCTACATCCAATAGCCTCCTTGCCAGGTGTCAATTCAGCTAATGACCAAGTATTGTTTGAGATTAGGCAGCTTGATACTCTTTGTCCATTGCTTGTTTCCATTCTGGTACAACTTCAGCTTCATGGTGAGACTTGAGCTCAATCTCTGTTGAGAGGGAGCTGAGGAACACTTTTAGCTTGAATATACCTGCCTTTAACCTGGTTATCATGGGGTGAGCCTTTTTATGGTCTTGATTAACCTGCACAAAAGAAGAAGAAGCTCGAGAATTGTGATCAGTGGATGCACTATGACTTTCTATTGGCAAATCTATGTAAAGCTGACCAATCTGGATAGGTGAGATGGATTTTGATTGAGGTTGAGAATCTGTGTTGCTAGAGACAGAGTGAGTGGTATTAGAACCAGAGGGATATGTGTGCTGACCATGAGGAGATGGAAAGTTTATTAGAGGAGAATGAGGAGGATTGAATGTGTAACTAGTGGAACTATGATCAATGGGAACAAGAGTGTGGCAAATGGTATTGTGAATATTATTTTGGACAGGTGGATCCACTTTCAAGGAATAGGGGAACAGACTCTCATGAAACACTACATGTCTAGTGATGATGATCCTTTTGTTGGGTATAAGCACTTTGTACTCTTTGTATTGTTCATTATATCCAAGAAATACACAAGTCTGGCTTCTAAACTCCAATTTGTGTTTGTTGTAAGGCCCGAGGTATGGATAACAACAGCAACCAAAAACCTTCATGCGGTTGTAATAAGGTTTTTGTCCAGTTAAGTCTTCAAAGGGTGAAGTGTAGTTCAGGCTTTTGGTGGGAATTTTGTTAATGAGGTAGGTGGCTGTGGAAAAGGCATGATCCCAGAACATATGTGGAATAGAAGAATGAGCAAGAATAGACAGGCTAGTTTCAACTATGTTTCTATGTTTCCTTTTAGCACTACCATTTTGCTCAGGGGTATATGGACAAGACATTCTATGGTGAATAGCATTTTGGAGAAGATAGGTGGTTAAGGGTTTATATTCTGTGCCTCCATCACGTTGTAGGATTTTGATTTTTTGTCAAACTTGTTTTCAACAATAGTCTTAAAATGGATAAAGGCAGTGGGGGTGTCAGACTTGGTCTTAAGAAAATATATCCAAGTGAATTTAGTCTTGTGATCAATAAAATTTACATAATATCTATGTCCATCATGAGATGTTACATGTGAGGGTCCCCAATGATCTGTGTAAATAAGTTCTAACACATCATAATTATCAGTTTGAGAATCAGGAAAAGGTAGTTTGTGACTTTTTCCCATGTGACATGAAGAACACAAGGTTTTTATTTCATTCTCAGAAAGTAAAAGATTACAACTACTGACAGCCTTTTCTACAATAAAATAGGATGGATGTCCTAATCTATTATGCCAAAGACTAAGGCTACATTTATTTTTGAAATCTGAAATATAAGCTGTCTTGTGATCAGATGGAGGAGTGGTGTGGGAAGGATGGTTTTCTTGGACAAGATCAAAGTTGTAGAGCCCATTCCTAAGCCTGCCTTTGATGAGGGTCTATCTTGAGGTTTTGTCCTTCACAAAATAGGTAAAAGGGTGAAACTCAAAGAAGACATTGTTATCTCTAGCAAATTAAGAGACACTAATAAAGTTTTTAGTTAAATGTGACACATGTAAGAGACTTTTTAAAATGAAAGAATGAGGACTATCATGGTCAGTTTTTAACATAGAAGAGCCCATATTAGTTATAGGAAAACTTGTTCTACTTCCAATCTCAATCTTKTCWTCCCCAATGTAGTCTGATGCTGAATTCAAGTTGTTAAAGTTGGAAGTGATGTGATTGGTTGTTCCAGAGTCTGGGAGCCAGGATGCATCTTGCAAGCCATCTGAACCATTAAAGGAGCTAAATGCACTGAGATTTGCCATATTTGCCATGCCTCGAAAGCTTTGGTAGCATGAAGGGTTTTTTCTGTGGCTCTTAGGAGTATAATAATTCTRCAAACCTGTTGTAACACCTATCAGCTGTATGCCCATTGTATTGACTGATTTAGCACTTGATGTTGCTGAAAAAGWTTGATCTGCCACCCTTTCCTCTATAATTCCCTCTGTAGTTTCCTCTTGATCTTCTAAATCCTCCTMTGTTGYTAGTTGTTCTTCCTTTATTACCCTGATTAGAGTAGCCTCCTCTGTTGTTTCCTCCTCTATTACCAGCAAAGAAGCTCTGAGAATCAATGTTTGCAGATCCCTTGAAACCATCAACACTGGAATTGTTTTCTCTTTCAATTCTGCTTTCAAAAGTGAGTAATAAAGCTTGAKCTTCTCTTAAGGAGCATGGGGGAACTCTGGAGTTTATGGATATGGACACAGKGTCATATTCAGGGCCTCAACCATCTAAAATGGAGGAGATTTGRTTATCATCAGTAAAAACTTGTCTTGCAGTAACTAAACCATCATAGCAAGCCTTAACCTTATTTATGTACTCTCTCATAGAAAGATTGCCCTTTTTCAGATTGTGCAACTGGAATTTGAACTGCATAACTTTTKCCCTCGATTGAGTGGTAAAATCCAACTCAAGAGAGTTTCAATTTTCAGATGAAGTGTTTAAGCCAACAGTGYTAAGGAGCCATGAAACAAGGGACTGATCTTGTTTAATTCAGTTAACATACTCARGAGATGGAATCAACGAATTACCTATTGGTGGTGGTGTATTCTCTCCATTCAGAAAGCCTTCAAGCCATATCCTCTCACAGTAGCCAGCACTTGGTGTTTTCAAATCAAATAATTAGATTCAGAGAACTTTACAGTATTAAGTTGTGGTTGAGGTTGAATGACATGGCTTGTTGTAGAGTGGGCATTGAAACCAACGATAAGATTTGTTTCTCCAGATCCAGAAGCCATATTTTAAATATAAAATAATAAAATTTAATACTCAAATCGAGGAAAGAAAAAGAAGGAACAGATCGGTGCAGGTATAGAGTCATGTTTGTCAACCTGCTCTGATACCATAATAGGAAAACACCATAAAAGCAGAACAAAATGAAGATGCTGAACTAAGCCATATAAAAAGCAGAATAGCAACAGTGATGAAAGAGCTGCGTTCATTAATTCACAAGAATACAAGATTTGGTTTAAATAAACACAAATGGAATAACCTAGAATGATACACGTGTAGGCACATTATAGGTTCACATAACAAGAAAAAAAAAATAGTTGTGATGACAGCTATTGAATAGAGAAAACGACAACACAACAGTTCTGGTTCCTTGGCAGCTAGTGAATGCATGCATGCATGATGGACATATATTCCAATAGAATCTCTACATATTTTATCCAAAGATCTCCACCTACAATATCCACCAATCACCATCTACCTTAGCGATCATTTTCCAGCAAACACTCCTCATTGGCAGCTATAAATCTAACGCAAGAGTTTTCACTTTTCGCGAATCATCTGGGGGAATGATGTAGTCACATGAAAGAGATGGTTTTCTATGCAGTGTTTATTGCACTTTTAGTAGTGACCCAACCATTGGTGACACACTATTTCTCAGGGTTTTTGGCGTCATGTCACACAATATTATGACGAGGGAGCTCAGTGACGAAACTTAGTAGAGAGAACTATGGAGCCGACACAGTCCCACTTTTATACGTTCTGCGAAGATTGTATGAAGTTCAACACATCATACAATAGAAGATGAGTGATGAGAATGAAGCTATTGCCTTGCAAAATGCATTGCAGGAGTGGAACACTAGATAAGAATAGAAGATGAAGTAGCAAATGGATTCATGGGAGGTTTTTACGAAGAGTTCAAAATTTTAATATGCATTTAGGGGAATATTTTGATGTTTTATTTTTAATTGTATTTTCATTTGTTTCTAAAATCTTAATTCTAACTAGTTATAGACCCCTGTGTTATGCGGGTTTTGAAATATGAATTATCAACTTGATAAATATTTATCTATTGATATAAGCAATATTATTCTTATTGTAAAAAATAATCTTCAAAAACTCTCGACTCATTAACTCTCAATATTTGACATAAATCCGTAAGTTACACCAAAATCGTATAATGACACTTTTTAAAATTTTGTGATAGTTTCAAAAAATATATATATAGATACATGAGTATTTTAAAAAGAATACAAATGTTGTATTCTCAAACAGTGTTGTAACATACTGTTGTCCCGCACTAATATAAATATTTCAAAATTTAAAATACAATTATCATATTAAATCATAATACTAATATCATATCAGTTTTTCGAACTAATATTATTAACATTTTAACATATCATACGAATTGACCACTATTGGGAATATACAAACTCCGATAAATAAAATATATAAATTTTTAATTAAATTATAAACAGTTATTCAATTTATTTGAAGATTAAAAAATAATCAAAAAATACAAAAATATAAATTATATTTGAAATTTAAAATTAATGAAAAAAATATTAAACTTTTAAAGAATTGCTTAAAATACAAAATAAATAAAAACACATACATAATTATAAAATGACATACATAAAATATAAGAACTTATATTTATTTGAAGTTAATCACATTTTATTATGTTTTTATCTAATTTAAAGATATTTTGAGATTTTATTTTATAACATTTTATAATATTTATGTCAATATTTTCATTTTTAAATATATTAATAAATTAAACATGATCATATATTTACTTTTATATATTTAACTTACTTTATAATTATTTTAACTTATTATTATTCTATATATTTTTGAGTTTTTTTTTAATTTTTAGATTTATTAAGTAATTATGTAAATTTAAATAGTATTTATTATATAATACTTATGATTTCATGTTTTTAGATTTACTTAGTATTATATTATATTATTTTATATTTTCTCTATAAAAGTCCTCCATTAATTTTGTGGCCCGATAACCCTTTTTATTTTATTTATTTTTTAGTTTTTTTTAATTATATATTATTTTATGATATTTTATTTTTCTCTTATTCATGTTTATGAAATAAATATTTATAAATTAATCACATATTGTTTTTACTATTTTTATAGAATAATGATATTATAAAATATTTATTTAATTATATTTTCTATATTTATTTAACTTACTTTATAATTCTTTAACGGCTTATATTACTATCCTATAATAATTTAAAGTTTTTTTATTTTTGAAGTTGATTATGTAACTATATTGTTTAAACGATAGTTTTTATATAATATTTTTTAATTTCAAATTTTGTGATTTATTTTTTATTATATTAGATCATTTTATATTCTCTATACAAAAGTTCTCAATTAATTTCAATGCCCAATACCTCATTTTTAACCCTTTTTTTTATTTGGCAGTTTTTTATTATATATATATATATTTTTTTTCTTTTCTAATTTATGAAATATTATTTAGTTATTAATTAAACTTTATTATATTTCATAAAACAATAATATTATTATATATAATAATATCTAAGGCTAATAATTGACAGAAAGCTAAGGCTACGTTGTTCCTGAAATAGAGGGGAAAAACAAGAAGGTATCACTTGATGAATTATTGGGCTTTTGTCCATGTATACGTCAAAGAACTCGTCTGCTATAATGAACTATTATGTTTTTGTCCATGTATGTAGGCAACTATTATTGTATCTTCCAATTATGCCGTCAATTTCACGGTTTTTTTCTTCTTTTTTATTTGTTTATTTGCATTTCTTCTTCTTTATTTGTTTATTTGTAGTATCATATGTTTGCAAAATTATTATGAATTTGGTCCGGTCAATTGTTTTTTTTCCTGCTATTTGCCTTCCAAATACAGTGTGGACATTCGTGGTTGGAGACGAGTTGTAATCAAAACTATAATGAACATAAATATGAGGGAAAAGAAATTAGGATGAGATTCGGTGCATAAATTTTGAAGAAGATGAAGGATAACTTTTTGTATAAAATCCCATTTTAAAAAAGGACAAGCACTTCTCAATTAATTTTATATAAATCTTGATAGTTTTTCAAAGATTATATAATATGTAACTTGATCGAAATATTGAGATTTACAATGCTACAAACAAAATTAGATCGCATGAAATCACATTATAAAATAATGAAACATAAAATAAYAAYAAATATTACATAAAATAAATATGCATAGAATTGTGAAAATAGAAATAAAATATAAGGTGCAATTTATAATTTTGCATTGATAATTATAATATCAAATAGCATTAAATATTTATATTTCATCAATAATAAAAAAATAAAAATTGAGATTAAACGAATAAAAAATGAATACCGTGGAATATTCCTTTTCAGTGCTGATTATAATGCAGACTACCGAATATGAAGTGTAAATTCTCAAGTAGAGAACTAAACATATGGCATATAGATAGCACATCTACTTGAAAAAAGAGAAGAAAATTTGCTCGCACATATACAGTGCTGTACCAAAAATGACATTTCAATTGGCACAGTGGTTCGAGTGGCATTTTGCATCAATTTGTCATTTGGCGCCTTGTTTGGGGTGACATTGATCCGTTCACGTGGAGAACGCCACAAAAGTAGGGATGCCTAGAAAATTAATAAATTAATAAATTAGGGTGAGTTTGTGTGGGAATTTTTAAGATAAATCACTGCAACAAATGATACCTACTCGAAGAACAAAATTAGAAGGACATATTTGTCCTTCTTATAGGGTAAACATATACGAACGATATATAAAAGTCGTTCTTATAGGTCCATTTACCTATTGGAACGACATTTGTTGTTCCTATAAATAAAATTGTCGTTCCAACATAATGTAAATCTATTGGAGCGACAATTGTCGTTCCTATAAATATAATTGTCGTTCTAACAGAGCACCAATTTAATGGTGTATCTATTGGAACGACAAGTCTTTCCTATTAAACAAAAGTCCTTCCAAAATATCACTAACCTCATTTAATACCCTCCACCTAATTTTCACCTTCTCCCCCCCTTTTTCAATATTAATTTATATTTTTCCTCCAACGTCGGCATTTATCATCTCAAAATTTCTCATCTCCAAATATTTTTGCAGCCACGACTGAGTGGAAAATTTTCTTCCCGTAATTGGAAGGACTTGTCTTTTTAGAAAGTTATGATGTCCTTCCAATAATTGAACCTAAGAAAACAAAATACAAGTACAATTTCAATTCTCCCTACCTCCTACCTCTTGTGTTTGTTTTTGTGTTATATTTCAAGATATTTGCAGCAATGATTGATAAATTGCTTCTCCCTGCCTCGTGTGTTTATTTTTTGTTATATTTCAAGATATTTGCAGCAATGATTGATAAATTGGGGGTAAATTGTTTTTCTAGTTTTTGGAAGGACTTGTCCTTCCAGAAAATTGATTTTTTTCATGTGCTATGTAATTGTGTTTGGAAGGACTTGTCCTTCTAGAATCTTGGTTTTATCGTTCCAATAAGTTATCTGTTTTTTTGTTTATTTTCAAAATAAAAGAATAGAAATTTGCTAATGCACATCATACGCACACTCAAATAGAAAGGAAAATTGTAATTTTAAGTCTTATAGTTTTTTTTTATTTTGGTTTTTTTGTGCTTTGTGCATTTTTATTTTTTTTAATCAATCCACAGTTATATGTTAAATACTAAAAAAATAAATAAATAAAAGGTAGTTTATGTAAATATGCATAAAAAATTTAATAAAAGAAATTCAAAATAGAAAGATAATAATCAAAGAATCTAACCCACACTTAGGGGTAGTGTTTATAAATATATATAAAATAGATGAATTTTGTAAATAATTTATAATAGAGGAGCTAAGAATTTACTTAATTCTTTTGGTCAATTTTCTTTTTTCAGCTTTCAAAATATGGTGATGGAGAAAAGATGGACGCAAATTACAAATAAAATGTCACCAGAGTTCAGGCGTGGAGTGAATGAATTTATTAACATGTGCGGGCCTCTTGTGAATAAGAGAGGCTTGTTTAAGTGCCCGTACAACAAGTTTTTAAATGGARTCTCAAAAGTTGGAAGCTGTTCGGACCCATATTCAGGGGTATGGGTTTGATGCATCATATGATATTTGGATTCACCACGGAGAGCATTTACCAGAACACGAACCTTGTCCGTCAGCCATTGACTTTGAAATGATGGATGAAATGAGAAATGTGATGGCAGACGACATGTTTCTCTGTCAGCATGCTCTTTCCAAAAAAAAAAGTGCACAATCATACTTACATACATGTATGTTTTCATAGTCGAGACCCAAACTTTGAAACACCTTCTTAACCTCATAATGTGAGTTGACAAGTTTCATCGATGGGAATGCGAGTTTCAATAACTTAAGAAACTCATTAAGGATCTATTAGTCCACTTGTTAT
>BMAC01000261.1:955857-1005970 GCA_014905375.1 Phtheirospermum japonicum | reverse complement strand
CAGCGACGATGGCGTTCCATCTCACCTCCTAGCGTACAGTACTTTTCACTATTCAGTGATTGCACGGATCCCGCAAAACTCGTGCTTTTAGGGTCGGACCATGCCCTTTAAAAATGAAACTGTAACGTCTGATTTCACCCCCCCCCCCCCCCCCCCATTTTTTTAACGGTTGGGATCTCCACCTGTCCTGTCAAATAATGTGCCACTGCAGCGCATTAAATGCAGAAATCCCATCAAATCCCTCTTTCTTTATCAAAAGATTCAATTTCAAATTTATCCTATTTACTTCTCCCGCATTTCATCTCCCATATCTCCTCCCACATTATCGCACAAATATTACACTGCTCCACAATCTCCTTCTCTCTCCTAGTTTGCATATTCTCTACCCAGGTATTTTTCAGATCATCTTCTCCGTTTTCTTCTTTATTTTTCTGATCATGTCTGTTCAGTCTGCCTCCTCTCTCCATCTAACCACTTCCTCTTCGTCAGTGGATTTGTCCGTCTCGCTCGATTCCTCCGATGAACGACGGCCCTCTGTTCCCTATATACCAGGGCAATCGGATAATTACATCTCCATCTTAAGCGATAAGATAGTCGAGGGTTTACGGTCTAAATACCACATCCCTGAGGAGTTTTCATTAGTAAATCCAGGCGTCGGCGAGATGGCGTACCAGCCGCCGCCCTCTCATGTAACTTTTTTCGTAGACCAATTTCAGGCCGGCCTGAGGCTGCCTGTCAATCCTTTCATTTTGAAGGTGACCCGGATGTACAAAATTCCAGTTCACCAGTTTGTTCCAAATTCCTTTAGAATAATTATAGGTTTTAAATTGGCGATTAGGTATTCCAGTCTTGTCCCCACGACGCAGATTTTTTACTCCTTTTTTCAGGCAAAAAGCGCCGCGCCCGGTTATTTTTATTTCACCGCCCGCCCCGGTGTCTGTTTTATGACGGGMAGCCCTTCTTCCACCAAGGCTTGGCGGAAAAAAATTATTTTTGTTCACTGCTCTGAAGATTGGGGTTTTCCCACAAAGTCCATAACCCAACTTCCACCTCAGGTCCCCCTGACCACGGGGAACAGAACTCCTCGTTTTCAAAAAATCTTGAGTGCCCTGAACCAAAACGTCTTTCACCTTACCAAACTCCTACTTCCTTTTGTTATAAACTTTTTCAATTTCAGCGAAGAGACCAGCTCTTATCTCACGAGATCAGTACATACTCGAGCTTATCTGGCTTGGTCTTTTGTATTTTCTTGAATGGTGATACTGGTCAGGCTTTATTTTTCCGACTCCAAACTTTTGTGCAGACACGATGATGTGAAGAATGCTAACTGAGTGCCCTGAGCCAGCTCCTGCCACCTCCATCAAAAAGCTCCTTGATGACAGTATGGAGGAAGTTYATCCTAAAGGGCCAGCTTGCCCATTGAAAGCTTTTCATCCGGACGTAGAGATCATCTCACCTGCTGAGACTGTAGAGGGTTTTGAGCTCCCTGCACAGAAAAGGACTCGTGCGGGCAAAGAGCCTGCTGATCCAAGCCAGATAACCACTCCCAACCAGAGTCTATTCATCAGCAATACTATTCTGAACTGCTCTGGCGATGTTGCAGTTCAATACATCCTGGTCCAGTGTCCCGCTAGAGATCGCCAAACTCTGGAGAAATGGACTGATGCTGACCTGATTGACTCAGTCTGTCAAGATGAGGCAAAGGTATCTCTTTTTACCTCTCAATTGAACTGTTTTGTTATTACCCATGGCTATCATCACCATTTTATCATTACTGTTGGTATTAGGCTGCCGCCAAGAATTCCATTCTGGTGGCTCGGGCTCGAGGGTCACTAATGCCGTCTATATTGGCGAAAGAGCATGCGGCCCTCAAGGAAAAAGAGCAACGKCTGACGAAGCTGGCCAAGGAGAGAGGGGTGGAAATAAAGAAGTTTAAGGCGAAGTTGGAGGCGGCTCGTACAGGAGAGAGCCAGGCCAAAGYTGAGGTGGTCAACAAAGTAGAGGAAGCTCTGATTCGGGGTCGTGAAGAAGGGAGGTCCGAATTTCTCAGCTCGGAGGAAGGCCTGAAGCTTATCCAGACCTCGAGGGAGACAGCCCTCCAAGTCTTTCTCCAYTCCGRGGCTTTATTCAGGCTCTTGGTTTTTGAGGCTAAGGCGTATTATCATCTTGGCCTTGACGCCTACGAGAGATGTTCTAAGGCGGGCTCCTCCACTACTTCTGACCKCAGCGAGCCCCTGWAGGAACYTCCTGAGCCCACMAGCTTTACTTATGAGCCCGAGGCAATAGCCTCCACCTCCTAAGCGCTCCTGACTTTGCTGAACAAATTATCAGGTCTCTCCGCGCTCTTGTTSAGGATCTTCCAGCTCAGCCAGACCAGTGCGTGACCTTGGCTTTGCCTGCCTCTGTCTCCTCCCCTGCCTTCGCAGGTCTGGGTGAGCTCCCTGGCAGCATCTCGCAGAGTGACCTGTTGGAAGAGAGCTGTAGAGCGAAAGAGCAGGCAACAGGGGAGTTAGGGTGTTGCGTGCCAGACGTCATAGGATAGTTCATGTTTGCCTGTGTGGCTTGTTTTCTGGATTTATGAACCGCCTTATTTTATCTTTTTCTTCATTTTCCTTGTAATGCTACTTTAGGGTTTCCTTGTTTTAAGGAAACCCTAATGTCCTTAATGAATTTTTTGGGCGCCTCTTATATATATATATATATGTGTGTGTGTGTGTGTGTGTGTGTGTGTTCTCACCTACTTTTTTTCACCTCATTATGACTTCTTCAACATCACTCGAAATAGAAGCTCTCAAAAAGAAAAATCTTTCCTTCTTCAATGAAAATTTCCAACTTTCCGAAGAAAATGTTCGACTTCAAGAAAAACTTCTGCAGATGCGCAAACTTCTGGAATGAAAGAGGAAGCAAAAACAATTTTACAAACGGGAATGGACGGAGCTCCGCTTGCTCAACCACCAACTCCAAGAGGAGAAGGCTGATCTCCTTGAATCAGTAAATCACTTAACCACCGCCGCCGGTGAGGCGCATTCACGCAACTGAACGTGAACTCTGGCGTGTTAGACGAGTTTTATCTTCTGATAAGAGGATCTCTTCTCATCCATGATGTTCTTGAAGTATTTTTTGCTTTTTCTGGCAATTTTCTTCAGACTGCCTTTTCCTCCTGTATATGCGAAGAACAAGATCTCCCACTTGGAAATGTCTCTTGATTACAGATTTATCATAGGTTGCTTTGACTCGCCCCCTAATATGTTCTATTCTTACGGGAGCTCTTTCCTTTTTTTTTTCTTCTACCAACAGGTCATCTCGTATCAATAGCTCATTTTGCTCCTCATTAAAGTTCTGAATTCTATTGGTTTCCATACTAATCTCCCCAGGGACCACAACATCTATGCCATATACCAGGCTAAATGGCGTTTCTCCAGTTCTCTCTTTGGGATTAGTTCGATATGCCCATAGGATTGAACTAAGCTCTTCTACCCATTTTCCTCCTGATTTTTTTAATCTTGCTTTAATTACTTGAACTAAAATTCGATTGGTTACCTCAACCTGGCCATTAGCTTGCAGATGGTAAACTAATGTGAAATGTTGATCTATCATCTCAGTACACCAAGCTTGAATCCGAGCTCCCATGAATTGGGTGCTATTATCTGATACCAAAATCCTTGGGATTCCAAACCGGCACACTATGTTTTTCCACAAAAAACCCATTACCGCATCTTCTGTAATTTTTGTTAAGGCCTCAGCCTCAACCCATTTGCTGAAATAATCGATGGCCATGATCAGGAATTTCTTTTAGGCCAGAGGTGTGGGGAATGGTCCTACCAGGTCTATCCCCCACCTTGAAAATTTGCAAGGGGAGCTCATTGTCATGATCTCTTCCGCAGGCCAATGTATTAGTGGTGCGTTCCTCTGACATTTATCACACGCATGTACGAAATCCTCTGCCTCCTTCCTTAATTTGGGCCAAAAGTATCCTGCCCTCATGATCTTGCTTGATAAAGCTCTAGCACCCATGTGATTACCGCAACATCCTTCATGGATTTCTTTAAGGACATGGGTGCCCTCCATCGGGCTTAGGCATCGTAATAGGGGTTGCCTGAATCCCCTTCGAAACAGCTCTCCCTTAATCAAGCAGAACCGAGATGACCTGGTCCTCACTTTTATTGCTTCCCTCTTGCTATCCGACAGCTCTCCTTTATCCAAATATGTTTTTATAGGAGAGCGCCAATCTTCTCCCTCGCCCACTGGGCATACCTTCTCTTCCTCGAATTACTGATATGCCATTAATATGGCTCTTTCCTGGCAATCCACTRCCGAGCTGGCTATTTTAGCTAAGTAATCTTYTCGCTTGTTTTCCTCTWTGGGGATTTRGAGGACAGTCAGAGTCYCCATGGCGCTGGTCAACTCCCGAAATTGAGCTAGGTATTTTTGCATGTGCTCATCTCTTKTCTCAAATTCTCCATTTATCTGCCTGCATACGAGCTGCGAATCTACTAGTGCGCATATYTGCTCTGCCCCCAAATCCTTTGCCATYCGAACTCCTCTCAAAAGAGCTTCATACTCTACCGCGTTATTAGACAAGGGATAGTTCATCCGTACTGCRTACTCAGTGGTCACACCTGTCGAGTCGGTCAACACTATGACCGCACCACAGCCTAGGTTTCCTAYCGAGCCATCTGTATAAATKATCCATTCTTTCTTATCCTCAGGAGAGCTGGTCATATCTTGCATAAAATCAACCAACGCTTGGGCTTTAATGGCTGTCCTTGCTTCAAAAGTAATATCAAACTCACAAAGTTCGATTATCCATTTGACCAGACGTCCTGAGGCCTCTGGTTTATCCATGATGGCCTTCAAAGGTAGGTTARTCCGCACTACTGTGCTRTGTGAAAGAAAATAAGGGCGCAACTTACGCACCGTCCCGACCAAGACTWGCATTKCTCGCTCCACCTCCACATATCGGAGCTCAGCATCATGTAACACCTTACTCCAATAATATACTGKTCTTTGYATTTTGCCTTCCTCTTTGAGCAAGACAGTGCTCACAGCYTGCTGCSTGACAGATAAGTATAGGATTAAAGGTTTACMCTGAACTGGTTTAGTGAGYAKSGACATGCCTGCCAAATGCTCTTTGAAMTTATGAAATGCCTCTTGACACTCTTCATTCCACTGAAACCGAGTTTTCTTACGCAAGGCCTGGAAGAATGGTAGCTTTTCTCAGCTGAGCRCGAGACGAACCTGCTTAGAGCGTTAATTCAGCCCGCCAAGCACTGCATTTCCTTAACATTCCTTGGCGGATGCATGTCCATAATAGCTCTAATCTTTTTTGGGTTGGCCTTTATTCCCTTTTCTGTAACCATATACCCCAGGAATTTCCCAGCTCTTACCCCAAATGTGCACTTCTTGGGGTTGAGCTTCATCCTGTATTTCCTCAAGGTGTCAAAAGTTTCCTTTAGATCATCCACATGCGAGGTTGCCTTCACACTCTTGACTAACATGTCGTCCACGTATACCTCCGTATTCCGTCCCTGCTGGGTTTTAAACATTCTATCCACCAGTCGTTTATATGTGGCGCCCGCATTTTTGAGCCCAAACGGCATGACCACATAGCAATAGGCCCCCTTTGGGGTTATAAAACTAACCCGCTTCCAGTCTTCCTCAGCTAGCTGAATCTGATGATACCCTTGCGAGGCGTCCATCATGCTTAGCAACTCACAACCAGACGTGGAATTAACCAACTGGTCTATCCTTGGCAACGGGTAGTGGTCCTTAGGGCAGACACGATTGAGATCCCGAAAATCTATACACATTCTCCAATCCTCTTGGGTTWTGGGGACCAACACCGCATTRGAAAGCCACTCCAAAAATTGTATTTCTTGAATATGCTTAKCTTTCAGCAATTTCTCGACTTCAGCCTCGATGATTGCTTCTTTTTCAGGACCGAAGTTACGCTTCCTTTGCTTAACCAGCTTCTCTCTAGGGCTGATATTGAGGTGGTGTTCCACGATCGCCAGATCTATCCCTACTAGATCTTGAGGAGACCAGGCAAAAACATCAGTGTTGTTTCTCAAAAAATGAACCAGGTCTACCAAGACTTCTGGGCTCATAGTCGTTCCCACTCTCAAAACTCTACTATCATCCCCTGTGACCACTTCTACCATCATCAAGACTTCCTCTCGTCGGGCTAGCTCTGGCGCTGTGCTCTATGTTCTGGCCCTTTTATTCTGTCTCTCTTCCTCATTATGTCGAATACACTCGATGTACGCTTGTCTGGACGCATATTGGTCACCCTTAACTTCACCTGTTCCGTCCTGAGTAGGGAACTTTAACTTCATATGGTATACCGAGATCACTGCCTAGAATTAGCTTAGGGATGGTCTTCCTAGTATAACATTCTATGAGGATGGTGCATCTACTACTAGGGATCGCACCGTCTTAGTTAATCTAAACGGCTCTTCTCCCAATGTCACCAAAAGTTTCACTGCTCTTATCGGCTTCAGAGCTCCTCCTGCAAATCCTACTAACGAGGTTGCCACCTCTTCCATTTCCACACCTGGCTTTAACTTTCGATAGCAATCATAGATCAGAATATCAGCCGAGCTTCCTATATGAACGAATACTCGTCTCACATTGTAATTGGCGATAGTATCCGTTATGACCAGGGCGTCCATGTGAGGAGCCAAGATGCCATTCTCATCCTCTGATTCAAAACATGTACTTTGGCTTGGGGTTATGTGACCCACCTCACGTGATTTCCTGACCAAGTCATTTGCAGCTCGGACATAGATATTTTGAGTTCGTCTAGAATGCTCATCCCACTCGCCTCCTATTATCATCAATATCTCACCGTGCACTTCTTGAGTTTGGTTTCCCCCGGTCACATTTTCCTGGGTACTATTTCGTTTTTGCCTGGTCTGGGTTTGATCAATCTTGTATGAGCCAGATCTGGGATCTTCTTTCCTTGCTTGCACAAACTCTTTGAGGGCCCTGCCTACACCATCCGTTCAATCTCATCCTTCAAATGAGTGCATTCATCCATGTTGTGACCATACTCATTATGGTACCGACAGAACCAATCAGATTTTTCCTTTCGCGGCTTTTGAGCATACGTTCTAGGCCACTTGAGGTCAGGATGCCATTCCATCGCTTGCAGAATTTCTCTTTGGGGCGAGGCCAGAGGCGTGTATCATTCAAATAGGGGACATCCTCCCACCAGGTCTGTCTTAGGCTTTTTTGTGATCACCCTGTCCTCTCTATCGGGTCGCTCCCGCCTTCTCTCCCCTTCATCCTTTAGCTTCAAAGCCTCCTCTAAATGGATATATTTCTCCGCTCTTTCCAGGAGCTCTCCAAATTTCTGGGCTGATTTTACCACTAGTGACTGGAAGAACTCACCCCTCCTGAGCCCTTGTGCCAGTGCATTCATCAGTATCTCCTCAGAAGCCGACGGGATTTCTAACTTAGCCTCTGTAAAAACGCTTGATATATTCTCTTAAGATTTCATTCTCTTTCTGTTTCAAACTAAATAACTCCAACGGCATCTTCCGGTACTTTCTACACCTGGTAAACTGGTGTAAGAACGCAGAGCTGAACTCGTCGAAATTGCTGATGGAACGAGGAGGAAGCTGACTGAACAAGAGCTGAGATGATTTTGTGAATGTCGTAGGAAAAACCCAGCACATGACTACGTYAGAAAATTTGTGAAAAGTAGCTGCAATCTCAAATYGGCTCAGGTKATCCCATRGATYAGTCGTTCCATTATATTCAAAKCCCATGGAGCGATATGAAGCTGGGAGATCATCCCTCATGACCTCCTCTGTGAACGGAGTGCTCCGTCGTGCCTGACCTACCTTCGCCCCAGCCATTTTCCGCTTCACTTTGCTAACTTCCTTCTGCAGATTTTGCATTTGCTCAGTGAGATCTGGGTTAGTTTTTCTTGAAGTTTTGCTTTCTGGAGCAGAAAAGCTTTCTTCATCTCCTTGAGGCGGAGATTTGGTTGTTCGCCGGGTTGTACGCGGTGGCTCTGTCTCCTGCGTCCGGCCTTCCTTGAGGGGTGGTGTTGAAAGTTCAGCAAACTTCTTCTCCAAGGCCACCTCCACAACTTTTCTGCTAAGATCTGATAATTGCCTCAAGAAGGAATTGAGCTGTGCCTGGCCTAGCTGTTGCCGATGGCCTTGATGTTTCAGGCGCATCCCTTGGCGTAGCAGAGGACGACGTTCCATCCATTTCCCCTACCAGATTCTGTCGAAGCCCATATGATGCTATGCCTTCTACTCACGTCTTAGTTTGGAGCTTCCCACAGACGGCGCCAATTTTTCACCCAGAAAATAACCAAACCAAATCAAATATTCCCACTCAGAATATCCTAATCTCTCTGGAAATAAACTTGACCTGCACCCAAAAAATATGTTAGAAAGGACCACCGGAAGATTTCCGGTGGAAACCTCTCCGATGCTTAAGTCAGTTAAGCGCCTCGTATATTTCAATGAGAAATGAAAGGAATGCACAAGAATATCATACCTCTCTCAGCCTTAGTGCTGAGCTATTTATAACTTTCCCCAGTGGGGACCTCTTCCGGGATCTCGGAAATAGGATCCGCAAATCTCGGGCCATTATACAAGTAATCACGACAAGGGGACCCGCCTGTTCCCTCTTGGAGAATCATATTGCTCAACCTCCCATAAGTCCAACCTCCCATAATCCTTCTATGAGGATTCGGATCAGATCAGGATATCTCTCCTGGATTTAGGCTTCTTGACCTTAATCTCATCCTAGAATTTAAGTCTGATTAGGGTTATCCTAGGCTAGGGAAATTCCTTCAACTCACCTTAATTTATTTGTCCTGACCTTCCCTGGGAAAGTCAGCTCAGGACATTCGCAAGGGCACAGCAGGTTATCCTATTGGGCACTTGTTTAGTGAACCTATACCAGGTCTACCCCAATCCAGGTCTCCTTATTCAGGTCATATTAGAGGGGAAAAACCTCCCCTCGATTTTTTTAAATAAAAAAATCGAAAAAAATAGAAAAACCGTAAAAATGAAACAAACCCTATCATTTTAGGCACGTGGGGGTGGTTTTGACCAATTTTTGATTGGAAAATATCAACGAGCATGTGCGTATTCACACGTGTCATGTAATTCGACCAACAACTGAAGATACGATCGATCGATCGATCAATCGGTCAATCAAATTGTTCGGTTGGAAACGCGAAGCGAAGAAGCGTCATAATTTTGCAGAGGGGGCTGATTCGTGCATTTTTGTAACACTTTTGTACATATTTTGAGTCATGTTTTAGTCTTTTTACCAACTTCTTAGGTCAAGAATAAGCTATTATACATGATTTTGTATTATTTAGCCTTTTGCTTAGCTTCTCGACTTTTTATTCAAAAATTGGCCATTTTAAGCCATTTTTCTTATTTTCCTCGTTCATCCGAATGATTTGACAAGACCCGGGGATTGAAGACCAAGAATCAGCGCTCGAAGTAGCCAAAAGAACAATCATCCGATCGGATAAGACCAACAACCGATCGTATTGACCTTCAAGACACGCACCGATCGGAGAATACCTACGTCCGACCGGTCAAGAGGACAAAGATTTTCATCCGATCGGACCAATGAGCATTCCGATCAGATTCAAACGTTACAAATGCAGATTTTCGGGATTCTTCAGTTACGAAATGGTTCTTGAGCCTATTAAACTCAGAAATCTGCAGAGAATAATCATCCTTTCACCCACAAGACTGGATCATATAAATTGGAAGAGAAAATTGACAACTTTCTAGACTTTTACCTATAGCACTTACGACAATAATATTTAGAAGTTCGATTAGTTCGGATAATTGTTGAAGGCGGAGGTTCATGACAAGCTTCCCGGATTCAGCGAGGTTCATTTCATTCCCCGGAATAGCAAGGATTTGACAAGATTCAGTGTAGTATCGTGATTGAGAAATCTCACGATTTAGTAATCTCTAAACTTTATCTCGTAGTCTAGTTTAATATTTTATGTTAGATAATGATTTCGTAACATTGTGTTGGATGTTTCATGTGGATCGTTTATTATCTATGAATGATTGTTGATGTTTTATTTTATGATCATTGGTGATTTGTATTATTCATTTTTGGATAATTGGTTTGGTTGTTACGTTTTGATTGTGTTTCGTGAATGCATATCAACTGTTCGATTGAATGTCTGGATGAGATTTGGTGGAACATTCTTTAGAATAAGTTATAAAAATCATTGTTGAGTTTGTTCATCGATCAAACTACTCTTGCGAAGAGGTTGACGCCCTCGGAGCAAGATAAGTTATCGAGTTTTTTTTTTAAAATTAAGTACTTTGGTGATTTTAGAAACAAAAAACCCTGTTGATCGCGTGTTAAGTATTAGAATTTGTGTTCTAATAAACATTGTTGACTCCGTATTTCCACTCCTCGAGAGATCGACCCGAGTTTAACTTACCGGTCTACAAGTGACCCCGTTCTCTTACGGGCGAGCTAAACCTTTTCAAATGTAGACGTGCATTAGTTTAACTTGGATTTTTAATTTTGAAAATAGGAACACAAAAGCTCAGATCAGAATTTGGCGCCATTGCCGGGGAGTAGCAAAGGTGTTAACGAAGTTTATTCGTGTTAAATTTATATTTGTTACGCTTGCTTTAGTCTTTGGTATACCACTCGATACATTGAGTTTGTTTGTTGTGTATGCAAGGTCGTAGAGGCCTAAGAGGTGAACTCACACCATTCATAGACAACATCGAACGAGTAGGAAGACCAATGAGACTATTACCTTTCCCTGACGGGA
Source organism: Phtheirospermum japonicum (assembly GCA_014905375.1). Lineage (NCBI taxonomy): Eukaryota > Viridiplantae > Streptophyta > Magnoliopsida > Lamiales > Orobanchaceae > Phtheirospermum > Phtheirospermum japonicum. The sequence continues at coordinate 995,175 of BMAC01000261.1, read as the reverse complement.
ACCAATCCGAAGCAACTCAAGCTATCATGACAAAAAATCCACTTAATGGTGGTCGAGGAACCGGAGGGAGAGGAGAAAGAACAAATGGTTGAGGAAGAGGGCAAGACAACCACAACCCTCCTCACGATCAACCATATGGCATGACACCCGAAGATGACATGTAAAATCAAGATCCACAAAATAAAATCTAAAATGAGGATGCACGAGCATATGCTCAAATTGAAAATCAAGAGCATGATCGTGACAAAGAACCGAGAGGACATGAAGTCCTTGAAAAYGTTAATCCACCGGCGCAYAATAGGGTACCACAARCCCATGATGACCGCCGRGTTTTGTGGCCGGAGCAACCAGTCGATAGAATGCCAYAACATTTCCAAAACCGAGAGGAAGCCCGAGCTTTTAACACATGGGCATACCAAAGATTCAAAGACAACTATGTTGGAAATGGAGGGTCCCAGCCTCGAAACAACCAACAAAATCACTTTGAATTTGATAACCGAGCACGAGGACCAAATCATCCAAGAAATAGGAGGAAATAAAAAATGTACTTGGAAAAATGACGAGTATGACTAACAATATTAAGATGAACAATACAATGTTGGAGGAAGAAACTTTCGTGGTGGCCGAGGGCAACGGTATCCAAATACGCCGACAAGGAGACCTCGTATGCCCGACCATTGGCCCGTATAGTTCAGCCATTGTCTTAAGCCCCGCAACACGAGATTATGAATTGAAGTCTAACATTGTAAACCAATTACCAACATTCTATGGTATGGCAAACGAGGACCTGCTCAACTTTATTCGATAATTTTACTCGGCGGTGTCCGGAATCCCAGCATTTGACTTGAACGAGAACCAACTACGGATGAGATGTTTTCCGAGTAGCTTCAAGGACAAGGCCAAATAGTTTCTATTGTCATTGAAACCCAATTCCTTAACCAATTGGGATATGGTGTTCATGAAGTTCGTGGGCAGATTCTAATCGGCTCAAACGACGGCGAAACTAAGAAGAGAAATCACCAACTTCGAACAAATGGATTGAGAATCATTCCACGTGGCGTGGTAATGATATAAAGGACTCCTACATGCATGCCCACATCATAAAAATAGTTCCGAAATGGTCAATAACTATTTCCACGAAGGATTGTTGCCAAACTTCAAGCAACAAGTCGAGAACAAGGCCGGAGACTTTGGAGATTTAACCGCAATGGAGGCATGGGATTTGTTCGAACTTTTGGGTGAAAAATCAAGACAAAAAAGTTAGAGACCAAGGAATCTTAGAGTGAATGAAGTATCGGCATCTAAAGGGGAGAATAGCAAACTTGAGGAGCTTACAAAACAAGTTGCCATGTTGGCAGGGATGATGAAGCGAGAGAAAGAAGCAATGCAACCATCACATAAAATTTGTGGAATTTGTGAAGCATTTGGACATGGAGCCAACACTTGTGATGCAATACTCGACGAAGACGAGGATGAGGAGGTGAACGCCGTGCAAGAATAACAATCCAACAACAAATTTGGAAACAAGTTCACTAAAGGCTCGTATAATCCGAGCAACCTCAGATACGGGCCGGGAAGTCCCAATTACGTACTACCGCCCAAAACAAACAGATCCTAAATATTTGGCACCACCACCACCAAATAAAAGTCAAGGAGGACCAAGATATTACACCACCTATCAAAAAAAGGGACAAGGTAGTTATCAACAATGTTTTCCGCAAAGGCAAGGTGGTTACCAACAAAAACAACCATATCAAGCTCCACCACCACAGCAAGCTCCACTCCGCCAAGATTCCGAAGAAGAATTACGACTTTGGAGGCAAAAGGAAAGAGGTGGAAACACTACGCAATCGGGAAGAAACCCTTCGAACCATCGAGGAGAATAACCGAACGAAGAAACAAATGGATAAATTGGAAATGATGATATGGTAGCTTTCCGCATCCGTGGTGAAACTCGCAGCCGACCCAATGAAACTCCCCAGTCAACCCGAGCAATCAATGGTCGTACATGTGCTACGAGGAGGCAAGAAAGTCAATAACAGAACTGGAGCGACGGTGGGGGAGGATCATGATGATGAACAAAATTCGAAAGGGAAATCAGCCGAGGAATCCGACCGGATGGAGCAAAAATCCGATCAGTGTGTTGGACAAAAAACTTTATCCGATCGGACGGAGCGAAATCCCTTTCGGACCATAAGAAAAGGAGTTTCATCCGACCGGATGGAGCAAAAATCCAATCGGGGTGTTGGACAGAAAATTTATCCGATCAAATGGGGTCAAGTTTCGGGCAGACCAGAGAACAAGAAGTGTTTTACGATCGGATAGGAGAAGATATCCGATCAGATGAAATTGATACGCAGGAGAATTTGAGTGTTCTAAAACAGCAACGAGTCATCCAACACTCGGTGCCATTTCCAAATAGACTCAGGTTAACGAAAGAAAGAAAGAAATTCATGGAGTTTTACAATATGTTGAAGAACGTTAATGTGAACTTACCATTGTTTGATGGGATCAAGGCAATGTCGGGATACGTGAAATTCTTCAAAGAACTAGCATCAAAAGAGAGGAAACTAGAGGCAAATGAAAAAATAGTCCTATCAAAGGAAGTAAGTGCAATCCGCCATCAACCACTACCACCGAGAGTGGGCGACCCAGGGAGTTTTTGCATCACGATAACTCTTGGGGAGGGGCAAAAAGCGAGAGGAATGCTCGATTTAGGGACAGGGATCAACTTGATGCCTTACGCCCTTTACAAGTGGTTCAACCTTGGGGAGATGAAATAAACAAGTTTAAGATTTCAGTTAGCCAATCGATCAGTGCGACATCCTTTAGGAGTAGTCGAGGACGTTTTGGTAGAAATCGGTACCTTCGTAATCCCCATGGACTTTGTGATATTAGATGTCGGAGAAATTGCAAAATCGAGCAAGGAGCACACGATTCTTGTTTGTAGACCTTTCATGGCAACATCACACACCTTCATCGACATGGGTCGAGGAAAGATGACACTTTCAGTGTTTGACGAATCGATTATGTTTTCACTTAGAGACATTTAAAGCGTTCCTTCACATTCAATGGAACCCGATTGCTCTTATCTCTATTCAGTGATCAATGCGTGAAAGAAAAATTCGGTATCATACCTTTTGAGGAATGGAACATCGAGGATGACGATTTGAACACGGAGGGGGTGGTCGACTTATTTGGGATCGAAAAGGAGCACGAAAGCGAAACATCTATTCAACCCGTGTTAGAACTCGAAATGGAGTTGAAGCCACTTCCAAGCCACTTCAAGTATGTTTTTCTCGAAGCCAATGAGAGAAAACCGGTGATAATTTTCACAGAACTAGCCGAGCATGAAGAAAAAGAATTGATTGAGGTACTTAAAAAGTAAAAACAAGCTATTGGCTGGAGCATCAGAGACATTAGAGGGATAAGCCTGGTGACGTGCATGCATCAGATTGAGTTAGAAGAGGGGGAAAAATCAATAAGTGAAGGGCAAAGACGCTTGAACCCGACACTTCAAGAGGTAGTCAAAAAGGAAATATTCAAACTCATTGAAGAAAGAATTATCTACCCCGTGTCCAATAGCGAGTGGGTTAGCCCCGTGCACATCGTTCCAAAGAAAAGAGGCATAACAATTGTGGAAAATGAGAAGGGAGGGGTTGTTCCAATGCGCTTAACCACCGGGTGGCACATGTGCATTGACTACTGAAAACTCAATGCAGCAATAAGAAAGGATCACTTTCCACTTCCATTCATGGATCAAATGCTAGATAAACTTGTAGGGCATGAATATTATTGATTTTTGGATGGCCTTTCAGGTTATTATCAAATAGCGATAGCTCCGGAAGATCAAAAGAAGTCTACATTTACGTGTCTTTTTGGCACGTATGCTTACCGGAGAATGCCATTCGGGTAATGCAACGCACCGACAACATTCCAGCGATGCATGCTATCCATCTTCACCGAGTTCATTGATGACTTCCTCGAAGTCTTCATGGACGGTTTTTTGGTATATGTCTCATCTTTCTCTCATTGCTTAAATAATTTTTCTAAAGTACTTGAAAGATGTGTAGAGTCTTGTTTGACGTTGAGTTGGGAAAAATCGAACTTTATGGTAAAAAGTGGGATTGTGCTTGGGCATGTTGTTTCAAGTAAAGGGTTAGAAGTTCATAAAGCAAAAATTAATGTTATTGAAACCCTTCCCCATACTTATCGGTTTGTTCGTCCTCGAACAACGAAAAGGATCGAGAGTGTACATGTAATGAACATTGTGTGAAACAAGAAATCATTGTTCTTATCCTTATTAATATGATGATAGTATCAACATAAACTCGCTATCGTCAAGTATTGCTCGTATTACTCTTTCTCAAATGCAAGCCAAATCGATGACCTCCACACAAATGGAATTTTGAGGGTGTTCGCTCAATTCGCTCAAGTGTTTAGTATATAGGACGTGTTAACGCTCAAGTCAATCAATACATGCATCTTGTCAAGATTTCACAAATCGAACGCTCAAAATTGCTCATAGTACATGACCAAATAAGAATCTAAAGAGGTCTTTATTATGGGTTGTAATGTTGGCTCTTTGGTAAGGTATGGAACATTTGGATATAGTGGCTAACACACGATCAAACGTGATCAATAACAATGAAGTGTAATTTTTTTGTGGTGTTGAAATATATCAACGGGTTCATGGCTTGGTTTTATCGGAATTCGATTCAATTGAAGGATTCAATGTGTTTCAAGCTTGGAAAATAGAAGAAAAATGAAAATAAAGCAATTAAGCTAGCTAAACTAAGCTAGGAATTGAAATAGCAAGTTGGTCGGATGCCTCGTGTATGCCTCAAATAGTAAATGCAAAGAAATAATGAAAATAAGCAAGAAAATGCAATGTTTCACCAAGTACAAGCATGCATGCACAAGGTACAAATATGCATAAAAACTCAAATAATGCAGAATTTCTAAAATTGAAAGCACAACTAGCAAGAGCAATGAAAATTAACGAGAAAGTTTAAAACTTTACGTGAGATAATAAGCATCAAGCAATATATCTAGGATTTAAGCTAAAACTATGCATGAAAATAAAATTGCAAATAAAGCATAGGAAAAACTCAAAGTCAAGACGATCTATGATCTAGATGTGTCACTCATCTAGATCTATAGCCAATTCTTAAAGTCTAACATGAATTCAAGGTGCTAAGACAAAAGGCATAAAATGAAGAACAAGCATGGAAATGAAGAACAAAGCATGGAAATAAAGCATAAAACATAAATTTGAAAGGAAACTTACTTGATTTAAGAAATGAAACAAAGCTTTAATGTAATTGCATCAAAAGTAACAATCCAAAGGAGTATTTGGATTCTTCTTAGGCTTACAAACCCAAGGAGGTGCTTGAAATTAAATCTAATCTAGAAAAGGAAATTACATCAAAGCTTGAAATTAAATCTCTAACCTAAGAAGAGAAAAAAATAGATCTTAAAAACTAGAGAGAGGGTTTTTAATCCTAAACCCATGCTTGGGTTGGGAGAAAATGAGAGGTGTGTTTTACAAAATGAGAGTAAGCTTCTATTTATAATAGGCTTAATTGGGCCAAATTGGCCATAAGAGGCTTGATTTTCCTAGGTTTGACCCAATTTGACCCAGTGGCGCTGCTGTTGGCGAGGCTGGGCGCTGCTTGGCGAGCCTGGGCGTTTCTAGGCGAGCTTGGGCGCCGACTGGAGCTGCATGGCAAGGTTGGGCGAGCCCAGGCGAGGGCTGGCGAGCTTGGGCGACGCTGGGCGCGAGGTTTGGCGAGGCCAGGCCAGTATTCCTGAAAGTTTTGGCATTTTGAGCTTGCTCTTGGCTTGAATTTTGGTCTTCAATGCCTTAGCCAAAAAAATAGGAATTTGAACATAAAAATCCAAAAACTTCACCAATCCTCAAATCAATTGCACCCATTTAAACAAGTTAAACATAAAATCACAAAGAGCCACGATAATCAATTTTGGTCCTAGATGCCTTRACCTATAAAATAGGAATTTTAAACGTAAAAACCCAAGAATTTCACAAAACCTCAAGGTAATTGAACCAGTTAACCTATTAAAATATAAAATTAGCAAGAAACACAAAAAAACAATAAAACAAGAAACACGCCCTAAAAACCTAACGAAAAACGACTCAAAACTACAAAAATCAATATAAAAATCTATCTAAAAACACGAAGAAAAACACAACAATTACATGCAAAACAAACACACAAAAATCCTAACTTTTAAAACCCGAAGCTTATGATCGCTTCACCCTTCCTAAAATCACCAAACTTTCATTCGAAACCCTTTCGTACACTCACACACTTTTCCGAATTTTATTTCAAAACACTTAGAAGCTTTTTGAATTTGCTTCTTTTCACTAAACTTAGCCTTTCAATTAGGCTTTACACATGAACGCAGGCTTTATCACTTTTCGTGATTTGTGTTGGAGTATTAATTTTTCTTCTCCCTTTTTTTTTTCTCCTCTTTTTTTTTTTTTTGTATAAGCAACTCAAAACCTGAAACCCACAATCGATTTCCCTAACATTTCTCATCCACTAACAACATACACTCTCACCTCACAAATTATGAAGATTTAAGAGCTAAGATCGAGCTCGGCTAACAAGAAATGAGCCCTAGACTCAAGGGGGCTCGTTTGGGACTTTTAAAGTAGCTTAAATATATGGATATGGCCGGAACAAAGGTGATATATGTGCCTCAATCTCATTTTCGAATTCAATCATGTACGAGCAAAATCAAACCTCCTCAATGCAATTTTCATAAAAATGCAAGCAAGCCGATAAATCACACAAGGCTACCTCACTAGTTTGCATCGAACTTGGGAGCATAATCTAAAGAGTTTTTAGAGCTTTGCAATCTTTTCATGAGAAAATGTTGATTATATATATATATAGGCGGATTTGGACGGAGAACAAAAATTCAACCCCTCACACAAGAGGCCGTAAACATGCAAAAACCCGACAAGTAAACTATTCAAACTTCCAAGCACGTGGAGTTGTTCAACAATGTAATAAAGACACAAACAACACAAAAATTCACCCAACCATATAAACGCGCAAATAGTAAGCGTCACTTCGCCAAGGCTCGAGTTAAGAACAACAAAACATGCTTTGTAAAAACCAGGACCCTAACTACCCCCACACTTAAACCATGCATTACCCGCATTTTAATGAAAACCAAGTAAAAGGAGGGGGAATAGAAACTTCCTTAACCGAGCAAGTTTTGGTCGATCTCGATGGGGTCCACTTAAGCATCCAAGCAATCCAAGCAAAAATCTAGCATGGCTAGTATCTCCCGGCTTCATGAATGCAACTCACTTATCCAATCGCCCAAGGTTGAAGTCGGAAAACAACACAATATGCAAGAAATTCACACGAAATTAAAAACTCAAGAAAATATGTACACGAATCTCAACAAAATATTTTTTGTTTTTTTCAATTTTTCACATGTTTTTTTTTTTTGGATTTTCCTTTTAAGAAGAAAGAAAGAAATTAAAAGAAATAAACGAGAAGAACTTGGGTTGCCTCCCAAGAAGAGCTTGTTTTACCTTTGTAGCTCGACGTACTCCATTTTGGTCAAGGTGGAAAGATAATGGGAGGGTCCACCAAAATAATCTCGTCCTTGTCGGGAGGAATTGTGGTCTTAAAGTGACCCGACACCTTGTCTAAGATCCAATAGAAATATTGGCCGGCTAGTGTGTCTATCGGGCAAGTAGGAGTCKCCTCGGGTAGAATTTCGGGTGGAATTGTGGTTTTGAAGTGACCCGATGACTCATCCCAAAAACAAAAGGAGTAATGGTCRGCTATCTTTTCCAACATGTGGTYGAGCGATGGGGGAGGGAAACGATCGCTTTTGATACCCGCATTTAACTTCTTAGAATCGATCAACATCCTCCATCTCGTCGTAGCCCTCGTGGCCAATAACTTTCCCTTTTCATCCTCGATCACCTTATCGTCTTCCACTATATCATTAGAATTTGGATTAAAATGCCATTGAAATTCTTGAGGTGGTTGGGCATCATCCTCCAAGACGAGTTTATGCAAGTAAGTCCACGGGCTAGCTCCCTTTATCACTCCGGGTCTCCAACCAATTTCACCCTTACGAATTTTAAGTTCTTCAATCGACCCCTCCTTCTCTTCTCGCTCCGGATTGGCAAAGATGATGATTCTCTTACTCTCCTCTTTTTCCAAATAAACACGCTTGAGGGGATATGGAGGAGGCTTAAGCTCGGTCTTGTGCCTCCTCTCGACCTCGTTGGAGGCTAGCTTGAAAAAATCACCACTCCCCTCAAGGCACTCTTCAAGCTCTTCAGTCTTAGCATCACTAACCTCCACCTTCCCCTCTAAGAAATCGTCAATTTTTTCAATCTTATCATCAATAACCCCCACCTCCTCCTCTAAAAAGTCATCGTTGCCCTCAACGACCCATAAACAAACTTCTTCACACAAGTCTTGAGTACGTAGAGGCACAACGGGCTCATCATTAAGAACAAGGGTCTCATCCTCACAACATCCCTCAATATCGACATCCCGGACAATATCTTCCCCAATGCTCCTATCATCCAAACAAATTCGTTCGACCGTGGCCTTGATGAAGTCCATATACACCCACTCTTCTCAAGATTGTTTTGAAGTAAAGGGTAGGGGGTCAAGAGAAGTAAAAATACTCGGAATTGAAACCACGGCCTCCTCCGTCGGTGAGACAACCGAATCAACTACCCCACACTTATCAAGGAACGTGACCAGAAGAGTAGGCGGAGGTGGACTTGAGAATTGTCGTGTAATGGCCTATATATCCAGATCGGGGGATGGAGTAGGAGCAATCATCGGGGTAGCTGGATGAAATGGGCCCTCGGGAGGAGTAACAAGAGGAGTAGGAGTCATCGGCGGAGCACACAATGGTGGAGCATAATTGGGTCCCACCGGATATCCATGGCCTCCATAAACATCCTCCGAACGAGGCAACGACATATTGAACGAGGAAGTTAAAGGGCAAGAATTGATAGTATGATCACACGTTCAACACCATCCACATCCCACAAAAGGTCTGTTAACGTCCCTGTTTTGCATGTAATTGTTGTGTTTTTCTTAGTGTTGTTAGTTAGGGTTTAGCGTTGTTTTTAGTCGTTTTGAGTCATTCTCATTAGCTTTTCGGTCATTTCCTCATTTTTAGTATTGAAAGTTGATAAATGCGATTCTTAATGACATTCATGAGTTTTGAATTCAAATTCCTATGTTGTAGGTGGCACGAGGTATTGGACCGGCTCTAAAGTTGTTAAGGATCGAGTCGAGGCGTTGAAGCTCAAGAATTCGTGCCGAAACAAGGAAATCATGACCGATCGACTGCCCGACCGACAGCCCGATTGACTGCCCGGGCTGCCCGCATTCGATCGACTGCTCCCAAGAAAATCGACTGAGAGCCTAAGAATCGACTGATCAACAGAGAACTCCGCTAAATCGGCAACGCAGTCGATCGACTGACCTTAGTCGATCGACTGCTTCCAAGAAAATCAACTGAGCGCCTAAAAATCGACTGATCAACAGAGAGCTCACCAAAATTGGCAAGGCAGTCGATCGACTGACTGTAGTCGATCGACTGAGCAGTCGATTGACATGACCGCAGTCGATCGACTGAGAGTCCGAGAATTAGTGCGTTTTGACATGTTTGCCCCTGCTAATAACTATATAAACCCCTCCACTTGACTTGAGGAAGGCATTCACCCAACACCCAACTCTTGCATGAGCCTTGGGATTAATTTTCTCTTCATTTCTAGATCTACTTTCTCTCTCTTAGGTTTTTGATTTTAGTTTTCAAGCTTTGCCTTGGGTTTGTAAGCTCAAGAAGAATCCAAATACTCCTTTGGATTAGCACTTTTGATTGTAATTCAAGCTAATGGATCATCATMTTTTAAYATAGTAAGCTTTCCTTTTAATTTCAAGCTTGTTCTTCATTTCYATGCATGTTCTTCAACTTTATGCTTTTTGCCTTARCTCTTTSAATTCATGTTGAAACTTATGATTTGGCTATTGATTCTAGATGAGTGACACGTCTATATTGTAGATCGGGTCTTAAGTTGTTTAAATTTCAAGTTGCTCTTGTGCTTTATCTGCAATTTAATTTTCATGCATAGTTTTGGTTTAAATYCTAGATCTAGTGCTTGATCCTTSTTATTTCACGTAAAGTTTCGAACTTTGACATTAATTTTCATTGCTCTTGCTATTTGTGCTTTCAATTTTAGTAAATTTGCATTTTTCAAGTTTTTATGTACATGCAAGCTTAGTTGTACCTTGTGCATGCATGCTTGTACTTGGTGAAAYAATGCTTGTTTTTGCTTATTTCCTTGAYTTKCTTGCATTTTCAATTAAGGCATAYKAYCGAGGCATTCTACCAACTTGCACTTTCATTTCCTAGTGTAKTTTAGCTAGTTTAATTGCTTTATTTGCATTTTCCTTCTATTTTCCAAGCTTGAAACATATAGATTCCTCAATTGAATTGAAGTCCGATAATACCGAGCCATGAACCTTTGGTATATTCAAAACCACGAAAAACTATAACTTCAAAATRGCCCYGTTGCAACACGGCTTAGTTAAGGCCTTCAATTTAATTRTTGTTTCGTTGTGTTTTAGCTTTCCTTGTTATTTGATGTTCTCTTTAGGTGTATGCAAGGTCGTCGTTYGCTTGGACACGAATTATTTCCTTATACTTCTAACCCCTAACRATTACGACRTCTTSGACACCCGTACTTCTTGATTCTACTATGGCGACCAATCTTCCTCATACGGGCCTATTTCTCGACMCTAATGGGATACCTCCTCGGGCCGATCCTCAAAGTTCTAATTCGACYGAGCCCGTAGTTTATGAGGGTCCCGTTCCGAGTACCATTACCGGGCCTTCCATTCCCATTCCCCCGCCGCCTCAAGAGCAATCGCTTGTATTTCAAGGGAGTGGTTTTACCACTCATGAGCACGCCACGGGCCCACACCAAGGTATTGCTTCTTTCCCTCATTCTTCTAATGGTRGCTTTGTTCCTAACATGGGAGGGCATGGTGAAAACCATGTTGGGAATGGTGGTGGTTCGRTTGGAAAGGGACACGTGGGAGGGCATGGTGCAAACCGCGTTGTCCCCGGTTTTCACGGCTTGCATCAACCCGGCATGGGAGGGCATGGTGCAAACCATGTCGGGTCYAATGTTCTCTYGGAAGCTTATGATTCCTTCGATGATTATGGATCCMCGGATYACGTTCCRTATGGCTATGGTGCTCCTCACAGTTCTCTGAATGTACTTAATCCGACACCGAATATGAATCTGAATGGTTATGGTGGTGATCCCGATTATGGTAACGAGTATGGAATGCAGGATGACGAGCTCAATGAGTATGCTTTGTTTGGTGGTTACGATCCAAATGCTCCACTCACTCCGCCCGTCCGTACTATGAGGGAGGTGAGACAAGCCTTCGTGGGGGCAAATATATCTTCTTGTATATCTCTCCCTCAGACGTGATGGCTATTGATATCCGTTCGCTCAATTTTGCTCACCTTCCTATTTTTCACGGGTTAGCAAAGGAGGATTCACTCCAATTCATCCGGCAATATCTATTGCATGTCTCGAGTTTCCACCGCCCGAATATGATGAGTTTGGAGCATCTTCGACTCCGTTGTTTCTCGTATGCTCTTTAAGATAAGGCATTATCGTGGTTTATGGGTCTTACTCCTAACTCGGTTCGCACGTGGAATGAACTCGCAAAGGTTTTCTTCAATCATTACTACTCTATGGAAAAAATGGCCGATATGCGAGTTAAGATTATGTYGTTCAAACAAATAAAAAAYGAGCCATTTCACTCCGCTTGGTTTTGGTTCAAAGACCTTCTTGAGAATTGTCCGCATCATCGTATACCCAAGGAGCTTTTAATTAAAACTTTTTATGAGGCGTTGGACCCACAAKTTCAATACATGGTAGATACAAGAGCGGGGGGTAATATGACGATTCATCCTCCAAGCACGCTTCTAYGTGTTTTTAATTCTTTGGCTAAAAATTCTCAACAACGATCTTCCCAGGCTTTGTTTTCAAGCGCCAATGAAGTAAAGAACTTGAGTGAGCCTCTTTCCCTGAGAGAGCTTGAGATGGAAAAAGAGATGGCCGCTATGAGAGCCCAAATGGCTAAGATGTCTCCCCCGAGCGTGGAACCGTCTTGTTTGTTTTGTGGTATGGTTGGGCATGAAACGTAATATTGTCCGTCGAATCCTTCCCATTACATGCCGGTACCTCAATCGGAGGATGTTTGTGGGATCCAAGGTTACCAACCGGGTCATGGTGTTGCTAGGCTACCCTTTCCTCAACCATCAAGTCAAAACCCCCCGTACCATTTGAGCAACCGCACGCATCCGGGCTTTGGGTACCCGAACCCTCCCATGGGCCCTTCTCGACCAACTCCTCCGACGAATGCTCCAACGCCGGCCTCCGATCCGACTCTTACTATGATCACGCAACAATTGCAATCCATGTCGACGTCATTTGAGGCTCGGTTCACCGCCCTTGAGGCCAGGACGAATGGGTTAAACATGAAATTTGGCCAATTGGCTACCGATGTTAATATGCTTAAGCAAGCCAATTAAAAGGGGAAGTTACCGAGCCAACCATCACATGCCCATGCGATCACATCTCTTCGGAGTGGTCAGGTTATCGATGAAAAAGTGGCTCCACCGTCCGAGAATGTGAAAGTTGCTACTCCGCCCGTTGTCGCTATTCCCGATTCTACCCCCGTGGATGCCATTCCGAAGAATGCGGGCCTTGATGGCTTGCACAAATCCTCGAACGCTTATAAACCTACGATTCCATAGGCTTCCCCGCCTTATCCGTCACGGCTCCAAAACACCAAGAAGGATGATCAATTCCAAAGGCTCTACAATACTTTGTCAAATGTAAACATCACTCTTCCATTGTTAGATGCCATCCGAGACATACCCGCGTGCTCAAAAATTTTCAAAGACCTTTSTTCCAAGAAGCTCATAKATACTCCAAATGAAACRATTGTCTTATCTAAAGAGGCGAGTGTGGTGTGTGATCCTTCAKTTTTGGCCCTCAAGAAGATCKATCCCRRCTCTTTTTGTATTGACATCATGCTCGKMAATGGCAAGGTCACTAYCGGTATGCTTGATTCTGKGGCGGGGATATATTTGATGCYGTCTTCGATCTATGAGCAATTGGAGCTAGCACAAATTTKMTTACAATTRGCTGATCGGTCAATTCGATATCCAAATGGAGTTGTTAARGATGTGCTAGTTAAKGTTGGAGGGCTTGTGGTCCCKGTGGAMTTTGTTATCCTTGATGTGGGTTTGGTTTCGAATGATGGGTCCAAGCATACCATTCTACTTGGGCGTCCCTTCATGGMAACTACTCAATGCCTCATTGATGTTGGAAAGAAGAACCTCACCTTATCCGTTGCGGGTGAGTCAGTTACATTTTCGATGTCCAACTTGCCGTCGATTCCTTCAAGCATCTATCRTGCAGATTGTCTTCTTGTTGACGAGATTCAAGATGTGGTTGAGCAAGTTTTCTTGGCGGATGAGTATGGTGGGATTATCGATTTGGGGGATGATGATAATGATCGTTTTGAGAATGATGGACCTTTTGAGCTTGGCAACGAGTCATGTATTGGGACGGGTCTCTTTGAAAGTGCTTTCTTAAGTGTCATTGAGGGCAACGACACGTTTTTGAAGGAGGAGGTGGGGCTTGTTGATAAGAAATAAGTCGTCAAGCCGAGTGAAAAATTTGACGAGTATTTGGAGGGAATGATTGATTTGTTCGAGCTAACTCCGGATGAGGGTGAGAGGAGGCACAAGCCTGAGCTAAAGCCTCTCCCATCTCACCTCAAATATGTCTTTTTAAAGGAGGAGGAAAGAAAGCCGGTGATTATCTTTGCCAACTTAAATGAAGAAGAAGAAGAGAGGTTGATCAAGGTGCTTAAGGCTCACAAAGGTGCTATCGGATGGAGCCTCGGTGATATAAAAGGAATTAGCCCTTAGACGTGCATGCATCGAATCATTTTGGAGGATGATGCCAAGCCCTCTCGAGAATCCCAAAGGCGATTGAACCCGAACCTTAAATAGATCGTGAAGGACGAGATACTAAAATTATTGAAGGAGGGCTTGATCTTTGCTATAGCCGAGAGTGAGTGGGTGAGTCCCGTGCACATGGTTCTGGAAAAGAGCGGCATTACCGTTATGGAGAACAAAAGGGGTGAGTTATTGGCTACACGGGCAACGATGGGGTGGAGGATGTGCATTGATTTTAGAAAGTTGAATGCGGCTACTAAGAAAGAACATTTTCCTCTACCTTTCATTGATCAAATGTTGGATAAACTAGTCGGCCACCACTTGTATTGCTTCTTAGATGGATTGTCGGGATATTATCAAATTGCCATCACGCCCGAAGACCAAGCTAAAACGACGTTCACATGCCCGTTTGGGACTTTTGCTTTCCGACGGATGCCGTTTGGGCTATGTAATGCCCCGGGGACATTCCAAAGATGCATGCTATCAATCTTCTCTGACATGATTGAAAAATATCTTGAGGTCTTCATGGATGAATTTTCCATATACGGGGATTCGTTTGAAGAGTGCTTGAGAAACCTTGAGGAATTGCTAGCCCGATTTGAAGAGATGAGCTTGATACTAAGTTGGGAGAAGAGCCACTTCATGGTTCGAAGTGGCATTGTGCTCGGGCATGTGATTTCAGAGAGGGGGATAGAGGTGGACAAAGCCAAAGTGGAAGTGATTGAAAAGTTACCCCCTCCTCTTAATGTGAAAGATGTAAGGAGTTTCCTTGGGCATGCAGGTTTATTAAAGATTTTTCGAAAATTGCCCGCCCCTTGTGTCGAATGTTGAGTAATGAAGTCCCTTTCGAATTTAACAAAGTTTGTGAGGATGATTTCTTGACGATTAATAAGAGTCTCGTGTCCGCCCCCATTGTCGTGGCTCCCGATTGGAACTTTCCTTTCGATATTATGTGCGACGCATCGAGTGAAGCGGTGAGGGCCATCCTTGGCCAACGAGTTGACAAGCTATTAAGAGTGGTATATTATGCAAGCTTGATGTTCAACGATGCACAAAATAACTATACGACGATCGAGAGAGATCTATTGGCTGTGATCTTTGCTTTGGAGAAGTTTCGAGCTTACATTGTTAGATCACGAGTTGTGGTGCATAGCGATCATGCCGCATTGCGATATTTGTTCTCTAAGCCTCAGGCAAAACCCCGTCTCATTCGTTGGATCCTATTGCTTCAAGAATTTGATAATGAGATCAAGGATCGGAAGGGGTGTGAGAATGCGGTAGCCGATCATCTTTCGAAGTTGGTCACGGAGGGAGGAGAAAGGGTAGCAATTTGAGAAAATTTTCCACACGAGAACTTGATGAAAGTGAGCCAAGCGCCTTGGTACGCCGACTATGCAAATTACTTTGCAAATGGTGAGCTTCGGCCGGATATGGATGGGCAAGAAAAGAAATGCTTCCTCGCTAAGTGCCAAAGTTTATATTGGGATGATCCATTCATGTACAAAGTGGGGAAGGATGGTATGATAAGGATATGTGTGCCCGAGGAGGAGATACAAGAGCTTTTGACTTTTTGTCACGATCATCAAGCCGGAGGCCACTTTGGAGGGAGGAAGACGTCTCTCAAGATTTTAAGTTCGGGATTCTATTGGCTGTCCCTCCATTATGACACTCACGTCCATGTTCAAACTTGTGATAGATGTCAAAGGACGGGGAGCATTTCGAAGAGTAACGAGATGCCTTTAGTGGGAAATTTGGCGGTCGAGATTTTTGAAGTGTGGGGGATCGACTTCATGGGGCCATTACCTAAGTCTTCCGATGGGCATGAATACATTCTTGTGGGGGTGGACTACGTTTCGAAATGGGTTGAGGCTATAACTACAACAAAGAATAATGCGGAGGTGGTTGTGAAGTTCGTGAAGGAAGATATATGTGCCCGTTTTGGCTTTCCTAAAGTCATAATAAGTGATGGGGGTAGCCACTTTTGTAACAAGCTCTTCGAGAAAATTATGAAGATCTACGGGATCAAGCACAAAGTAGCAACGCCATATCATCCCCAAACTTCGTGGAAAGTCGAGACGAGCAATAAGCAAGTGAAGAACGTGTTAGAGAAAATGGTGCAACCGAATCGGAAAGATTGGTCGAGGAAGTTGAGTGATGCACTGTGGGCCCTCCGAAAGGCATATAAAATGGTTCTAGGCACGAGCCCATACTACTTTGTATTTGGGAAATCTTGCCACTTGCCCGTGGAGATTGAGCACAAAGCATTTTGGGCGATAAAAGCCGTTAATTTGTACTTGAAGGAAGCTAGCCTCGAAAGAATGTTGTAACTAGAGGAGTTGGACGAGCTTAGAGATAATCAATATGACAATGCTCGAATCTACAAGGAGAGGATGAAACGTATTCACGACAAGAGGCTAATCCCGAAGAAGCTTGAGGTTGGGATGCCCGTTTTACTTTACAATTCCCGCTTAGCCCTCCATCCCAGAAAATTGAAGTCTAAATGGACGGGCCCTTAAACCATCGAGTTTGTTAATCTGAGTGGAGCAGTCACGTTGGTCGACCCCACAACTCAAGATTATTTTCAAGTGAACAGGCATCGAGTTAAACCCTATCGTCATGGTTTCCTTTTGTCACCCGACGAGGAGGTGGTAGCTTTGGTTGATCCTCCCGTCTCATCCATTTCATAATTTCACAAGGGAACCGTCAAGCTATAGACGTTAAACAAGCGCTACATGGGAGGCAACCCATGAATTTTCTAGCCCTTTCTCATTTCTCTTATTTTTATTTTTTTTTCTCCTTTCTCCTTGAAATTTTGTGCATATCCCTCCCTTCTTTGCGTTATCTTATGTTTTTGAGTTGGTGTAGGTGAAATCTTGGAAGTATTGGAGAAAAGAGGATCGAAAACTAGGAATTGGCTGCACTGTTGCAGTCGATCGACAGCTTTCAGTCGATTCGACTGACTAGCTGTCGATCGACTTCTAAATCGACTGAGACCCCCCCGGATCGACTAGCGTACAGAGTCCCAAGCTTTTCTATGAAGAGCAGTCGATCGACTGACCCACAGTCGATCGAAAGACCAGTTGATCGACTAAGGAGCAGTCGATCGACTGCCCCACTTGTAAAGACTGGGCAGAAATGTTATAAAGACCAGTAGACTGCCCCCCCCCCCCCCCCCCCTTTCTCCCAAACCCGACTACGACAACAAAAAAAAAGAAGAGAGAAAAAGAAAAAAAAATGAAAAAGAGGAAGAGAGAGGAAGGATAGTCGATCGACTAGGTCTTTGTGCGCGGGAATTTCTTTTTTCCAAACCCCTTCCTTTCCTACAACAAAGTTTGGGGGTTTTCCAATTCGGTTTTCGAATCCAAATCCGAGCCATATGATTGAGGTAATTTGCTAGAACCGTTTCTCTGGAATCGTTGGTTGATTGTTGGTTTTGTTTGGGGGTTCTTGAGTTTCAAATTTCTCTCATATTCCTTACTTTGACCTTGGGCCTACCAAGTGTTTGAGGAAATACCTCAATGAAAATTCTTGTTTGATTTTCCCTCGTTCTTTTCGTGTTGAGCATTCGTATTGATTCTTGAAGTTCTTCGAACACATACCTCGACCCTTTTAATATATTCATTGGCAAACCTCTACAATTTCCCCAACCTTGCCGACAACTACGCCGCCCCTTTTCCCATCGATTCTGTTTCCGAAGGGGAACTTTTCGAAAACCTCTCTCAACGGAACTTTGCCATTCCACGTTTTATCACACTCAATCACCTCGATGAGTGAGTGGTAAACGGGGACCACCAAGGATTCGGGTCTCGGGTGCTCAACTTCATCGATGTGATGGGCGCCCGCTATTTTGCATCCCTCCAGGTATCGGCCTACCAAGAGTTGATGCTCGAATTCTTCACCACTTACCATCCCCGAGAGCGTTCGGAATTCATAGTTCATTTCGGGGGAAGGGAGTATCGGGTCACCCAAGAGGTGCTCCAGGCGGTCCTCGGGTTTAATTTTGAGGATTTGTGGGACGATCAGACAAGGAAGTCTGCCCCGACGCAATTTCGGGCATCGATCACGGATGGGCGAGGTACTTCTCGATATCAAGCCTCGGCCATCACCGACTTGGCACTTTTGGATATTTATAAGTTCTTTGCCCATGTCGTGATGGGCAAGCACGAGAGCTCCAACCTCACCCTTGACGAGGTCTACATACTTTGGTGCTTGGTTCACGGGCGTCGAATTCCATTCTATCCATTCATCCGTGCCGGGATTCAGGGGATTACGAAGATAAGAGGCGGGAGTGTATCCCGGGTTGGAATGGGGCCCATGATCACGATGATAGCCCGTCACTTCGGGTTCGACCCGGAGGCGGCGCATATGACGAGGGTCGAGCTGGTGAAGTTGGGGTGGAAAATTTCGAAGATCCCGATGAACACCCAATGCCCCCGCCACCGTAGTCAAGAACGAGAGGAAGAAGATGAGTTTAATAGGAGGCACAACGAGGGAGTCGAGGCCGAAGAAGCCCTGAACACCGTTTCGGGCGCACCTTTCAACGCAAGCACGAGTCAAGCGGCAATCCCACAATTCGGAGGCCCGAGCACCGGCCCGGGTCCCGACAATGGGTGGCATGAGTTCCAATGCCAAGTGTTTGAGCATTTTGATCGGCTCGACGCGGGGAAAGCAAGGGCCGACCGAGCGCACCGCTCCCTTTATAGCCGCCTCTTGTTGATCGAGAGCCATTTGCGACGAGACAAGGAAGAGAAGAAAGACGATGAGGAGGAAGAAGAGGAGGAGGATGAGGAAGCGAACCTCCAACCCCGACGCCGGGGACGTCATTGATTTTCCCATCTCTATTATATTTATTCGGCTATTATGTTTTATTAAGACTTGCACGTTATTTTGATTTTTTTTATTTTGATTCGTTTATGTTCTTTTATTTCTCATCTATCTCTTGAAAAACTCAAAAACATTTAAAAACCATAAAAACAAAAAAAATATATCTGTATGTTTAGTGTTTTGTCTTTTGGTTCTATTCTTGACTTTAGTTTTACCTTTTTCGTGTTCATGTACATATTGTCTTGAGTTTTAATTTCGTGTGATTTTTCTTTTGTATATATCTTGTGTATCGACTCCAACCTTGGGCAAATTGATGGCTTGGTAGCATTCATGAAGTCGGGTGATACTAAGCATGCTCGGCTTTTACTTGGATTGCTTGATTTATAGGTTGACCCCACCGAGCTCAACCCAAACTCGCTCAGTTGAGGGAGTTTCTATTCACACCTCTTTTACTTGATTCTCCTTAAAATGCAATGAGGGCATTGCATGGTTTAAGTGTGGGGTGGGTAGGTGCTTAGGGTCCGGGTTTTAATCGAGCATGTTTTGTTAATCTTAAATCGAGCCTTGGCGAAGTGACGCATTCTTGGCGAAGTGACGCTTACTATTTGTGCTATTATATGGTTGAGTCGTTGTTGAGTCATTTTTGAGTCATTAGCGTGTCGTTTATGTGTCTTTATTACATTGTTGAACAATTCCTCATACTTTGAAGTTTGAATAGTTTACTTGTCGGGTTTTTGCATGTTTATGGCCTCTTGTGTGAGGGGTTGAATTTTTGTGCTTCGTCCAAAAACTGCCTCTATATATATATATATATATATATATATATATATATATATATATATATATATATATATTCAACATTTTCTCGTGAAAAGATTGTACGTGAAAAGATTGTAACGCTCTAAAAGCTCTTTTGATTTCGCTCCCAAATTCGGTGCAAACTAGTGAGTAGCCTTGTGTGACTTATCGGCTTGCTTGTGTTTTTATTGAAATTGCATTGAGGAGGTTTGATTTTGCTCGTACATGATTGATTTTGAAAATGACTTCGAGGCACATATATCACCCTTATTCCGGCCATATCTATATATATAAGCCTACTAAAAAAATCCAAATGAGCCCCCGAGAGCCTTTATCCCGTCTCTTGTTAGCCGAGCTCATTTTTAGCTCTTGTATCTTCGTAACTTATGTAGTGGGAGGGTTTATGGTTAGTTGACGAGAGATGTGTGGGAAATATTTTGTGGGTTGGTGGGTTTTGAGTTGCTTATACACAAAAAAAAGAGAAAAAAAAAAGAAGAAAAAAATAATAATCCAACACAAATCACGAAAAGTGATCAAGCGTGCGTTCAAGTGAAAAGCCTAAATTCAAAAAAGCTAAATTTAGCAAAAAGAAGCAAATTCAAAAAGCTTCAAAGTGTTGTGAAATAAAAGTCGGGAAGAGAGTGTGTAAGAAGAAAGGGTTTCAATTGAGAGTTTGGTAATTTGGGAAGGGTGAAGCATTTATAAGCTTCGGTTTTAGAATTTAGGATTTTGTATGTTATTGATCACGTTTGATCGTGTGTTAGCCACTATATCCAAATATTCCATACCTTACCAAAGAGCCAACATTACAACCCATAATAAAGACCTCTTTCGATTCTTATTTGGTCATGTACTATGAGTAATGTTGAGCGTTCGGTTTGTGAAATCTTGACAAGATGCATTCATTGTCCGATTTGAGCGTATACACGTCCCATATCAAACACTTGAGCGAATTGAGCGAACACCCTCAAAATTTCCATTAGTGAGGAAGTCATCGGTTTGGCTTGCATTTGAGAAAGAGTAATACGAGCAATGCTTGACGATAGCGAGTCTATGTTGATACTTCCATCATATTAAATAAATATAAGCACAAGGGTTATTCTTTTTACACAATGTTCATTGCATGTACACTCTTGATTCTTTTCGTTGTTCGAGGACGAACAAACCAATAAGTGTGAGGTAGTTATTTTGCATGTAATTGTTGTGTTTTACTTAGTGTTGTTAGTTAGGGTTTAGCGTTGTTTTTAGTCGTTTTGAGTCATTCTCATTAGGTTTTCGGTCATTTCCTCATTTTTAGTATTGAAAGTTGATCAATGCGATTCTTAATGACGATTCATGGGTTTTGAATTCAAATTCCTATGTTGTAGGAGGCACGAGGTATAGGACCGGCTCTAAAGTTGTTAAGGATCGAGTCGAGGCGTTGAAGCTCAAGAATCCGTGCCAAAACGAGGAAATCAAGCCCGATCGACTGCCCGACCGACTACCCGATCGACTACCGGGCTGCCCGCGTCGATCGATTGCTCCCAAGAGAATAGACTAAGAGCCTAAAAATTGACTGATCAATAGAGAACTCCGATAAATCGGCAACGCAGTCGATCGACTGACCTTAGTTGATCGACTGAACAGTCGATCGACTGCTTCCAAGAAAATCGACTGAGCGCCTAAAAATCGACTGATCAACAGAGAGCTTACCAAAACTGGCAAGGCAGTCGATCGACTGACTGTAGTCGATCGACTGAGCAGTCGATCAACTGGACCGCAGTCGATCGACTGAGAGTACGGGAATTAGCACGTTTTGACATGTTTTCCCCTGCTAATAACTATATAAACCCCTCCACTTGAGTTGAGGAAGGCATTCACCCAACACCCAACTCTTGCATGAGCCTTGGGATTAATTTTCTCTTCATTTCTAGATCTACTTTCTCTCTCTTAGGTTTTTGATTTTAATTTTCAATCTTTGCCTTGGGTTTGTAAGCTCAAGAAGAATCTAAATACTCCTTTGGATTAGCACTTTTGATTGTAATTCAAGCTAATGGATCATCATCTTTTAATATAGTAAGCTTTGCTTTTAATTTCAAGCTTGTTCTTCATTTCCATACATGTTCTTCAACTTTATGCTTTTTGCCTTAGCTCTTTGAACTCATGTTGAAACTTATGATTTGGCTATTGATTCTAGATGAGTGACACATCTAGATTGTAGATCGGGTCTTAAGTTTTTTAAATTCCAAGTTGCTCTTGTGCTTTATTTGCAATTTAATTTTCATGCATAGTTTTGGTTTAAATTCTAGGTCTAGTGCTTGATCCTTGTTATTTCATGCAAAGTTTCGAACTTTGATGTTAATTTTCATTGCTCTTGCTATTTGTGCTTTCAATTTTAGTAAATTTACATTTTTCAAGTTTTTATGTGCATGCATGCTTGTACTTGGTGAAACAATGCCTGTTTTTGCTTATTTCCTTGATTTGCTTACATTTTCAATTATGGCATACGACCGAGGCATTCTACCAACTTGCACTTTCATTTCCTAGTGTAGTTTAGCTAGTTTAATTGCTTTTTTTGCATTTTCCTTCTATTTTCCAAGTTTGAAACATATAGATTCCTCAATTGAATTGAAGTCCGATAATACCGAGCCATGAACCTTTGATATATTCAAAACCATGAAAAACTATAACTTCAGTCCCTCATAGTGCGGATGGGGGGGCCACTTTTTGCATTGGAGCTCGGACCTCCAAACGACTCATAAGCCTCGAGATCTTTAGCGGATAGGGTTATACGCGTCCCAAGATTGAGATTCAAAGTAGGAGGACCTCCACACGGGTTGGGATTCCCAAAGCCACCATTATACATAGTCGGATAGGGAGTGGGAGAACTATAGCCACCATATGGAATGGATGTTGGAGTATGCATCTTCGTAAAGTGATTGGAAGCTACATATCCTCCATACGGAGTGGAGTTCGGGTTTTGGTTACTAACGATCCCATTTGGATTAACGAAGACTCCATCATACATGTTCGAATTTTTAGAAGTAGGGGCTCCGTAACCTCCGTTCGAACCATTTGAACCCAAGAAGCCGCTCGACCAAAAATGGTTTGCACCACGATTGATCCTATAAGTTAGGGATTGCTATATTTATTTAATTAATTCTTTCCTTGTATAGATATAGGAGAGATTTCACTTCTGTGTATATATATTGTATTACTCCGTTTGTAATGATCATCAAGAAATACATAAATATTTCTCTACATGGTATCAGCCATTTAACACAACAAAACCCTACTTTCGCTAGCCACCTTCTCTCTTCTCTCTCCACGCCGATTTCTTCTCTCATGGCACCCTCCACGAAAAACTCCTCTCCCTCCAATTCTCTGCCCTTTTCTACTCTAATCCACATGCTCGCCATCAAGCTTACTTCGACGAACTATTTTTTGTGGAGAAGTTAGGTTTACCCACTTCTTGTCGGAAAGGGCTTGATTGGCCTTATCGATGGATCGCGTCCTGCCCCTCCGTCTGAAATCATCGCTGATGGAAAATCAGTCCCCAACGCCGATTATCAGCTGTGTCTAGTTGAAGATCAGAGGTTGGTTTCTCTTCTCTACTCGTCTCTCACGGAAGAAGCAATGTCTGTTGTCATCGGCTGTGCCACCGCACGCGATGTCTGGGTAAGCCTGGAAAACGCCTTCAGTCATCAATCGAAGGCGAGGGAATTCTGGTTGAAGGTTCAGTTGCAGACCATACGAAAGGGTGACAAGTCCGTCGCTGAATTTTGCCGGGAATTCAAAGCAATTTGTGACCAACTTTCGGCAATTGGTGTTACCGTAAGTGACACGGACAAAATCCATCTCTTCATGAAGGGTCTAGGTTCGGCTTTCTCCAGTTTTAGCACTACGCAGATGGCGCTATCCCTGTCGTTCTCGGATCTTCTCGATAATTCAGAGGCATGGGACCTCTTCCAGCAGAACCTGGATTCATTGCCGCCGCCGCCTGCTGCGTTTGCTGCCAAGACCGCACCTTCTTCTTCTTCTATCTCTGCAGGTTCTGGTGGACGAAATCGCCCCCTGCCATCCGCTGGTCATGGGCAAAAATCAGGTGGCCGTGGCGGTTCATGGCAGAAACGTCCCCCTCAATGTCAAATTTGCTGCTCTCAGGGACACTATGCAACCGTCTGCCCGGAGCGCTTCACTTAGCTGGCTCCTCCTTCTGCCAACATTGCCGAGGCCTTTTTTGCCTCCTGTCGGATATCCGACCCACCAACGTCTGATTGGTACTTAGACACCGGAGCCTCATCGCACATGACTCCTTCCCCTTCTACTTTGGAGTCGTTACTACCTTATACAGGTTCGGACTCTGTTATTGTTGGTAATGGAGCATTATTATCAATTTCTGCCGTTGGATATTGTCACTTGAATGCCTCTATTAAATTGTCTGATGTATTGGTTGTTCCGGGGTTGATTAAAAACTTGTTATCCTTCAGCAAATTAACTAGTGACTCACCCGTTGATCTTGTTTTCACTAATGATTGTTTTACGGTTCAGCATCGGGTAACTCGGGACATTCTAGCTCGAGGACGATGTAGGCATGGTCTTTACGTACTGGATAATGCTCATTTGTCTTTGGCTGCGGCTAATCGACCTAAAGCATCATTTGAATTATGGCACTCTCGACTTGGACATGTTTCTTTTGACGTTATTTCTTTTTTAAATAAATTAGGTAGCATTTCCGTTACTGCTTTGTTGCCTAAGCCGACACTTTGTGATTCGTGTGAGAAAGCTAAAAGTAAACGCCTGCCTTTTGTTTTGGATGATAAATGTTCTTTATCTGTTTTGGACATTGTTCATTGTGACTTGTGGGGTCCTGCCCCTGTAACTTCCGATTCTGGTTTTCGGTATTACGTGATTTTCGTGGATGATTTTTCCCGTTTTACTAGGCTTTATCCTCTGCGTCAGAAATCCGATTTTTATGATGTGATGTTGCAATTTACTGCTTTTGTTGAAAATCAGTTTTCTGCAAAAATCAAAAATTTTCTTAGTGATGGAGGCACGGAATTCACGAGTAATAAACTGCAGTCGTTTTTTCGTTCTAAGGGCATTCGCCATATTTTCTCTTGTCCATATACTCCTGCTCAGAATGGCAGGGTTGAACGTAAGCATAGACATGTTACTGAAACTGGTCTGGCCATGCTATTTCATTCTCACACTCCGCTCAAACTTTGGGTTGATGCTTTTAGCAGTGCGGTTTACATCATCAATAGGTTACCTTCTAAGGTGCTCGATGGCAAGTCACCTTTTGAGCTGCTCTTCTCCACCCAGCCGAATTTCGCCAACTTTCATCCTTTTGGTTGCCGCGTCTATCCGTGTCTTCGGGATTACGCTACAAATAAGTTTGAGCCTCGGAGCTTGGCTTGTGTCTTCTTGGGTTACAGCAGCTCTCATAAAGGGTTTCGTTGTTTCGATCCTATCACTTTCCGCGTTTATGTATCTCTCCATGCTAAGTTTGATGAATTGTGCTTTCCATTCTCAAACTCTATAAACAGGTCTGGGTCATCGAATCTTTCTATGTCTAAGTTTGTTGAACCGGCTAGTCTGCTACACTCTTCCGGATCACCTATCTCACCTTCTCCTAACTTGTCGTCTGCGGGTCCTTGTGCTTTGTGTGAAGATGATATTTCACCTCCTCTACCCAGTTCTGACGCTGTACTCCTCGCTCCCTCGTCGCAGCCCTCTGTTGATCAGGCTCCTTATTCTTCATCACAACCAGCTCTCTTACCGGCTCCATCTCCTGCTCCGGTTGCATCTCACCCTATGCAAACTAGAGCGAAGTCAGGTATATTTAAACCTAAGCATGTCACTAATTATGCTCATACTGGTCTTTTTAATGCTCTTGTAGCCTCAACTGAACCCCTTGGTAATTAAAACTGCTCTGAAACATCCACACTGGGTTGCTGCTATGCATGAGGAGCTCTCTGCTCTTCGATCTAATCATACTTGGGACCTGGTTCCTCGTCCTCCCAATACCAATGTTGTGGGGTCTAAATGGGTCTTTCGTACAAAATTTTTGGCCGATGGTTCAGTTGATCGGTATAAGGCCAGGCTTGTTGCTCAGGGCTTCACTCAGCTTCCAGGACTTGATTATTCACATACTTTCAGCCCGGTAGTAAGGGCATCTACAGTTCGCATAGTTCTCTCTATTGTTGTTCTTAACAATTGGCCTCTACATCAGTTGGATGTGAAAAATGCTTTCTTAAATGGCATCTTATCTAAACCTGTGTTCATGGAGCAACCTCCTGGCTTCTCGGATTGCAGTTTCCGGATCACGTTTGTCGGTTAAAGAGGGCGCTATATGGCCTCAAACAGGCTCCTCGGGCTTGGTTTCAACGTCTAAGTGATTTTATTCTGAGTATTGGCTTCACTTGCAGTCGCTCTGACTCATCCCTGTTCATTTATATTAGTGGGTCCTCCACATTGTATCTTCTGGTGTATGTTGATGATTTCATTCTCACAGGAAATTCTCCAGCCTCCTTACAGGCCTTCATTTCTCGCCTTTGTCGGGAATTTGCCATCAAAGACATGGGACGGCTTAGTTATTTTCTCGGTCTTGAAGTCACTTACACTCCCTCTGGCATCTTCCTAAATCAGGCCAAGTACGCTCGTGACATCCTTCAATGCGCGGCTCTTGAGGACTCTAAACCTGTTTCAACCCCTTTGGTGGCGGGTTTCCAGCTATCCATGGATGGTCCCCTTTTTCACGACCCTACTTTATATCGGTCATTGGTCGGCGCCTTGCAATATCTTACCATCACACGTCCAGACTTATCTTTTTCTTTTAATCTCGTCAGTCAGCATCTTCAGAATCCCACTCTTGCTCATTTTCAAGCTGTGAAGAGGATCTTTCGTTACGTCAAACACACACCATCTTTTGGTCTTTCGTTTACTCGAGCACCCGCGATGTCCCTTATTGCTTATTCCGATGCTGATTGGGCTCGTTGTGTGGAGACCCACCGCTCAACCTATGGTTATTCTATTTATCTTGGAGGTAACCTCGTCTCTTGGAGTGCCAAGAAGCAACCAACTATTTCACGATCCAGCTGCGAATCGGAATATCATGCCATGGCTAATGCTACCTCTGAGATAGTGTGTGTCCTTCAACTTATTCGGGAACTTCGTGTTCCTCTGCCTTCCCCGCCGACTCTCTATTCTGACAACAGCAGTGCTCTTTTCTTGAGTCAGAATCCAAGTTCTCATCGTCGAGCAAAACATATTGATATAGACTTTCACTTTGTTCGCGATCTTGTCTCTGCTGGCCGTCTTCAAACAAAGTTCATTTCTTCCGCCTTGCAAGTAGCGGATGTCTTCACCAAGGCCTTACATCGTCCTCTCTTCGAGTTCTTTCGTCACAAGCTACGCATTGGACCGCATCCCACGTCTTGCTTGAGGGGGGATGATAGCATCCCTTAAATTACGATTGATCCTATAAGTTAGAGATTGCTATATTTATTTAATTAATTCTTTCCTTGTATAGATATAGGAGAGATTTCACTTCTGTGTATATATATTGTATTACTCCGTTTGTAATGATCATCAAGAAATACAGAAATATTTCTCTACACCCTCCCATGTTGGGGTTGACCATAGCCAAAACCACCATTGGCAACGTGGTTTGCACCATGCCCTCCCATGTTGGAAATGTATCCACCATAGCTATAAGAACCTTGCATACTAAAAAAAAGGTCAAATAACAAAGAAAGCTAAAAACACAATGAAACTACAACCAAATCGAATGCCTTAACCAAGCCGAATAGCAATTGCACCATTTTGTTAGAAGAGTTTTCGTGGTGTTGAAAGTATATCAACGAGTTCATGGCTTGGTATTATCGGAGATCGATTCAATTGAAGGATCTATGTGTTTCAAGCTTGGAAAATAAAAGGAAAATGAAAATAAAGCAATTAACCTATCTAAACTAAGCTAGGAATTGAAATAACAAGTGGGTAGAATGCCTCGTCGTATGCCTCAATATGTAAATGCAAAGCAATAATAAAAATAAGCAAGAAAATGCAATGTTTCACCAAGTACAAGCATGCATGCACAAGGTACAACTATGCATAAAATCCTAAATAATGCAAATAAGTAAAAATTGAAAGCATGAATGTAAAGAGAAATGAAAATTGATGTCAAAGTTTAAAACTTTAAGGAAAATAACAAGCAACGAAGCCTAGATCTAAGATTTAACCTAAGACTATGCATGAAAATAAAATTGCAAATAAAGCATAGAAAAGACTTGAAAACAAGACAATCTAAGACTTCATATATGATTTAGATGTGTCACTCATCTAGATTCCATAGCCAATTCATAAGGTCTAACTTGAATTCAAGGTGCTAAGACAAAAGGCATAACATGAAGAACAAGCATGGAAACGAAGAACAAAGCATGGAAATAAAGCATAAAACATGAAATTGAAGGAAACTTACTTGAATTAAGAAATGAAACAAAGCTTGAATGTAATTGCATCAAAAGTAATAATCCAAAGGAGTATTTGGATTCTTCTTAGGCTTACAAACCCAAGGAGGTGCTTGAAATTAAATCTAATCTAGAAAAGGAAATTACATCAAAGCTTGAAACTGAATCTAAAAAGGAAGAGAATTATCCAATAGCTTGAGAGTGATTTGATCCCAAACCCAAGTTAGGGTTGGGAGGGGAGCTATCTTCATAGGTGCAAGATGTAGGCTTTATATAGTTGTTTGTAGGGGCAAAGACATCAAAAACACCAAAATTCCTGCAGCCCTCATTGTCGCAGTCGATCGACTGCAGGGGGTGTCGATCGACTGCTCTGATTCTAAGGGGATGGCTACTGCCCTATAGTCGATTTGGAGCTCTTTCAGTCGATCCATTGTCAATCGATCGAGCACCAATCGATCATGCAGTCGATTTGGAGCTTTTCAGTTGATCCCAGATGCTTTCGGCTTTAATTTCTCATTTTTCAGTCCAAAACGCCCGCCGAGTGAATATAATCCTTTTAGCCTTTTACAAAACAAGAATTCAAACTCAAAAACCTAAAAATAGCACAAACACCTCACACTTCGTACATTTAAAGCCAAAAAGAAAATCAACGAGAAAAAGTCTTAAAACTTAATGAAAAACGACGCGATACTACTAGAAACGATGTTAAACTCTAACTAAAAATACAAGGAAAAACACAAAAATTACATTCAAAACACTCTGTATTTCCACTCCTCGAGAGATCGACTCGAGTTTAACTTACTGGTCTACAAGTGACCCCGTTCTCTTGCGGGCGAGATAAACCCTTTCAAACGTAGACGCACACTTGTTTAACTTGTATTTTTAATTATGATAAGAGGAACATAAAAAGCTCTGACTCATCTCACGTCAACAGTCATTCGTACCGAAGATATGAGTCGACTTGAACGTGACATTTCGTTAATATTGCGTCAACTGGAACTGACCTTCCCTCCAAGTATTTTTGACTCGATGGAGCATCTATCTGTTTATCATACGTATGAAGCAAGAATTGTTGACCCAGTGTAGTATAGATGGATTTACCCATTCGAGAGGTATCTTCGCAAACTTAAGAACATCGTGAAAAATAAGGCGAGTGTTGAAGGGTCGATAGCGAATGCATATTTGGTCGGTGAGGCATCGAATTTTAGTTCGTACTATTTTGAAGATCACGTTTCAACTAAAAGAACAAATTTGCCTACAAATGATGACGGTCAGAATTGTGTGGATGACACTGATGAAATTCTCTCAGTGTTTAAGAAACGTGGAGAGACGTTTGGTACAAAGGGAAAAAGAGTTCTAAGCGAAACAGAATACACCGCTGCAAGGATATATGTGTTGCTAAATTGTGTGGAGGTCCAATAATATGTTAGGTATGAATACTCTTTTCAATTTATACTGTAAATGTATATATATATATATATATATATATATATATGTGTGTGTGTGTGTGTGTGTGTGTGTGTGTGTGTGTGTGTGTGTGTGTACTTATACTTGATTAGAGTAGATTTGTCCTTATTTTTATTAGCTTTTTAGTTCGTTTTTCTATTTGTTTTTGGTATAAGTTGGACGATTAAAGCATAATTCTGTATTTTTATAGTTCTGACTTATTTTACCGTATCTTATTCGTAATTGATGCAAATAGGTGATATTTCATTGTTTTCACCTTACAGCTAAGTAACCGGAAGAGTTCAGCGCGTAATAGACGAAGTTCGATGTTCAAAAATAGGAGAACGAGCTTTCCGGCGAAATGAGTAGCAAAAGATCGAGAGACGGAGACAGACGCTCTGTCGCGTCGACTGACGCGACCGTCGACGCTCCTTCGACGTGAGCCATGACCCGCATCAGTCGACACAAGGCCGACGTACTGCCGACGCTACGTTTTGAAGCATCGATCGAAAGGGCGTCAGTCAACGCATCGTCGACGCAACTTGCTGAAGCGTCGACTGAAGGAGCGTCAGTCGACGCACCGTCGACGCAACTTGCTGAAGCGTCGATGCAAGACCGCGTCAGTCGATGCACCCGCCAAGCCGATGCGCACGCCCAGGCAGCACCGATGCCGAGCACGAGCGCGCGTCAGTCGACGCTACGTCGACGCACCATCGACGCGACGACCCAGAATTTGGATTTTAGGGTTTCTTATGCGCCAAGACTTGCAATATCTATATAAACCCTCTATATTTAGGATTTTTAAGAAGAGAGACACCAGAGACACGACCACCTAGGGTTCCATAGCTTCCAATAACAATAATTCCACATCTCTTAACGAGATTTGAAGACGGAGGTCAAGGATCGAAGAATAACGCGTCCAAAACATCGAATTCGAGTTTGGGATTCAATCTTCACCCAAGATCAACGTTCAAACTCCGGAATAGCTGGAGCTTTTTACTGCTTTCATTAGTTCCAATAAGTACTCTAAACTCGTAGATAATTTCGTAGTTAATTTCTTAGTTTAATTCTTAGTTAATTGCTTAGTTAATGCTAGAACTAGTTTAATTAGCTTGATTGTTTTATGCTTGGATATTGGTTTAATTTAGTTTATTTATGCGAGTTGATTTATGCTTAGTTATTCGTTAATATTATATTCTTATGATTCATTGCTTAGTGGTAATTTCTTATGCTCATGCTCTTAGATTCGTTGATTAGGTTTAATTTATGGTTGCGTATTATTGATAGTTTAATTAAAGCTCGTAGCTGATTATCTAGTTTAAAGTATTTAGTTTAATTAGTTTTAGTTTAATTATTGCTTTAGTTTATAATGATCAACTCAATCTCTTTTAAAACCCCAATTGTACATGTATTTTATTTTAGTTCATAAATTGAGAAAAATATCAGAAAGACCGAACAGTTGTGTCCTCGAGAGATACGACTCGAGTCCAACTTATCACCCTACAGTTACCTCGTACTCTTGCGAGCAAACTAACGTGCTTTTAAATTAATTTATTAAAAAGGGGTGCATAAAAGTTTGGATCAATACTTTCTTCCTCAATTGTGTAACGAATGATGTAGTATTTACACGAAGAGCATTAAATGTCTCCAACCAAACATTACTGATGATAGGCTCAACGAATAATTGGAAAATGAATTTGCCACTTGGTTCAAACATTACGTAAGACATTGGATACCGAGATGTATATCATATAATTATCGTATCTATTTATCTAATATATTTCCTAAATTAAAAATAATTTGTCAATGTCATAGGCTAGAGATCGTTCGAACAATGTGATCAACGCGAACATTAGGAGCCTAGCTGCAGGTCCATCAAGATGTGTGAAAACGTATACCAGATGTAAGATAAATGATTATAGATTTCACACATTGGAGCACGGATTTAACAAAGCAACATCGAGCAGTGGAGTATGCGTTAAAGGGTCAAATTATGGGGCAACCAAATATGATTATTACGGTCCTCTCATAGAAATTGTGCAGCTCGAATACATTGGCCTAATGGAGAAAAACATGTTATTGTTCAAGTGCGAATGGTTTGATCCAACTCCTACTGGCACAAAAGTTCATCCACATTATAAGCTTGATGATATCAATCATAAGCTTAGGTTCAATCGATATGAACCTTTTGTACCTGCTTCCCAAGATGTACAAGTATACTATTGTGCTTACCCAAGTTTGAGAGAGACAATTTGGACTGGTGGGCAACGTGTAAAACCAAGGCGAGATCAAGTGTTGAGTTTATCGAGCCTCTACCAGAAGAATCATTTCAAGAGAAAGTTTTAGATACACGCAGTCCGATTCAACTCAATGATGTCGATTTCCAGTTGCACGACCCCAATGATAATTACGTGGAGAACTTGGTAACGAGGCAAATGATGATACAGAAGAAGAGTTACTCACCGATCAAGATAAATATCAAGACACGAATGAAGATGAGTTTGGTGATAACTTTAATAGTGAAAGTGATTAGTTTGGTTGAAATATATGTAATTTATTCATATTGTAAAACACAATTTTTTTTAAACTAGTTTCTTCATGTTTGGATTTATTAAGATGTTTGGAATATAATACATACTGGTATTCTGTAAAATTCTCGTATTATTATCTAATAATTTTACAGATGCCGAGAGGTCGAGGTTCCTGTAGCATGGGTCGATCAGATATGGGGTCGGCTAATCATTTAGCTGATTTCAATGACGACTACATGGGTATCGGTAATGATCATTCAGAGTCGATGCAGACACCAACACCGACGTCACATACACTGCTACATACACCATCCAATGCGGGTACATCACGACGGCAGTTGGTCCCACCACAGAGGGGAGGGGGGGCTTCTGGTTTTATTGCAGGGAAGAAGTAAGTAAATTAATGATTTTAAAATTGTAATTATCGTTATGATTAAATTATATTCGTTACAAAAAAATACGATTGAACACAGGCTACAAAACAGACAGGCCAAGGTGACCACTATACTCCGGGAGATTATGGAGAAGGAACTCCATCCCGCTGGGTGGTGCTATAAGGATGTCCCTCAGAAGACTAAGGATTTCTGGTGGGAGATGTTTCAGATAATTATTATTTTATGTCTAAATTTGTTAATCTTTATTGTAACTACGCAATCATATGTATCAATTGAATTATAATTATTGTTTTATTTTGTAGGAGATTTGTTATTGGGACCAGAGGAGTATAGTGCTCGTCAGATAAAGAAAGTATTTTTCTCGATGATGTCGGACAAGTACGGGAAGCAGCTGAATGAGTATAAGCAGTATCATGCTTCTCATGGTAGTCAGCTGAAGACATGCGTTACCCATGAGGTCCGGAGGTAAACGATTTGGTTATTCTGAGCAGTGCAGCCGGAACAGGAGGAGTGAGCCTGATGGGCCCTGTACTGTGATGTCGAAGCACATGGGAGGGCTAGATCTAATATCTATTATACTTTGGATATCGTAAGTAATTTCAAAATATAGCAATATATTATTTATTTGTTTATTCTTAATGTTAATTGTTTGAAAGTTCTATTTGGATACAGGAGCGGGAGACGGGTGAGCCGACCAAGGCATACCAGGACTTTGTACGTACACACAAGAAGGACAACGACACGTGGATCGATGCGAGATCCAATAATATTAATGTGGGTCTCTTCCTTATTTTTAACTTGTTCTTTGGTTTTAATGTAGAATTTACTAACTAGTTGTATTTCAGGCGGAGTAGGAGCGACACCTAGAGGAGGCATGTGCATCTTCCCAGGATGCGGGTAGCGAGGTTGAACCAGATCGGGTTTTCTTCGACATCGTCGGTTCAAGTAAGGGACGACACTATGGCATCGGCTCATACGGGAAGGTGATTACTGCTGCGAAGGGTTTTTTCACATGCAGCTCTTCTTCCTTCTCCTCCCAGCGACATATAACCCACGTGAGACAGCTCAAGGCGCAGCTCCAGATGCAGAGGGAGGAGTTGGTGGCCACAAGACTAGCTCAGGAGGCTCAGCTCCAGGCACAGAGGGCGGAGCTCCTGGCGATCGAGCAGCGATACACTGAGTCTGAGCGACTACGTGAGGAGCAGCCCCGACAGCAGGAGGCATTTTAGGCGCAGGTGAACGCACAGATGGCCGAGATGTATGCTTGTTTCTCGCAGTACCCCCAGCCGCAACACCCCCCACCACAGCACCCCCCGTCATAGGACAGTTTGATATGTTTTATATAAACTTTTTTACTAAACACTTTTGTCGAACGCATGTAATAATCGTAAATTTCCAAATATTTTTATAATAATTGGTTTATTTATTTGTTCATTATTGATTTTTCTTCAATTTTTTGGGGAATTCTAATAAATAAACAGGAATTAAAATTAATATTTAAAATATATTTTTTTTAAATGAAAATCCGAGGGGGAATACCCTCAGAAATCCCTCATAAAATCTAAAAACCGAGGGAAAAACCAAGTGAGTATGCCCCTCGGTAGCTATGGCCCTCGGTTTTTCTGAGGGTGCTGCACCTCGGTTTTACCGAGGGTACCTAGCCCTCGGTTTTTCTGAGGGTAAACTGTCCTGGGTTTTTCCGAGGGCAAACTCCCCTCAGTTTTTCCGAGAGTAGTTTGCCCCTCGGTTTTTCCGAGGGCAAACTCCCTTTGGTTTTTACGAGGGTAGCCACCCCTCGATTTGCCCTCGGTTTTCTCGAGGGTCATACGGGGTAATTAACCGAGGGGATTGACCTTCGGTCCCCTTGGTGAAATTTTCCGAGGGAGATTTTCCCTCAGTTTCTTAAGAAACCGAGGGAAATTACCTTAAAACCGAGGGGAAAATCCCTCGAAAAACTGCTATTTTTTTGTTGTGTCATTCACTCGAATTAAGTTTACCTCGGTTTTTTTAGACCGAGAATTTGTTTCACCCATAAAAAATGTGAACATCTTCTCCACACTTAATTTCCTCCCCTCATTGATCACTCCATTTGTAACCGCGAAACTTGGTGGTGATTGGGATGCATTATTCGGATTATCATATGAGAAGTTTGGGTGATTTCTCATTCCTAGATGATATTGGTTCCCTCCTTGATTGTTTTGATAGAAATTTCATTGATTCAAGAAATTCATGTCTTCAACAGGTTCATGCATGGTGACTCCACTTGCTTGACATTTTGAAAAATCCATGTTTCGTGTCATTAACTTCTCGAACTTGGTATTCACTAATGTTATTTGTTGCTTCAAGGAGATAATTTCCTTCTTTTCATTCACCATTGTGACAACACTTTTATATAGTGTGGCGAGTTATAAAAACTTATTCGTTTATTAATTTATCTAATGGAAATTATACGGTGTAGATGTAGTACGAAATGAGCAAGATCGATTCCCATAAGGACCAAGTGTTGAGAATTAACAAGTCATGTAATTATGATAATGTATCTTTGTTTAATCTAATAAGAATTAAATATTGTGTTTTTTTGTTGTTACCAATGACAAACATAAAAAGAATACTTCTTGGAGAATAACATTCACCTTCATGAAGGAGAAATTGGCCAAGTGACTTGCAATAGCTATGTCCACTTAGAAGGCAGCGCCAGAGCGTCTCGATCCACAGTAAATGTTCCACTAGAAAAAAAGAAATGACTAGTGCATAATCAAGAAGGTGTCACTGGACAACTGGGATGACATAGGCAGGAGATCTTCTTGTTGGCCACGTAAAATCACACATACCAAGTAGATCCCGCGCTGGCGCAATCGCAAGAAGAGATGGCCCATATAAAAGAGATGTTAGTAGGAAAGTACGCTTTGTGGAGAAATGGCCACCCCCTTATGTATAATATCTTTCATGTGAAGATTCCCTAGAAAGATTAAACTTTATGTAGACCTTGCAAGTAGATTTGGAAAGGTATTTTGAGCATTTTGATAACTTGGTTTCACTCCATGGCTACAATGATGTAGCTAGTTATCGAGAAATCCTAGCCACGTCAATAGATTTTGTGCAGGATTGGTTCCATCAGCAAGCCTCGAGGACAAATACTATCTTCTATGCATTTGGTGAAGCATTCAAAGCGCACTTCACAAGTAACAATGTGCACAAGAATAATTTTGTGTTTTTGTTTCACCAGATGAGAGATTTTATCGCAAGGTTCACCAAGATCAGTGTAGAGGCACCTAATGTGGCAGATGCATTTAAAATCAGCTCCCTAGATCAATTCCCCTAAGGACCTCACTCTCAAATAAGCCTACTGCGGCATTCTCTGATGTGCTCGCTCAGTATACTAAGTATATCCATGCAGAAGAAATAGAGGAGGACTTTGTGGTAGTAAAGAGCAATGATCTAGCGTGTACAAGGAAAAAAGAGTGAATACAAGAAGCATGGAACACTATATTCACATCGAGTCATAAAGAAAGATGAAAGATGAGTGGATAGAGCTCAGTGTGAGCCTAAAATATATGCCTCCAAGATTAAGGCGGGAGTGGTTGTTTGAGATAGTGGAGAAGGAGTTAGAAGGCTATACTTAGTGGCCCTAAACTCAAAAAGATGGACCAAGCAGACCTATGTCGAATCTGTTTTGTTAGTTTCACAATGAATATGGATATACTACCAAAAGTATGTCGACACCTAAAGGATGAGTCCGAATATCTTATCCAAATATATATTTAAAAGAGTTTATATATTAGGATAGGGAGCCTGGTCATAGGTGTTAGCGAGATCCACCCAAAGATGAAGAGAAATGAGGGACGCAAGCTTGGAGAGAAGGACATAAGCATGATCCAGTCCATTATACTCACAAGGGACTAATTCAGATGTTCTATGGGGTGGGGGCGGGGGTGGGGAGAACAACAGATAGAGAATTAGAAATGAGATCTGAGGTCTCATCTATGAGAAATTAAGCCAAGGATACCGCATGTTCCAAGTATGAAATTCAGAAGTGGTGATCCCATTGTACAGTCCAAACTTGGTGATACAAAGGGCATACGGGTTCCCCACAATGGTCCTTTGGTAATTATTGAAAAAATTATAGGGTATGATGTTCAGAGGTTATTTGTCGATACGGGCAGTTTGGTAGATATGTTGTTTTACGATTTGGAACTTTAGGTGGTTCTAGAAAAAAGATAATGAAAACAAATTGTCCATTTTTAAACAAATTAAGCTAGATATAGAATTAGAATTAATAAGTACACCCGTCTATGGATTTGGAGGAGTAGAGATCTAACAGGTGGGCGAGGTTACCTTACCTATGGTCTTGAGAGATTACTTAGGGAGCAGAGTAGTGATGATGAGATTCTTGGTAGTGGATACACGTCTTTCTATAACGCAATCTTAAGGTGACCTTCACTGAATGCTCTTCAGACCGTGGCTTCTACCTATCATATGTGCCTCAAGTTTCTAGTGAAGGGAGAGATCAAAATAGCAGTAGGAGATTAATACCAATCGTGTTCTTTCTATCAAAAATCTATGTGTGAAGGTGATCCCTAGGGTGAAGCCATTATCGCTAAGAGAGTTAAAATAACAAAAACTAAAGGGGAGAGTTGAAACATTAGAGAAAGTGTTGGTGTGACCATTGGAGGGAAGAAAAGAGCCCGAGGTGATTCCGCATGATTCGGAAAAAGCAAGCATTAAGAAGGGAGAGTATTAAAGAAAAAGAAGACAAAAACGACAACGGAGGACACTTTATTGCAATTCTTACATATGCTGATAAGTATTTGTAACCTCCACTATCCCATTATTATAAATAAAGAGTTTCCTTTTTAAATAATTTGTTATTATCAAGTGATCTGAGCTCATACAGGTATTAAGCTTCCTTTAGTGCTTGATCCATAAATATTCTTCTGATCTAGGGGTGAATTTGGACCAAACAAGACACTCCATCTTCTGCAACTTATGACTTGGCAAGATGTGCTTCCCTTGTTTACATCTTACAGATGACACCAGAATAGGTTACTGTATATACAGGTTGATCCATGGCTAATGATTATAATGACTCCAAAGATGGCTCAATTTCTCGGCCACCATTTTTGGATGTTTTGAACTATTTAACCTCAAGCGTTGATGTAAATGAATCACACTCATAATCATGTACGGTATTGTTCCAAAAACTACTTTCAAATTATGTTGACATTAATCTTTCGAATGACGAAGTAGATCCTATGGATGAACAAATGCATACCATTTATGAAAATATGGCAGAGAGATTCCTAGAGGCAACTCAAATCATAAAGAGTCTCAAAGCCATGATCAAGAAACTCACTGCATTTGAAAAACAAGCCTTTGAGAAGCAAAAAGATGTTGATTACTTAGGGACAAAGATTCTTAAACTAAGTGAATGTGAAACTGAATGAAAGGCTGAATGAATATCATTTACTCAAAAGGAGCAAGAGGACAAACTATTGCAATTTATTGTTCGAATAGTCACATTCTATTTCAAATGAAAAACTTCTTAATAGGTTTGTAATGATAAAAACCAAACTATTGAGTATTAAAAATGATTTATTTAGTGTGGAGGTAATATTAAAGAAAAACACGATTAAGAAAAATCACTAAAAGGAGAACTTTGACATGTTATGGAGGACAAGACGATCATCATAAACAAGTTGAATGAAGAAAATCCATTCATGAGTAGGCTAAACTCTAGAAACATAAAGCTAGATGAATTGATTGGAATAGGGAAGACACTTACCAACTCTGATAATGTGGGGTTTGTTGCGAAGAATTCAAACCCAAATGACAACACCGCCTTGGTCAAAGAAAATTACACTAGTGCAAAAACTGCATATCCAGAAGGGTAATTCTGCCTATCCAGAACGCCTTTCTGTACCTTCTGTGGTGACATAGTTCTGGATTGGCAGACAGTCCAGAACGCCTTTTTTTACCCTTCTGGATTGTCAGACTTTCTAGAAGGGTAAAAAAAAAACTGTTCTAGAAAAAAAAATTATGTTCTAGAATGGTACCTTCCAATACTTTATCAGCCATTTTCCAGATCGGTTTTTACAATTACCGTTCTGGAATGTCTRACAATMCAGAACGGTATTTTAAACTACTGTTCTGGAAAAGTGACCATTCCAGATCGGTATTTTAAAATACCGATCTGGAATGTACACCTGTCCAGAACGGTATTTTAAAATACCGTTCTGRAAAGTTGTACAGTCCAGAACAGTATTTTAAAATACCGATCTGGAATGTCCAACTTTCCAGAACGGTYTTTTGCAAATACCGTTCTGGACTCTACMACTTTCCARAACGGTATTTTAAACAACCGATCTGGAAAGTTCAACTTTCAGATCGGTTTTTTGCAAATTACCGTTCTGGAAAGTTGTAGAGTCCAGAATGGTATTTTAAAATACCGTTCTGGAGTGGTCAACTTTCCAGAACGGTAATTGGTAAAATACCGATCTGAAAGTTGAACTTTCCAGATCGGTAATTTACAAAAAACCGATCTGAAAGTTGAACATTCCAGATCGGTTCACTTTATCTTCCTAGTATTCGAGTAATAATTTTGTGTGGTAATTTTTAGTTAGTTTAAAACTTATAATTTTCAAATCAATGTACATTTTTCTTGTGCTGTTAATGTTTCTTTCAATTCTGATGTAAATTTAGTATTCTGGCTTTATGAATTTAACCATTTGTGATTGGGGCCTGTTGCTGTGTTATAGATCCATTTATTTCAAGGCATAGCTTTCTGCTAGCTTT
>BMAC01000261.1:908933-942867 GCA_014905375.1 Phtheirospermum japonicum | reverse complement strand
TCAAAATCACCCAAAAAAGTAAAAAAGTCACTTTCAATCTCAATCACAATAACTGAGCACTTCAGAATTTTAATACTACAATTGTGCTTTACCACTAATTAATCTCAATCACAATAACTGAGCACTTCAGAATTTTAATACTACGATTGTGCTTTACCACTAATTAATAAACTTCTGACCATAAAAATTGTCGAAAAAATAAAAAATAACCAAAAACCCCTAAACTAAGAATCTGACAGAGAACGAAGAAAATAACAAAATTGGGTTCGAATCATAAACCTTAGAAGAAGAAGAAGAATAAAATACACTCAATTACACAAGTAGATCGACTCAATTATACAAGTATTAAAAAAAATATGAACAAACCAGAAACCCTAGAAGCAGAAGAAAAACCTGATTGAGCCGCCTTCCAAATCAGCAATGGTTCGATTTACTTGATAAAATGCCGATGATGGACTCAATTTAACTCCGTCTTCTTCAGGTTTGAGCTGGAAGCGACGGCTTGCCGGAGCGAGGTGGGAACGGGAGCGAGCTGGAAGCGACGGCTTGCTTGAAAGGAAGAGAAATAAAACAAACAAAAAAAACGGGCTCTGTTCTTTTGTTAAAAAAAAAGGGGCTGAAATTAAAATTTTAAGTTTAATTAAATTCATATTGAGAACGGTATATTATTACCGTTCTGTTTCGTGATATGTAGAGAACGGTATTTCATATACAGTTCTGTATCGGGACATATCGATAAGGGTATTTTTTACCTTTCTGTATCATCGATCATATCCAGAAGGGTTTTCCATACTTCGTTCTGGAAATTAAAAATAATGGGCGGCAGAAAAAATTATTTTCGCGGCATTAAATTGATCAAGCGAATTGAGAACGGTTTTATAAATACCGTTCTTGATTGATTTTCAATCCAGAACGGTATTTGTAATACCGTTCTGTACTTGCACAACATCCAGAACGGTAATTAAATACCGTTCTGTATCATCGATCATATCCAGAAGGGTTTTCCATACTTCGTTCTGGAAATTAAAAATAATGGGCGGCAGAAAAAATTATTTTCGCGGTATTAAATTGATCAAGCGAATTGAGAACGGTTTTATAAATACCGCTCTTGATTGATTTTCAATCCAAAA
The DNA here is from genome assembly GCA_014905375.1 of Phtheirospermum japonicum. NCBI lineage: Eukaryota > Viridiplantae > Streptophyta > Magnoliopsida > Lamiales > Orobanchaceae > Phtheirospermum > Phtheirospermum japonicum. The sequence goes on along the minus strand of BMAC01000261.1, from coordinate 941,737 downwards.
CGGTATTTGTAATAACGTTCTGTACTTGCACAACATCCAGAACGGTAATTAAATACCGTTCTGGATTGTACACAATCAAAAACGGTATTTAATTACCGTTCTGGATGAAGGCATAGTCCAGAAGGGTTTTTCAATAACCGTTATGGAATGTCCGCAGTCAAGAACGGTAATTGCATAACCGTTCTGGAAAATCGTCTATCCAGAACGGTAATTTTAAAAACCGTTCTGGAAACTCTAGTCCAAAACAGTATTTTAAATTCCCTTCTAGATGCACCAGGATGTTCTGTTCTAGAATGCAATTTCTGCACTAGTGTTATGGTGTTCCACCAATATGTGTTCAAGTGTTTGTTGCTAAGATGTCAAAAAGAAAAAAGTTGTCATGACTCATAGCCTCAGAAAAGTGTCTGGACATATTGGTCTTATTTCCAAATGTTACTACTGTGCAATCCATGGCCATATTCGGCTTAAGTGTTAAAGATGTATCATCACCTTTCAATAGGTAAAATTGGGTCATGGAGTTTTAAATGGTTTGAAAATACCTAGAACTAAGGTTAATTTCAAGAACAACTCTCAAACAAAAATTTGTGTAATAAAAAATGATTTTAAGAGTTACTCGAGCATTTGTGTTGTCAAAGCTTGCCATTTTAAGGCTTTGTACTTTGACAATGGTTGTTAACATCATATGATGAGAGTCAACTCTTTTTTGAGTAATATTATTCTAATTTGTGACACATATGTTACTTTTGGTGATGGGGATAGAACCAAGGTAACAAGGTAATCTATGACACAATGTAATTAGAGGCTTACCCAATTTTGTTGATGTCCTACTTATTGAGGATCTGAAATCTAACCTCATTAGCATTAGCCAATTGTGTGACCAATACATGAGTGTTAGGTTTACCAAATAAAAATGTAGTGTTATGATAAATTTAACCAAATTATTCTTGCACGAAAAAGGTTGACAAATAATTGCTCTGTGTTGGAACAAGATGATGTGTGTCAACTTAGATCCATTGGTGAAGTGGAAGCCTAGCATAAAAAACTTGACACATTAATTACATCCACTTGTTTAAATCTCCACGTATAGGTGATGTGTGAGGAATGGCGGAAATGAAAAAGAATCAAGGAATATATGGGCCATGTAAATTAGGCAAACAAACAGAAAAAAAAAAAAAGTATCCACTAGTGCAACAAATCAACACAAAGAAAATCATGGAGCTATTGCATATGGGTCTCATGGGACCTATTCAGATGGAAATCATTGGATCTAATATATCCATTGTTGTATGTGTTGATGACTTCTATAGGTTCACATGGGTTGAATTCTTGCGGGAGAAATCATAATCTTCTGCAGCGTTCAAGAACTTTTGCTTTGAAACTTGAAGTTGAAAAGAGGTGTTCCATTGTTCGAATCAGAAACGACCATGGAAGGGAGTTTGAAATCTTATCCTTTCATGAGTTATGTATCTCTCGTGGAAGTGCTCTTGAGTTTTCTGCCCCTATCACTCCTCAGCAAAACAATGTTGTGGAGAGAAAGAATCACACTCTACATGAAATAGCAAGGGTGATGCTCACTTTCAAAAATATATCTAAACGCTGGTGGGCTAAAGATCTAAGTATGAATTTCTATTACTTTAACCTTGTGCTTCTTAGACCAAATACAAGCATCACTCCTTATGAGATATGGAAAGGTAAGGAATCAAACGTATGTCATTTCCATATTTTTGGTTCACGTGTTACATCATCAACGATTGAGAACAACTTTGAAAATCTAACATAACAAAAAAGTGGGATCCTTTATAAGATATTCAACTATGTCACGTGCCTATTGTCTATACAACATACGTACCAAGGTTAGGATGGAATAATAAAAGTTATTTTTGGTAATTCTGCTATTAGTACGAGTATAGGTTATGTACAATATGGTGACGATAACTTGAGCCTTAGTCAAGGCACTCACGGCCTCATTGAGTTTGCAAATGAATACATCTCAGTTGTTCTAATTAAGAAAGAGCACCAGGAAATAGTTAAAGAGATCATTCGTCAAGGGTTATGAAAGTCCACTTGGTGGAACAAGCCATTGGACAAGTGGATAAATGCATGAGACTTCGAAACTTCCCCAATAGGGGCTACAAGAAGATGAATGACGCATCATACCATGTTTGTTACACTTCGACCATTAAACCCAAAAACGTCAACAAGACACTAGCCAACGAGTTTTGGATCATGGCAACGCAGGAAGAGTTAGAATAATTCACTAGAAACGATGTTTGGGGATTAGTTCTAAGAACTTGGTGCAATGTGATCGGGACTAAGAGTATATTCAAGAACAAGGCAGATGAGAATGTCCACATCACACGGAACAAGGCTCTGTTGGTCGTACAAAGATATAACCAAGTAGAGGTGATTAACTTTGACGAAACATTTACGCTTGTAGCTAGAATTGAATCCATTCGAATACTAGTCTTTATTACTGATACGACATCAAAAATAAACTTGATTATATATGGTAAGAAAGTAAAGAAAGGGGTAGAAGGTTCTAGGTCCCGACAGGACGACAACATGGTAATAATATATTTTTGTGGTTGTTATGAAATTATGGAAAGTAAAAGTCCTAATATGAGAGTATTTCCTTATTATGGAGATTGAGTACAATTAGGAGGTTTAATCCCATCTTATGAAGGAGTCCTATTAACAAGTGGAGAAGTCTAAGTAATCTTATAAATAGGGGATTCAGTCCATTATTTCACAACTTAACTTCAACTTCTACAACATTAATTGACTTCACCATTATCTCTATCACAGAGCTCACATTATGTGGAATAATCCTCGCATCTTCAATTATCATGGATCATGGAGCTTACGGATTTTATGGATTAGTGATCTTATGGTGATCTCTCCTTTAGGAGAGGCAATCTCTTCTTTAGGAGAGGCGAGCTCTTATACAGGAATGATGACCCTAGATTGGGAACACGTCTCTTGTCTCTTGTATATACAATGAGGAGACAGTCCTCACTTCTTACTCTAAGTTGATTTTACATCCTACGTTTTAGCTATCGCATCTCTCTCGAACACTTTCTGACTTAAGCATCGGAGGGCCTATGCCGGGGCCATCCACCGCCTCACTTGGGTTCTGTTTTGCAGGTTGATCAGGTCGCCAGGAGCTTTCTGGAGAGCTATCAGGTCGCCTAGCACATATTTCAAGTTATTACATTCTTTTCTTGGTGAACCAAACTTTCAGGTCGCATCAATTACATGCCAAAAAAGTATGTTCTGTATCAAATGGACAACAAAAGCACTTTCATCTATAGTTTTTAAAAGAAGAAGTCTACGTAAAACAACCATAGGATTTGTAGATACGCACGTACCTAAGCAAGTTTATAAGTTGATGAATGCATTATATGGACTTAAATATGCTCCCCAATTTTAATACCACCGTCTCATGCAGTTTCTACTAACTAAAGGATATAGAAGAGGATGAGTGGACATGACACTGTTCGTATAACAAACTAAAAAGTACATCATGATCACAAAAATCTATGTCGATGATATCATCTTTGGGTCCACATTTTTAGCTAACATACGAGAGTTTTTTGGGTTTATGTTTAATGAACCCGAGATGAGTATGGTTGGCGATCTCACGTATTTCATCAAGTTAAAATGAAACAATTAGAGGTTGGTATTCTTATTACTCAAAGTAAATACGCAAAAAATCTTGTTAAGAAATGTGGTCTTGAAGGTTCAAGATACTGTGACACTCCAATGAGAACTAGAGTTCATTTATCATAAGATGATACTGGTCCATAGTAGACCCGAGTTCGTATCGAAGCATGATTGATAGCTTATTATACAATAGGCCTGATCTTTGTTTTAGTGACATGTGCTGGGTTTCATGCAGATCCTAAAAACATCTCATCTTAGGGCCGTCAAGAGTATCATTCGCTATTTTGGTGGAACAACATATTTTGGGATTCGGTAACTAGTGAGACTAATTCTAACCTTGCAGGTTTTTGTGATACCGACTGGGCTGGGGACATTGACGATATAAAAAAACACATCCAAAGGGTGGTTTTACTAAGATAATAATCTTGTGTCGTGTCTTAGTAAAAAACAAAATAGTGGCTCCTTGTCCACATCCGAAGTCAAATACATTGCAGTAGGTAGTTGTTATTCTTATTTAAGAGAAATCCTTGATTAATATTGTATATTGAAGGAGCAAATCTATATTTTAATGAAAAAGGTTCGAGAGGAAATAAGGATTTTCTTTATCGTAAAAGTTTATATTTGCAAGTAGTATAATTTTATTTAATGTTTTTTTCATTGTGTAAACAATTACACAATGTGCACTGTTTGTGTTCACAATTATTCAGTAATAGTTTGAACAGTGCACGAGCACCCATTCTAAATCTTAAACCGACTAAATTGTTAATGCAAAGCCAAAATATTTAAGTGTTATAATGGATGGAAAATAAGGGGTTTTGATTTTTTTTCCAAGAAACAGGATGAGATAAATTCAGAAGATTTATCAGCCAAAATCTTAAACCAACTAAATTGTTAATGCAAAGCCAAAAGATTTGGAATTTAAGAAGTAAAAGTTTGAGAAGGTTATATCAGTCGTTATAAATTATAATTTATAAATTCATTATTTATGTTTGGCTTCAATGGGATAATAATTTTTTTTAAGTAAATCGAATATATGTTAAAAAGAGGAAAATAACAAGTACTCCCTCTGTTTCAAAATATAAGTCGTTTTAGAAAAAAAACACACTTATTAAGAAATCTAGATAAATGAGTAAACAATTAATTCTTTATTTTCGTAAACTACCCACCTTCCTTTTATGTTACTCTTTCTCCTCAAATATCTCAATTCTCAATTTACTTTTTACCTTTTTCTTTCTCTCTCTCCTCAAATATCTCAATTCTCAATTCACTTTTTACCATTTTTTTTTTCTCTCTCTCCTCAAATATCTCAATTCTCAATTCACTTTTTACCTTTTTCTTTCTCTCCATTCTCCTAAATTTGTGTAAAAAAAGCAAAACGACTTATATTGTGAAATAAGAATTTTACTCTTAAACGACTTATATTGTGAAACGGAGGGAGTACAAGTTAAGAGGTATAAGTGGTCGAATAGGGGTAAAAACGGTGGCCACAAATTAGTCGTAAAACTCAAAAATCAAGAAAAACAAAGCCAAAATTATTCCCATCGAAGCGCCAAACCACTACCACTTAATGTGCGCATCGATAATCACTATTGGAAAAAAGCTAATTAGTGGTGAATTTTTCTATAGAACCAGATAGAGCTCCATCATGGAGCTCCATATATGACATGGCATTCACCCACCGTGCATATATAAAAAAAAGAGAGAAAAAAAATTAGAAAGCTTATATGAATGCCATGTCATCTATAGGGCTCCATGATGGAGCCCTATCTGGTTCTATAGAAGAACCGAATTAGTGACACTGCAAAGTGACGGTTTAAATTAGAACTGCTGCTTAAAAATGTAAAAGTGGCGGTTTTAATATTGGAATAGCCACCTAACTAAAAAAAAAAGAAAATTTGAATATGGCCGTGTGAGACGGTTCCTACACTAGTGCAGAAACAGCTTTTAAGAACGCCTGTTTCTGCAGATCAAAAACGCCCTGCTGAGGCGTTCTATATGGAGCTGTTCTTAAAAGTCTAACAATCAAGAATGCCCTGTTGAGGCATTCTTGATTGTCAGACTTTCAAGAACGGTTTCAGAGATGTTCTTAAAAAAATATCAGTCGTTCTAGAAAGTCGGTTTTACAGGTTTCGCCTGTTCTGGAAAATAACTTTCCAAAACGTCCTTTTTTCAGCCGTTCTGGAAAGTATACTTTCCAGAACGTCCCTTTTTCAGGCGTTCTCAAAAGTATACTTTCCAGAACGCCTCGAAATACAGATGTTCTCAAAAATATACTTTCGATGGCTGAAAAAACAGGTGTTCTCGAAAGTATACTTTTCAGAACGCCTCTAAAAACAGGCGTTCTTGAAAGTATACTTTCGAGAACGCCTCCAAAACAGGCGTTCTAGAATCTTTTTTTTCTAGAACGGTTTTTTGATAACCGTTCTAGATTTTTACATTTCTGGAATTTCATTCCAAATTTATATTTACTTTTTCAGGCCTTCTCATATATCACAATTCTAGTACCTAATTAAATCACAAAACACATTTCATTTATATAATCCCAAGATCAGCAACACATATCATTAATAACAATAATACACAATCACCATAATATGTCAATCCAAACAACATAATCTCAAGATCACCAACACATGTCATTAATAACAATAATACACAATCACCATAATATGTCAATCCAAACAACACAAGTATCCAAATACACGATCACCAAGTCTTAAAATAGAAGTTCACAAAAGTCGTTGAGTACCTATTTTCTTACCATTCAAGTTATCCACAAATAGTATATTTCTTACACTCCAAAATATTGCACACCCTATACATGGTGATCAATCCAAACAGGGGCTTCATGTGAAATATCATCCTTTGAGGCTTCATGACGTACAATCCGGGCCTCTCGATCGCATCCTTGGTAATGAAATATCATCTTTGATTTCGAGAAACCTATTCATGAAACCAAGTACAATTTCAAACTCAAGAAACTTAACTATTGAAAGAATATCAACTTAAGAGGAACACAAACACTAACCTCTCAAAAGAAAAAAAGTTCACTCAAGAGATTTAGCTATTGAAGGAAAATCAACAATTTGTTCATTAATTAAGAAAATACATAATTTCAGATGTTATAGTTTAGAGTACTTTGTAATTTCAGACTTTATAGTTTAGGATACTTTGTAAAACTTAACAATTCTTTTAGTAAACTAAAATTCCAAAAACAAAGAAAAATGAAGTTTTATGTTTGTACTAACAAACCAAAGAGGGAAACTAAATGACCTTATTACCCTTAATAAAGTGTTTTTATTCTCGATGACAGGGGTAAAATGGTCAAAGTGAATATATTTCAGCACGAATAAAGACATGATCATCGGAATGAGCTAATTAGAACTGTTAATGGTCGTATTAGGGTGTGTGTAAGCTAGTGAGCGTATTTTAGTCTTTTAATGTGGTGACAATATTATTATATTTATGGGTGTGTGGGCTTAGTAAAAACACTGCAAGTAGCCTCACTCTTCACATTTACTTGCAACGAGAAAATTTTAAAAATACCCTTATATTAGCATTTCTTGTAAATTTTCATTAGCAAGTTTAGGAACTGACCAGACCAATGAAGAGACAGATTTTCAGGGGCTTCACATTGTGAGTATATAATCCCCACTTTTTCATGTTCACTTAGCAGAACTCTCAGCTTCATCTTCTTTCTTGCCAAAACGATGAGTAATTTTCTTCCAAACCGAAAACCAGTTCACCTCAGCCGCATCAGTAACAATGGAGCAAACTTTCATTATGATCAAGCCTGATGGTGTTCAGAGAGGCCTGGTTGGTGAGATCATTCGCAGATTTGAGAAGAAAGGTTTCACTTTGAAAGGTCTTAAGTCTATTACCGTGGACCAAGCTTTCGCTGAGAGGCACTATGCTGACTTATCCGCAAAGCCATTTTTCAACGGGCTTGTTGAGTACATTATCTCCGGCCCGGTCGTTGCAATGGTTTGGGAGGGTAAGAATGTGGTGATCACTGGTAGGAAGATAATCGGAGCCACTAACCCCGCTGACTCTGCTCCGGGTACCATCCGTGGTGATTTTGCCATTGATATTGGCAGGAATGTGATTCATGGTAATGATACGGTGGAGAGTGCGAGGAAGGAGATTGCTCTGTGGTTCCCAGAAGGAATTGCAGAATGGAGGAGCAGCCTTAGCCCTTGGATCTACGAATGAATTAAAGCTATTTATAGCAAGTTGTGACTTTTGGTTTCACATTTGAGTTTTTGGAACCTTGGATTTCGGAGTTTATCTTTTTGTCTTTGTCATTTCGGATACTATACTATTGCGTGCGAAGTTTTCAGCTGTTATTGATCTTGAACAAAAAAAAAAAAAACGATGAGTAATTTTCGCATAATAGCTCCAATCAGGGTGTGATGGTGTGATCGGAGTCTGTCCAAAAGGATGATCCTTCACATAAGTCAGGACATCTTTAGCATCAACAAGGCCATCCAGATACTTACGCAACTCACCGTTTGGACCTAAAAAAGTTTAACATAAATTAATAATAATAATAATAATAATAATAAAAATAATAATTTGTATTTTACTTACCTAACAATGTATCCTGCCTGTCATGCTTCTTGTCCCGCCAGTTATATTGCTTAAAACACCCTCAATATTGTGCCTGATCAAGAAACCCATAATTTCAGCATACACCCCCCAAAAAAGGCAAAATTGTAAAAATAGTAATATAACTCTAAAATTAGAGGGCCAAATTTTCAATTTTGTGACAAATAAGTAAATAAGCTATTAAATAGCAGTGTGTTACTAACTCTCTGGAAGAGGACCACAGCGCAACATCGAACCGCTCAAAGCAAAACTTCAGAAATTCAGTACAGAAAGGCCTCTTAAAAACTATTCCATATTCAAAAAACAAATTAAAAAAAAAACAACAACAATAACACCATACACAAAATCCCAATTCAAAAAAAAATAAAAAATCAGAGTTACCTAAAAACTTCCCAAATACGATGTCGGGGCGTAATCCTCGGACATAATGCTTATCACACGTATGATTAACTTATAACAAACTCCCATGAACATTTATATCACTCTTCAAAAGTAATAGTGAAAATTGCTAAATATTAGTTCAACAATGAATATCCATTTTTACTGATGGTTAACATAGAAATAGAAGATCTTGAAAATTATGAATTTAAAAAAAATTACATGGTCCCAGTTATATCCTTCCATAACGAGCTGATGAGCTCTAGCAATTAGTTTCAGATTGTTAGTGTGGTTGAATTGCTCCGATATGTCCTGGAAAATAAATAGACAAAAACTCAGAAGAAGTTAGTTGAAGAAGGAAGAATAGAAACTAGAACCATAGGTTGAGTAGATGAGTACCTGGCCAAAAGTGTATCCAGCACAACGAGGCGAGATACCCCAACCACATCGGTCATCGGGATCAGACCACAACAGATCGCACATTGGACCTTCGTGTGGAACTTCTTGAACATGGTCGAAGTTTCTTATGTTATCAAGGGTTTCAACAGATGGGGACAATCCACCATGAAGACAGAATATTTCTGATTCAACCTACACAGAGATTACCATCTTAATAAAGCTAAAGAAGGCGCAGGTGGGGAAAGGTGGAACAGTGAAAAAATAAATAAAGCAGCAATCAACTTTTGACCTAGGTTAGAAAATGAGAAAAACCATTCCATAGCAGACAAGTGACCAAGAACTGAGCAATAACAGTAATAATGAAAAATCTTCAACTCACCAATGCAGTAAGAAGGAAATAGTCGAACAGATCAGTGAATATCTTCCAAACATTGGCATTACCATACCTATAATCAAGTGGGATAAGGAATTAGTATTAGTATTGGATGTGAAAGAAGCACACGTAAATCCAAATGTGCAACCAAGTAAAAACAAAAACACCCTTGGGTAGAAAGCCTTGTGACTTAACAGATAAATTACTAGCATAATCACATCCTTATGTGCATATAAATAAACTACATCTTTTAACTGCACCATTCCATCCCTTTACCAATTTTCATAAATAAAATATAATAAAATCACCTCTCCAACTACTTGGAATTACTTGCTTCCTAAAATAAAACCTCTTTTTAACAGACTGCAACATTTAAACAAAGATAAAAGTGATCGTCAAGAGTCTCTATGGACATTACCGTCTTTATAAACCCACAATCTGGTTAGTGGAAAATCATATGAAAAATATGAATCATTTATTTAATAAAGGAAATTCCCATTTACATGACAAATAGGAGGTTATTCTTATTTAATCAGCCTACGTCTTTCCAGACGAGAGCATAATACTAAACCAATCACATGGAAAAAAAAAAGACTTACTTCCTCAGACATTCATCATAAAAAGACTTACTTCCTCAGACTTTGCTTTATGTATAAGAATAAACATTTCATACACTCACTTACATTTGTAAATAGATTACAGTTGCCCCTTCAGATTTAAGACATAATTAGACCTCAAGTTATTCATTTATTTATTTTATAATTTTCTAAAACCTTTTTTTTTTGCTATATATAATTTTGGAAGATAACTGAATTTTTGTCGTAATTAGATTAAATCTGAGAGGTAGTTCTCATTACTGATAATCAATCCATATATAGAAAAAAGTGAGTACCTGTTCATAAGAAAAGCTTGAACTCCGATGTCCTTGAGCAAAACACCAACTAACAACACGAGTTCTGATGGTATCGGTAACAAGCCATATACCCCCTTTAATCCAAAAAATATATATTTTATTCATAAAACAATCATAGTTTTAAAAGCTTGTAAATATGTTTGCCAGAAACAATGACAGGAGCTACTAACCTGGGGGCCGATTAAGTGAACAAAAATGCCACTAAAAGAAAATCCAATGAGCGACCCAATCGAAGAGCTCAAAGCTCATAAGCTTTGCATGTCAACTGCTAGCAAAGGATAAGAGCCGCTTTTCTGTGCCACGCAAGCATCGACTGTTACGTCTGCAATTGCCACGCTGGCACTTGCTGCTGTTAATGTGAATAAAGCTAATACTATATGCAGATCCTTGTGTAGTGATAAGAAAAGCATGGCAACGACTCCAAGGGAACCTGGATAATAATATTTATTATTGAAAATCTTAACAATTCATGTGAATATCTATTATTTGTAGCAGAAGCTAAACGTAGTTGAAAAATCAGAAGTTGGCCATGTTTGCAAATAAAATATATAAGTTTATTTGTTTGTAAACTTTAAATGAAAAGCAGAATAAAAAACCTAAAGCACGCCTCACCCTACTATTAGATTCCGATTAAATTATGCAGAATCAAAAGTTGCATTTTAAAACACCAATAACTACTTTTTTCTTTCTTTCTTTCCACAAGAAGCTAAAAATCATTCTTAGTGATTGCAAACACTTCCTAAAAGTCACTTGTAACTACGAATCACTAAACATACACGGTACAGTAATTAGATGCCATCAACAGAAACTGTTTTACTACACCAATCACAAATACAAGCACCTTACAATGAACACAGCGACAACACGAAGTGTAGTCATCAAATGGAACTCAACAGTGAAGTCAAGTTCTCGAGATATTTGTATTTAAGCTCCTAATTGAAACCATAGAAAAAAATTGAATATTCAAAAAATAGCAAAATCAGCTCTTAAAGAGGTATTGAATAATATAAAACTAAGTACAACTTTGCAAGAGTTTTTAGAGGTGCAAGAGATAATAAAAAAAACTAATGAAATATGAAAAATGAGTGATATATAAACCAATTTTAAAGCTATAGTAGCACTATCAATATCAAGAATTTAATTAACAATAATCTATAAATTAAAGAAAACATTAATATTAGATGTAAAAGGAAGCAAGATGCAGTTGGAAGCTTAATGAGGATATTCCCATGTTCTTGGTAGGTTCAAATTCTTTTCTCTCTTTCTATCCTCACTTGTGTATATCTCTACCTTGTATGAGCAAAAAGCAAGGAGTTAGAAACATTAGCTATTATTGAGATAAAAATAACAGGCTATTTTTTTTAATAATAATTAACTTATTTATTAATTGTATACAAAGGAGAAGGAAGAAGAAGAAGCAGAAATAACAAACAAATTTTGTATCGCTTCAGTTTTTAAAGCAGAGCCAAGTAGAGATGCGCAACCAGAGAGGAAATTTTACCTGGAATACAGCATACATGCAAGGAACACTTCATAAGCAGATTCCCGCAAATCATCATCTAGTAAACCTTCATAAATCCTAAAATTATGCATTAGTTTACTCAAATAGTTACTCAACAAATAATGGAAACTCATTCGAAGAATTAGATTGGTATATCCGTGAAAAAGAATGCAGAAGTGGAGAAACCTAGTGAAGAAGAAAAAAGCCCTAACAGGTATAGAAGCCTTGGAATCCTCACTAAGTTCATCCTCGTTCTCCTCCTCCTCCAGTCCTCCGCCGGTCTCGATACCTTTGAGGGCGTCGTTCCACCAGACTGTAGTCGCAGACGACGATGTTATCTCCTCAAGTACTTGAACCCGTAATTGCTCAATAGATACTTGTTCAATAGCAAAACCCAATGTTGGATGAATACCATACCAGCCCGATTATGAAGAACCAGCCCGACGATTTCATCGCGGACATATTTAAATATCAGTCAATCGCCGAACCTTGAAATTGACTGAATAAATCTGTAATCTATAAATAAATTTCTTGAGTGGATCAATTAGGGTTGAAAAAGGGTAGATGGGGAGGGAGGAAAATGAGGGATCTGAGTTGCATTTGCGGAGGGGTGCTGGCTGATTTCTGATTTTGGAGGAGGAAAAAGTGGAAAACGGGGGATGTTGGAGGAGCAGAGGTGGAAGATGATGTGGCTGGTGGTGGCGATAGGAAGATGACGGCCGGTGGTGGTTGGGAATTGTGGGATGGGGGAGAATCGGCGGAGCACACGAGAGAAGAAGTAAGGTTTGTGTTATGTTTATTTTTTATGCATAAAAATTGATTTTGTCCAAAAATAATTTGACATACGAGAACGCCTCTTGAAGGCGTTCTCAATAAGACTTTCCAAAACGCCTTTAAGAAGGCATTCTCGATACTCACAATACCAGAACGACATTTTAAAAGACGTTTTCGATATTTAACATACGAGAACGTCGACTTTAAAGACGTTTTCGATAATTAACATACGAGAGCGTCGTTTTTAACGAAGTTCTGGATATCTAAACATACGAGAACGTCTTTTTAACGACGTTCTGGATATCCAGTATACCAGAACATCTTTGAAAAAGATGTTCTCGTATGTCACCCTTTTATTACAAAAATGCCACCGCCTGACATTTAAGAACGCCGCCTCCTGAGGCGTTCTTAAAATTCCTGTTATTGAATCATGTTTTTGTACTAGTGCTAATAGCTATTTTGCAAATGGAAATAAATTTGTGTATAATATATATTTCATTTGTACAATCGATGGTCCTTTATAGTGATGGTATTTTGTTTGCACGTCATCCAGAGTTTAATTGTAGCTCGTATTTTGGAGTGACTGAATCAATCTTTTGAATTTGTTGAAATTTAAAGTATGTGTTCCTAAGCTGATACGGACCAAAATGTCCATACGTAATGTCCAGCTGATATGGACCAAAATGTCCATACGTAATGTCCAGCTGATACGGACCAAAATGTCCAAACGTAATATTATTTGATAAATGAATATATTTGTGGTAAGCGACCTCATTTCCCAGAGAGGGTGTTCCTCTGGGAGGTGAGCGAGCTGAGTGGTTTCAGTGGAAGAGTAAGCGAGTTGTGGTTTGTGGAGTAGCGACCTGGAGTATAAGGATGAGTTCTTATATAGGGCCGTGACCTCTTGTCGTTTGAGCTGTGTACTCGAGCTCGGTTATGGGTTTTTGTGAATATCAAGCCTGCGGGCTTAGTGTGAGTAGTTTATGAAGTTTCGGTGGACTGTATGGAAAGAATAATGGGCTCGGGCCTATTCTATTAATTTAATGAGAGGTTTATTGTTTATGGGAACTTAGCATATGGGAAGAATCCTAATTATAAGTCAGTTGTGGTATTTATGGAATTATGGTAGGAGAAGGTAACCCTTGCTTGGGGAGGACTTCTCTTGTATCTATAAAAGGAGGTGCATACCTCTCATTATTTTCTAAGTCGATATTGCTCTATCGCATTACTATTTTATATTTGAAGAGAAATGACGAGTGTTTGATTTTGCTTATTAACTTAAGCGTCGGACGACCTTAACGGGCTCAAAATCCGGCCCGTCTGAGGCGCTGTTTTGCAGAACAAGCGAGGTCGCCAGGAGTTTCGTGCCAGGAGATTCGTGGAGGGCTTGGCAGGTCACTGTGACGTGTTGGTAATCTATTTCAGGTCGTTGATCTCAATTTTGAGGTTAGTACCACCTATATTTGGTAGCCTAACTTTTTGGACTTATCAAATTGGCAACGTCTGTGGGAAAGAGGGACATCGAGTCCTTGACCGAAAGACATGAGATACACAATTTTCGTAAGTCTAAAATCTGATTGCGCAATAAATATGAAAATTTGTTTTCTAACGATTCAACCGTTGGATCGTGTTAAAATGTTTAAAAAACCTCAAAGGCCTTTTGAATTACGTTTTGAACGGTGGAGATCGGATTTTGAGGTGTGAGGGAATATATACAAATTTTCGATGAAAGCAGTTTTTATTTTCGGAAAATTCTGCGCAGCATTTTCTAAAATACGATTGTGCATAATCAAACCGTTTGATCAAGCTAAGAATTTGATATGTTATACCAAAAATACTGAAGTTCAATCTGAACGGTGGAGATAGGAATATGAGTTCGGAAAAATTTTATAGTGAATTTTAAACAGAGTTGATCCTGTTTCCAAAAACTGTTTGTCTAACTTCTTTTGAAAATTAAGTTATGCAAAATTTAATTGTGGGATGAAGTTGAATTTTGAGTATAATATTTAAAATATATAGTGTTTAAATATGAATAGTGGTGGAGATCAGGTTTTGAAGATTTGTGAGCGCGGGTAAGGGTTGTCATGCTTGCGTTTTATTTATTGATTATTCTTATGATCATATACTAACGGACTGAGTGAGGTCTATTTGTTGAGTTTGTATTAATATTGGTTTTTGAGGGTTACTTTATGTGTTGCCTGGGCCTTAACCCGGGAATGGTGATTAGAGCATATTTGTCCTTATTTTTATTAGCTTTTTAGTTCGTTTTTCTATTTATTTTTGGTATAAGTTGGATGATTTAAGCATAATTCCGTATTTTTATAGTTCTGACTTATTTTACTGTATTTTATTCGTAATTAATGCAAATAGGTGATATTTCGTTGTTTTCACCTTACAGCTAAGTAACCGGAAGAGTTCAGCACATAATAGATGAAGTTCGATGTTCAAGAATAGGAGAACGAGCCTTCCGGCGAAACGAGTAGCAAAAGATCGAGAGACGGAGAAAGACGCTCTGTCGCGTCGACTGACGCGACCGTCGATGCTCCGTCGACGCGAGCCATGATCTGCGTCAGTCGACGCAGGGCCGATGCACCGTCGACGCAACTTGCTGAAGCGTCGACTGAAGGAGCGTCAGTCGACGCACGGTCGACGCAATTTTCTGAAGCGTCGATCCATGACCGTGTCAGTTGACGCACCCGCCCAGCCGACGCGCACGCCCTGGCAGCACCGACGCCGAGCACCAGCCCGCGTCAGTCGACGCGACGGCCCAGAATTCGGATTTTAGGGTTTCTTGTGCGCCAAGACTTGTAATATCTATATAAACCCTCCATATTTTGGATTTTTGAGGAGATACACGACCTCCGAGGGTATTTTAGCTGACAATAAACATAATCCCACATCTCATAACGAGATTTGAAGACAGAGATCAAGGATCTAAGAACAACGCGTCCAAAACCTCGAATTCGAGTTCGGGATTCAATCTTCGCCCAAGATCAACGTTCAAACTCCGGAATAGCTGGAGATTTTTATTGCTTTCATTAGTCTAATAAGTACTCTAAACTCTTAGATAATTTTGTAGTTAATTGCTTAGTTAATTTCTTAGTTAATTCTAGTTTTAATAATTAGTTTAATAGTTTCATGCTTGAGTATTGGATATTGGATATTGGATTACTTTAGTTTATTTATGCAATTGATTTATGCTTAGTTATTCGTTCTTAGATTCATATGGTACATTGCTTAGTGATAATTTATTATATTCATGTTGTTAGATTAGTTGCTATTAATTCTTAGTTTTTGAGTTCAAGTAGTTTAATTATTGCTCTTAGTTGATAATTTAGTTAGAATAATTAGTTTAAATAGCTTTAGTTTAATTATGCTTTAGTTATAATGATCAACTCAATATCTTTCAAAACCCCAATTGTACATGTATTTTACTTTAGTTCGTAAATTGAGAAAAACATCCRAAAGACCGAACAGTTGTTTCCTCGAGAGATACGACTCGAGTCAAACTTATCACCCTACAGTTACCTCGTACTCTTGCGAGCAAACTAACGTGCTTTTAAATTAATTTATTTAAAACGGGGTGCACAAAATCTTGGATCAAAAACTTGGCGCCGTTGCCGGGGAAGCAACGAGTAGCAATATAGGATGTTTTTCGTTTTAAGTTTCTAGTTTCTTTTTATTTTTATTTATTTATTTTATTTTCGCAATTGGTCTTTGCCATTTGGTACGTTGATGTATTGTTGAGTTTATGCAAGGAAGGCGATCACTTCACCGCGACCTTGTACCATTCATTGACAGTGTCCATCGTTTGAACCCACCAATACAAAGACCCATTTTTATTCCCGAGGATGATTCTTCAACAGCAACTGATTTCGTGTGCGACGAGATTCCCGAATCCATGGCGAGACGATCTAATCATGGAGGCGGGCATGATGAATTGCTTCCCCTATAGCATGAAGAACAAGGCGAAGACATGGTTACTGTCCTTAGAACCAAGATCATTAACTGATTGGGAGATGATAAGCGAGAAGTTCTTAAATCAATATTATTCGGCACAGACAACGGGGCAACTTCGGAGGCAAATTGCTACCTTTGATCAGTTGGAGGGGGAATTATTTCATGAATCATGGGAGTGCTACAAGACACTTTTACAAGCATGCCCCCACCATAACTATTCTCCCGGGATGGTTAATCAATTTTTCTTTGATGGTTTATTGAACATAGGGAAAAGTGAAGTCGAAATAGCGGCCGGAGGAGACTTTGGTGATTTAACGGCCCTCGAGGCAAAACGAGTGTTGGAGAAACAAAGCGAGAAATCTAGACAAACCAACTCACGACCTCGTAAATTGAAAGTTAATGAAGTTTCCACCACCGAGACAGATAAAGAAGAAGGAGTTAAGGTTTTGGTGAGAGATGGTCAAACGATCAAGGAGATGATTAGGGAAGTACTTAATGAAGAATTAGAAGCATCAAGAGCCCAGCGAACGAGTCAAGTTTCTTCAAAGGAGGTCGTAGCGACATGTGACCAATGTGGGTCTCCCGAACACTTAGCGAATTTATGTCCAACCAACTACGAACAACGAGGGGACGTCAATGCCATCCAGTATTATTCGAACCAACAACATCCCGGGCAAGGACTACCATATACGCAAGCACCACCTCCGAATAAATTCCAAGTGCAAGGGCAAACTCCTACTACAGTTCAGTCGACTGATCAACTTTTAGTCTAGCAGCAAAACCAAGTTGCCGAAACTATTCGGAACCCAGACGGCCTCACACATGTTCAGGAGGAAATGAAGGGAGTTCGAGGTGAAATGAAAGAAGTTCGAGACGATATGAAAGAATTGAGAACGATGATGTCTGAAATGGCCAAAAGCACTCTTGAAAATTCGTCAGGACTAAGAAGATTGAAGATAATGGTAGGACAATTGGCAACTGATATGGCGTCATTGAAGAAGGAGAAAAATACTTTTCCAAGCCAAACAGAACACGCCTCGGCTATTCATGTGCTGAGAAGCGGAAAAGAGGTTTATAACGGCATCGAGCTAGAAAAGGAGGAAGATAAAAGGGAGACCGAAACCCAACCACAAGAAAATGCAACCAATTCGGCCGATCTAATGCATATATCTTCAAATCCAAATATTTCGAGGCCGACAGCAGCTGAAGACCCCATCGATTCCTTAAATTCGCCGCCCAAGAAGCTGACTGTTTATGATCATGTTCCCTTCCCAAGTCGCCTACGTCCGGCCAAGGAGAATAAAAAATTCATGGAGTTATACAATTTACTGAAAAATGTTAATATTAACCTCCCCCTACTAGAGGTGATAAAGACAATGCCGGCGTTTGTGAAGTTTTTCAAAGATCTAGCATCAAAGGAAAGGCGTTTGGCTACAAATCAGCMTGTRDCTYTGATAAGAGAAGTTGGAGATATATTTAAGAAACCATTGCCACCCAAAGAGAAGGATCCCGAGAGTTTTTGCGTAACTATTTCTCTCGGGAATGGACAAACGGAAAGAGGGATGCTCGATCTTGGCGCTAGCATAAATTTGATGCCCCACTCAATTTACAAGGAATTTGACCTAGGACCGCTAAAACCAACAACGATGAGGTTACAATTGGCAGATAGAACGATAAGGCTACCTTTGGGAATTGTGGAGGATGTCTTAGTACAAGTAGACAAGCTAGTAGTGCCGGTCGACTTTGTCATTATGGATGTTGGTGACGTACAAAGCGAGAACCGAGAACACACCATTTTGTTAGGATGTCCATTCATGTCTACAACATGCACGGTGATCGACGTAAACAAAGGAAGGGCAACTATGTCCGTTTTAGGCAAAACGGTGACGTTTTCACTTCAAGATATTCACAAGACTCCTGCACCATTTATAAAAGACGAATGTTCTACTGTTGATTTAGTAGATTTTTGCGTGAATGAACTCCTGAGCATCAGCATGATTGAAGAGTTTGATAATGTAGAGGCTTTTGATGATGGATTGCCCATGAAGTTTAACGTGCCTAAAAATGAGCTAAAAGTGGAGTTGAGACCACAACGAGATCGTTCGAAGTTTGAGCCAAGAGAAGAGACGAAGCCACCGTATAATCGTTCAAGAAGTGTTTCGGACCCCTACAAGAATTTTAAACGTACAAAGAAAAAGGGCGAGGCTAATAGCAAGGATTGGACAAAGAAAAAGAAGAAATCGGACGAAGTTTTTAACGAGAAGTTCAAGGTTGGTCAACTAGTGCTATATAATTCCGATCGTAAGTTTGATCCAACCAATTTTGAAGTTGCATGGAGTGGACCGTTTTTAATAAAGGAGATGGATGAGTATGGTGTAGCCACATTGTACGATGAGAGTGAGAAATCAAGTTTCCAAGTCCACAAGCATCGACTTGAGCCTTATTTCAAGGATTATATGAAAAATCGTGATCATACCAAGAAAGAGTTCGTGGACCCACCATGAGCTAGGAACTGATCAAGTAATTGCGTCGAACATATGACGTTAAATGTTGCGCTTCTTGGGAGGCAACCCAAGCGTTAGTTAGTTTTTGTTTTATTTTCTTTATTTTCTTTTATTTCTATTTTTTTATATTGTGTCAATTGCCGTGGTACATTTATGTGTGTGTTGATGTGCAAAAAATATGATAAATTACTTATTCTGGAAAACGGTTATATAGCGGAAGCTCGCTACCGCAAGGCCTTACCGCTAGTTCCACTCGAGGCGTTAACGATGACGATCAACCACTGAACCTATCGCTTACCGCAGCAATCTTGGAAAACGATGCTTTCATCGATCGAGGTCGCAATCCGACCCAAGTTAGCCGCAGCCCGGCAACCTTTGGATGAGCTGCAGCCCAGCCATTTACGACGTTGGCCGCAATCCAGCCGTTTCAAATCCCAAAAGACGTGTCACCGGGCACTTGTGTGTAGCAATTGATCGCAATCATGTTTTGTTTGTTTGTTTTGTTTATTTTTATAGGTTTGTTCGGGACAATCTAGTCGTGCGATCTAAGACGAAGGATAATTGCACATGCGTTTTTCGAGAGACTCGACCATCGAATTTTCAGGGATGTTTTCTTATCTCTCAT
This sequence comes from Phtheirospermum japonicum, assembly GCA_014905375.1. Classification (NCBI taxonomy): domain Eukaryota; kingdom Viridiplantae; phylum Streptophyta; class Magnoliopsida; order Lamiales; family Orobanchaceae; genus Phtheirospermum; species Phtheirospermum japonicum. Next base: position 922,039 of record BMAC01000261.1, on the reverse strand, counting down.
ATTCTTATTTTATTTTAATATTTATGACAATCAGGAGATTGCCAAGTTTTTAGGGAGGGGGGTGGTTGAGTATGGTTAGTGCAATTTGATGTCTTTGTTTTGAAATGCATATTTTTGATGTGATTGATCTCTATTTCTACGCTTATTTGTGTTTGTATGGCTTGCCTGTCGAAGTTGACTATATATGATTATTTGTTCTAGTTCTTTGAGCGTGCATAAGTGCATTAAATTTTTCAAATTATTATTTATATATTGTAGAATGGTACTTGGACGTAATTGATTTCGTAAAACCTTAAAAGCAGCGTCAATTCAAAACTTTTTCATGCAAAAAGCCTGTGAGTAGCCTAAGTTATTATCATCATTGCATGTGCTTGAATAAGTTTCAGTCTTGATATCTCTTTGATACCGCTATGTAGTTGACTTTGAATATGAGGTTAAGGCACATATAAAACCCTATTCCGGCCATATTCATAAATTTTAGCCACTATAAATTCCGAATGAGCCAATCATAGCCAAATATCCATGCCTCTAGCCATGAGTGTTTTTTAGACGACCCTATGATTTGCATATTTCTGTACATATTTTTGTTACCATTTTTGCATCACGTTTCGTGTGTTTCGCTTGCTTTTGGGTATTTTAGGAGTTGAGTTGGCCGTTTTTTGTTAGTTCTAGGTTTTCTTAGTTTTTGTAAGTTTTTTATTAGTTTTTGTAATTTTCTTTTCACTCTTTCGTTTTCTCTTGGCCATAGGACGTCCAAGCGGGGCCCGTGCTCGTTTGGTACCATTTTCACTCGACTCGGGATCGTATGGACAGGCAAGGATTCACAGTGAACAAGGTTCGATAAACTAGCGGACGTGGAGAGAATGAGGAATCGAGCCGGGTGCAGCAATCCAGTCGACCGACTAGAAGTGCAGTCGATCGACTGCCCTTCTAGTTGATCGACTGAAACCCCAAGATCGACTGGATTCCAGGGAGTTTGGTCATTTTGGACAGCGCAGTCGATCGACTACCGACATGACCGATCGATTGCCTGTCGATCGACTCCTTTACAAACGATCGACTGAAAAGCAGATTTTCGCTGCTTCTGGACAATTTTGCCCCTCCGTGAAGGATAAAGCAACCAACGTCATTTCACTCACCTAACCACTTGGAGAAGGACTTTCTACACCAGGAAAACTTCCTTCCAACCATTGAACTTTTTTCCTTTTTATTTGATCATTTTAAATTCTAGTAAATTCTAGTTAATTAGTTGGGTTTTTAGCTAGTTGTTAGATCCTTGTTAGCAAGCAGCTCAAGCTTAGTTTGGTGTATCTTTTGAAGAATTTCTCAAGTTGATGTATCCATTGTTGACGATCAAGGTTTCTCTATAAAGCTTTTGTGGAATCAAGTATTTGGTAGTATTTCTCTATTTAGCTTGTTTTGTTTTCATGTTATTTCTTAAATCCTTGTTTTGATGTGTGGATCATAGTTTAGTTGTTGTTTAGATTCTCAGATTTCCTTTCTTTTCATTTTATAACTTTTGAGCTTTTGAACTTATGCTTTTAAGTTGTTTGTTTGCTTAGACCAATTTCTCAACTTTTTAGAAGCTTTTATAAAATCTTCCTTCTTAAACTCTGATTTTTGCTAAATTAATGTTGTTGACCCTTTCAAATAGTAAGACTTTAATTCTCCCTCCTTTTTCCTTAATTCAAATTATAAKCTTTCTCAGTTGAATAGTTTAGCTTAATTAAGGTTTTTAAATTAGRTTTAGTTTGTGTTGTTTAKATTAATCGTTTTTAAATAAGTTTTAATTTTCTTTTCAAACTTTAATGCTTTCAACACTTCTATTTTCAATTTAAGTTTAGTTATAAAAACTCAAACCAAATCAATGACTACTGCTTTCCTAGTTTAGATTAGTATTAATTTCAATCGACGATAAGAGCAAATAAGACACCGATAAGCCAATAACATCCATCCTCGAGAGATAAGACTCGGGAAGAACTCGCCGCCCTACAACCGGCTCCGTGCTCTTGCGAAGACGGATTCTCAAATTAGAGCATCGAGAATCTATCGATCAAAAATTTGGCACCGTTGCCCGGGATGGATAAAGGCCAATGGCGTTCTTAATTACTCTTATTGTTATTGTGAATAGTAGTTAGTTAATTGTTTTACATTCGATACGCGTAATCTTTTATTGTTGTTGTGTATGCATGGTAGGCGATCGCTCAGACAGGAGTTGACTCCATTCTTGCCAAACCCCGAGAGGTTGCGACGAGACGCACGAGCCGCATCAAAATGAGACACGTCCGACGTCCCGTTGTTTCCCTTATTATCACCAGTAATAGAGGAGCAAACGATGGGCCACTCCGTTCGAAAACCCGACGCCTCCTGCCCCTGCCCACGACAACCAAGGGGCTCCGCCACCGCAAGTATCGAGCGGTCCCACGCCGTCACCTCAAGCCGCGGCTCTTCAAGAACCACAACCCGTCAATGCGACGACGTTTGACCACAGGGGGGGGGGGTTTACGAACCAAGACCCCAAAGTTCGAATCCTCAATTTCACGGGACGCCCTACCAAGGTCCAATTCAAGGTCCCGAGGCCGTTTCATCAAGGTCCACACTACGCCCCCATGGGCACGAGCCTCGATTGCCGCATCCAACCGGGCTCGCACCTCAATTTCGAAACCCGATGCCCCAAGATTTTCCACGAGCGCCTGACGTCAATGAAAACCCTTATGCCGTTTGTGATATCGGAGGCCACCCTTTTGCCACCCCCGATGGGGGTCCTACCAATAGTATCAAGGAGGTGTCAAGGCCGTACATGGGCGACTTCTCCTCATGTATTCGATTGAGCCCTGAGGCTCTCGAATACGATTTGCGGCCGATAGATCTAAACCGACTACCTTTGTTCCACGGCTTACCGCACGAGGATGCTTTGCATTTCCTACGTATCTTTTCCTATACGGTGTCGAGCTTTCCGCACCAAGGAATTCATATCGACCAAATCAAGATGAGATGTTTCCCGTACACGATGAAGGACAAGGCCGTTGATTGGCTCATGTCATTGCCTTCCGACTCCCTTACCAATTGGGATATGGTCACCGAACAGTTCATGGAGGAATACTATTCTCAAGAGAAGACGGCCGATTTTCGAGCTAAGATTGCCTCGTTCCGACAAGCGAGCGAAGAAACTTTCTACGAGGCGTGGGAGCGATTCAAAGGATACCTCACTAAATGCCCCCACCATCGGTTTACCGGCGATTTCTTGAATCATTTCTTCTATAACGGAATGACGTTCGCATCAAAGCGCATGGTAAATAATGCCGCCGGTGGGAACTTAGCCGGCCGCTCGACGAGAGAGCTATACGACATCTTTGTGAACATGGCCGCCGACGATCATCGCATGAGTATTTTGGAACGAAAGGAGCACGTAAAAGAGGTTTCGACAAGAGCCGAGCCTGAGTGGGCCCGHAAGATCGCCGAGCTAGAAAGTCAAGTAGCCTCTCTCACCAAGCCTGGCCCGAGCTCGATGGAGACGTGCACTGCGTGCGGAATGCCGGGGCATGGAGCTAGTGCGTGCCCGATGGTCTACGGGCAAACGAACAAGTTCGACGAGCAAGCATACGTGGTCCAAGGATACCAAGAACCTCGGGGAGGTTTTCCACGCAACAACGATCCTTATGCCCAAACGTACAATCTCGGTTGGAGGAATCACCCTAACTTCAGGTGGAAGGATTCGACGAATACTCAAACTCCACATGGACCCCTGATGGCACAACAAGCTCAACATACACGCCCTCAAGTCCCTTATGCCGCTCGACCGCCCTTTCCACCTCATTAAGCACCGTTCCCGGCTCCCCAAGACAATCCGATACTACGACAATCGAACATCGAATCCATCTTAACCGAGTTAACCAAACGGCTCGCGAGTTTGGAGAAGCAAATGGGGAAAATGTCTACGGATGTCAACGAATTAATGAGCACGGGACAAGGACAAGCTACCAAGTCAACCGGCCCAAGCTCAAGCCGTGACCATTCTCTGAAGTGGCAAGGTGGTAGACAACAAGGTCGCCCTACCCGACGACGGACCTTCACCAAGTGTCCAAGAAGATCGTGCTATTCAAGATTCGAGCGAGCCCGTAGCCGCTCCTAGCTTCCCATATCACTCTCTAGTGGTGAGGCGAAGGGGTCCCAGGCTAACGGGGGGTTACATAAGTCTGCGGCACCGTACCGACCTCCGATTCCATACCTAAGCCGCGTCCTCCCTACGAAGCAAGACGCTCAATTCCTTGAGTTGTACAAGATGTTATCGAAGGTCAACATAAACCTTCCCTTGCTCGACATAATCCGAAATATTCCCGCTTACACGAAGTTTTTCAAGGAACTAACATCTAAAAAATGCCGATTCGAGGAGAATGAAAAGATATGCATATCGAACGCGGCAAGCATTGCCTATAGCGATTCTCTACCACACAAAGAAGGTGATCCGAGGAGTTTTTGTATCAAGATTACCCGGAAATGGAAAGGAGACACGAGGGATGCTAGACCTCGGCGCGGGAATCAACTTGATGCCCTACTCTATCTTTAAACCGTTGGAGTTGGGCGATCTCAAGGAGACGAGAATGTGTTTGCAACTGGCTGACCGATCAGTCCGATACCCGAAGGGCGTGGTCGAAGATGTTATGGTACAAGTGGGAAGCCTCATCGTGCCTGTGGATTTTATTATATTGGACATCGGGGAGGTGAGCAACGAAGGCCGAGAACATACTATCTTACTCGGGCGGCCCTAATGGCCACTACAAACACTTTGATCGATGTGAAGAATGGAAAGTTATCTTTCTCAGTTCTGGGAGATACAGTGAATTTCTCGATCCACGACTTGGGAGTCATTCCGCCTTCCTCCTTTCATGTCGATTGTGCTATGATCGATCCGATACAAGAACTCGTTGAGGAAGCCACTCGGGAGGTTGTGAACGAGGACGTTGAGGATGACGAGTGGCTAGAGCTTCGATCGGAGGGGGTGGTAGAAATATTTGAGATATCAAGCGTAGAATCGGCCCTTATGCCAAAATCGGAGCTCAAGACCCTTTCGAGCCATCTCAAGTACGTTTACTTGGAAAGTGGAGAGTCAAAACCCGTGATCATCTACGTCGAGCTTTCCCCGAGAGACGAGGCACGATTGGTGGAAGTATTGAAAAATAACAAGAAGGCGATAGGGTGGAGCCTTGGTGATATTAAGGGGATAAGCCCCTCCACTTGTATGCATAGAATCATCCTCCAAGACGAAGTAAAACCATCAAGGGAGTACCAACGACGACTGAACCCGAACTTCATGGAGGTTGTGAAGGGTGTGATATTGAAACTTGTAGCCGAAGGTTTAATATTCCCGATCGGGGATAGTGAATTGGTGAGCCCAGTCCACATGGTGCCAAAGAAGAGCGGAATAACCGTTATTGAGAATGAACGGGGCGAGCGTGTGACGACTCATGTAACCACCGGATGGCAAATGTGTATAGACTTCCGAAAGCTCAATGCCGCCACCAAGAAGGACCACTTCCCACTCCCGTTCATTGACCAAATGTTGGACAAGCTCGTGGGGCATCATTCGTATTGTTTTCTCGATGGATTATCGGGATACTACCAAATCGCTATCTCGCCAGAAGACCAATCCAATACTACCATATGCTTTCCGACGCATGCCTTTCGGTTTGTGCAATGCACCCGCTACCTTTCAACGGTGCATGCTCTCGATTTTCTCCAACATGCTGGACAAGTATATGGAGGTTTTCATGGACGATTTTTCTATTTATGGCTCCACGTTCGACGAGTGTCTTGACCATTTGTCAAGTATTTTGGAGAGGTGTGTGGAGAACCACCTTACTTTGAGTTGGGAGAAAATCCACTTCATGGTGAGAAGTGGGATAGTTTTAGGGCATGTGGTGTCGTCTAAAGGAATTGAGGTCGACAAGGCAAAGATTGATGTGATTAAGAAACTTCCCCCACCGATCAACGTGAAGGGGGTGCGAAGCTTCCTCGGTCATGCGGGGTTCTATAGGAGGTTCATTAAGGACTTCTCAAAGCTTAGCCGCCCCTTGTGCCACTTGCTTAGCGCCGATGTTCCGTTTGTGTTTGATGATACTTGTCTAGCAGCGTTCGATTCATTGAAGGAAAGTTTGACCTCAGCTCCCGTGGTGATAGCCCCGGATTGGTCTCTCCCGTTCGAAATAATGTGCGATGCGTCGAACGAAGCGGTGGGGGCCGTCCTGGGGCAACGAGTCGACAAACTCCTCCAGGTAGTCTACTACGCAAGTCTTCTGCTCAATGACGCTCAAAGAAATTACACAACCACCGAAAAGGAGCTACTTTCCGTGGTTTACTCGCTCGAGAAGTTTCGATCATATATTGTTGGGTCAAGTGGGATTATACATAGCGATCATGCGGCACTACGACATCTTTTCAACAAGCCTCAAGCGAAGCCGAGGCTAATTCGGTGGATCCTTTTACTTCAAGAGTTCGACGTAGAGATCAGGGATAAAAAAGGGTGCGAGAATGTAGTCGCCGATTACCTCTCTCATTTGGAGGTCGGGAATGGAGAGAAAGAGTCTCCACTCATAGGAGAAAACCAAGCTCACGAGAATCTCTTCGGTGTGTCCGTCACACCATGGTATGCCGATATTGCTAACTACCTTGCTAGCGAGGTGCTCCATCCGGACCTGTCTCATCACGAGAGGAGGAGGTTTCTTGCCACGTGTCGAGGGTATTATTGGGATGACCCTCATATGTTCAAAATCGGGAAGGATGGCATGTTGAGAAGGTGCATTCCGGACGAGGAAAAAGAAGGGATATTGACACATTACCATGATCATCTAGTCGGAGGGCATTTCGGCGGCCAAAAAACCGCCTACAAAGTTCTTCAATCGGGTTTCTATTGGCCCACTCTCTTCAAGGATGCTCACGAGCATTGTCAGAGGTGCGATCAATGCCAACGGACGGGTAGTATTGGAAAGTGGAATGAGATGCCAATGACGTATAACTTGGCCGTTGAGATCTTCAATGTCTGGGGGATCGACTTCATGGGTCCCTTCCCAAAGTCTAACGAGTACGAATATATATTAGTCGCGGTGGAGTACGTATCTAAATGGATAGAAGTAATCCCGGCAAGGAGGAATGATGGCGATACAGTAGTAAGGTTCGTTCGGAGCAACATATTCAGCCGATTCGGAGTTCCGAGGGTGCTAATCGGCGATGGTGGCAAGCATTTCAACCACAAACTACTTGAGCGAGTGTTGAAAAATTATGGAGTTGTGCACAAGGTTTCTACCCCTTACCATCCGCAAACGGACGGGCAGGTCAAGACAAGTAATCGCCAAATCAAAACATTCTTGAGAAAACTGTGCAACCGAACCGGAAGGACTGGTCAACGAAGCTCACTGATGCCTTGTGGGCCATCCGAACGGCCTATAAAACGGTTATTGGAATGAGTCCCTATCATCTGGTGTATGGAAAGTCATGCCATCTACCGGTGGAAATGGAGCATCGAGCGTGGTGGGCCATCCAAGCGTGTAACTTTGATTTGAAGAAGGCCGGCGAAGAGAGAAAACTCCAAATTGAGGGCTCGATGAATTATGGAACGAGGCATTTGATAGTGCTCGTTTGTACAAGGAAAAGACGAAGCTACTCCACGATAAGAAGCTTGTACCGAAAGAGTTGGAGGAGGGAATGCAAGTACACCTTTATAAAACTCGCCTTGCCATGTTTCCCGGGAAACTTATGTCCAAATGGAGTGGGCCTTTCAAAATCGAGAAGATATCCCCATTTGGAGCCGTAACGTTAATCGACCCAAAGACGGACGAGCGATTCCAAGTGAATGGCGCCCGAGTCAAACCTTACCGGCATGGCATGTTGCAAACAAAATCTCTCGAGCCAGTGATCGTAGAGGAGGAGAACCTGAGTGACTTGCCCCCGACGGGATCTTGATCGTCGAACCAGGATCGTCGAGCGAACGACGTTAAACAAATGCGCTCCGTGGGAGGCAACCCACGACCTTCTAACCCTTTCTTGTTTTTCTTTTAAGTTTGTGTATATTCTATCCTTAAGTAGTGTTAATTTGAGTTTTTGGGTTTGTGTAGGTTCAGTACTGGAGTCTTGGGAGAAAAGAGGATCGAAAATGGAGGTTGGCTGCTGAAATGCAGTCGATCGACTGAATACCTAGTCGATCGACTGGTATGTAGTCGATCGACTGCCCAATCGACTGACAAGTTCACATCGAATGGATTCCAGAAATTTTCAAGCTTTTTGGCAAGAGCAGTCGATCGACTGGTTACTTAATGATCGTTAGCCAGTCGATCGACTAGGGCACGATCGACTAAAATGGCGAAATCGACTAGATTACAGAAATTTTCAAGCTTTTGACAAGAGCAGTCGATCGACTGCAGTCGATCGACCAAACGGGGCAGTCGATTGACTGCCCGGAGTGCCTTGAACCCAATGGGCTTTATAAAAAGGCAGCCCCCCTCACATCCAGTCGATCAGAAATAGAAAAAAGGGCCGAAAAATATAAAGAAAAACAGAAAAATATAAAAAAAAAAACGAGTTCGCGTCGATCGACTACCAGCGCCACTTTCTTTCCACATCTCGTATTTTCGCGGGAAGTTCCTTTTTTTTATCTTCCTCTCTCCATTCAAAACCTTTCTTGGGGGATAGCTCATTTTTTTCGTCCCATTGTCGGACTAATTCTTCAAGGTAATTAGCTTGAACCAATTTCTTGGGTTTGTGAGTGTTGATTGCGTTTTTGGGTAGGATTTGGGAGCCAATTTCATTTATTTCCATATTCCAAAATCTTGCCCACCAAGTGTTCGACAAAATGCCCCAGTGAACGTTTGGTTTGAATTTTTCCCATTTTTCCATTCTTGTTCGTTCCTTTCAATTCTTGGGACCCTCAAATACAAAATCCGTCTACTTCCGTTCCCATTTCCACCTTTTACCATGGACGGACACTCCGATGACGAGATTTTCAACAAGGCCCAAAACCCCGATATCGCCAAAGTTTATGGTTCCCCCTTCCCCATCTACTCCACATACGAGGGGGATCTTTTTTGAAATCTATCCCTGCAACATTTTGCTACCCCGCGCTTCGTCAGTATCGAGCATTTGGACGAGTGGGTGGTGAATGGAGACTTTTACGGGTTCGGCACACTACTGCTCCATTTCATCGACGCCATGAACGGCCGCCAGTTCGCATCTTTCCGGGCACCGGCGTATCGAGAGTTAGTGCTCGAGTTCTTCACAACATACCGGGAGACCGATGACGGGGTTTTTAATGTCCATTTTGGGGGAATTGAGCACCGGATCGATCAAGGGGTGCTCCAAGAGGTGCTCGGGCTTGATTGCCAACAGTTTTCGTACATACGGCTGAACGGTTTTCGTCCGGTGGAATTTTGGGGAAGTATTACGGGCGGACGTGGTACCAGAGATCGATACTCGGCTTCGGCAATCGTCGACTTGGCATTGCTTGGGGCCTACAAATTCTTTACCCACGTCCTCATGGGAAAGCACGAGAGCACCAACCTCACCCATCACGAGCTATACGTGCTTTAGTGCCTATGCAATGGACATCAGGTCCTGTTTTTCCCATTTATCCTGGGCAGATTCAAGGGATTCAGAAGATAAGGGGAGGAAGCGTTGCCCGAGTCGGTATGGGGCCGATGATCACTATTCTTGCCCGTTACTTCGGGTTCGAGGCCGAGGCGGCCAATATGGAAAGGGTCGATCTTTTGGAGTTGGTGTTCAAAATGCCAAAAATCCGAGTGAACCCAAAACCTGGACGCCAATGCCACCGGGGCAATGAACAAGGCAAGGCCGGCGACATCCCGAACACTGGTTCGGACGTGCATTTCGGAGCGAGCACGAGCAAAGCGGCAATCCCGTAGTACGGAGGCCCAAGCACCGGCTCGGGTCATGAGATGGGTTGGAACGATTTCCAACAGGTTGTGTTTTCCCGTTTTGACCAGCTCAACACCCGTTTCGACCGGCTCGATGAGGGGCAGGCAAGAAACGACCGAGCTTTCCGCGGCCTCCATAGCCGGCTCCTTTTGGTCGAAAGCCGGATGCGTCGGTTCGAGGAAAATGACGGCGAAAATGACGATGAGGACGAGGACGCGAACCTCCGTGCCCGACATAGGAGACGTCGTTAGAACTCCTATATTATCCTTTGTTTATTTTATTTATTTATTGTTTTTGTTTGTTATTTTGTTTATCTTTCGATTATGTTCTTTTATTCCTCATCTCGACTCTTGTAAAAAAAATCCTTTTAATGCTTTCATTTTTGTATATAGTTTAATTTCATTTCGTTTGAATATATTCTCAAAATATAAAACAATTTTAAAAAAAATCCAAAAAAAATTAGGAAATTCAAAAAAATCAAAAATATTTTCGTTTTTGTAAATTGTTTGTTTTTGTGCAAATTTTTCCAGCCTTACCTTACCATGTAGATAGCTTGTTGTTTGCCTCGGCTCCCGGCGATGACTTTTGCACAACCGCGTGGACACTAGCTCGGACATAAAGGCGTTTTCTTTTCCCTACACCTTTTTACTACTTTTCTTAGCTTAAATACGCAATGAGGACATTGCTAGGTTTTAAGTGTGGGGTGGTTAGAGTTCGTCCTAGGTTTTTAATTTTGTCGAATGCTTGCTTGTATTAATTCGAGTAACGTGTGTGTTATACTTGCTTGGACCCTTGGCGAAGTGACGCGGTTTTGATGATTTGTTAAGGAGTTTAGATTTTCGATCGAATTTAGTGGATTTAGGCGATTTAACTTGTTGGGATCTTCGTTCGGTCTTAGATTCGTGTTATCCTTGTGCTCATTTAGAACTAGTGCCTCGACTAGCCCTCGTCATCAAACACTCTCTATAGGTTTGTATTTTGTAAATTGGAGTCGTCAATTGCTCCACGTGCTCGATCAAAAATATTGTAAGTTGCTAGTAGCAACGAATGATCAGAGTCATTGAAAGCTTTGTTATTGTAATTACCTTACGGCTCTAAAAAAAAGGGAGAAAAAGAAAAAGAAAAAAAAAGTAAGAGACGAATAAACAAGGATATGTTATAAATCCTTGATGTTGTTGAGTAACGCGTTTTTCATTTTTTTCCGAGTTTTAGTATATTTTTGTTAAAGAGGGGCGTAGATGATTTTGGCTAGTAGGGAGTCGATTAACGGTTCGAGCATGGATAGACCTTAGCTGGGGCAAGGACGGGGAGACCGACTTGGTGGATTGTTTAAGTTCTTTTAGGTTTCGGGAGTCGGTCTAAACTTTCCTTAACAACGCACATGGTCGTCCTTTTAGCCAAAGCTAACAAGCAACGTAGCGTACAACGTCTCGATTTAACTTTTGTGCATTAGTTAGGATTGGTCGGGGGTAGTTTGTAATTTTACGTTAATTTTGCTTGAGGACAAGTAACAGTTCTAAGTGTGGAGTGGTTGATTTGCATATTTTTGTACATATTTTTGTTACCGTTTTTGCATCACGTTGCGTGTGTTTCGCTTGCTTTTGGGTATTTTAGGAGTTGAGTTGGCCGTTTTTAGTTAGTTCTAGGTTTTCTTAGTTTTTGTACGTTTTTTATTAGTTTTTGTAATTTTCTTTTCACTCTTTCATTTTCTCTTGGCCATAGGACGTCCAAGCGGGGCCCACGCTCGTTTGGTACCATTTTCACTCGACTCGGGATCGTATGGACAGGAAAGGATTCACAACGAACAAGGTTCGATAAACCGGCGGACGTGGAGAGAATGAGGAATCGAGACGGGTGCAGCAATCCAGTCGACCGACTAGAAGTGCAGTCGATCGACTGCCCTTCTAGTTGATCGACTGAAACCCCAAGATCGACTGAATTCCAGGGAGTTTGGCCGTTTTGGACAGCGCAGTCGATCGACTGCCGACATGACCGATCGACTGCCTGTCGATCGACTCCTTTACAGTCGATCGACTGAAAAGCAGATTTTCGCTGCTTCTGGACAATTTTGCCCCTGCGTGAAGGATAAAGCAACCAACATCATTTCACTCACCTAACCACTTGGAGAAGGACTTTCTACACCAGGAAAACTTCCTTCCAACCATTGAACTTTTTTCCTTTTTATTTGATCATTTTAAATTCTAGTAAATTCTAGTTAATTAGTTGGGTTTTTAGCTAGTTGTTAGATCCTTGTTAGCAAGCAGCTCAAGCTTAGTTTGGTGTATCTTTTGAGGAATTTCTCAAGTTGATGTAGCCATTGTTGACGATCAAGCTTTCTCTATCAAGCTTTTGTGGAATCAAGTATTTGGTAGTATTTCTCTATTTAGCTTGTTTTGTTTTCATGTTATTGCTTAAATCCTTGTTTTGATGTGTGGATCATAGTTTAGTTGTTGTTTAGATTCTCAAATTTCCTTTCTTTTTATTTATGACTTTTGAGCTTTTGAACTTATGCTTTTAAGTTGTTTGTTTGCTTAGACCAATTTCTCAACTTTTTAGAAGCTTTTATAAAATCTTCCTTCTTAACGTGTATACACTCAAATCATACAATTACATGCACAATAAATAAGCACCGAAAATCAATCTCTTTTCAATCGCAAATTAAGTGTGTTGTCACTACTAAGAATCAGAAAAGGTCTTCACGGGTTGTAATGTAAGGCTCTTTGGACGGGTATGGAATATATAAGTCGTGTGGCTAATCGCTCACTCAACCTAATCTAATCAAGAAGCAAATTGCTTCACCTCGCTCAAAAATAAAAACCTCACTTAACTCTCATAACGTAGCCTTAAAATATATGCTATTTCCCAACTCGCAAACCATAAAACCGACTTGAAACTCAAAAATCACTTAATCACAACTCTATTGCCTCTTAAACATAAGGCCTCATAAAATACACAATTTGACTCAAGCCTTTACAAGCGCGTAGGCAATTAATCAACACTATCCACCATCCTATTATTATTTTTTATATTTTTTTTATTTCCCCTTTATTATTTTTTTATGGGGTATTATTATTTTTCTCTCTTTTTTTTTTTGGATGGCGGTCCTTAATTACAAAAATAATAAATTCCTAATAACAATTTCCAAGACTCAAATAACCGATAAAAATACGAACTCCTACCCCACG